>OY728138.1:697699723-698084287 GCA_963277665.1 Viscum album | reverse complement strand
ATCCTGCCGAATCTATAAAAGCTCTAGAGAATTCTCAGCCACCTCCTCGAGCTAATCCTTAACAGTCTGTGAGTCAAGCTCGGCGTGGAACTTGAGGGGTATCTGATGTTTAAATACATGTAAGTCACTAAGCCTACATATGTCCTCTACGGATACTGCCATTTGTAACTGTTGACCAACAGGTAGTGATATAGTTGGCACACTACCTAAAGGTACTATCTCGTGCAGCGGTCCATGTACCGAAGCCTTATCACTAAGAGGAACATCCTCATGGTCACTCATTGAAAAATAATAGCAGTTAAAATTGCCGTATGATCAACTGGTGTCTAAAATAGATGGGAAACACTAGAAATCGCCTCCATCCAGCCCTCAGCTGCGTGGGAATCTGTCTCGCCTAGAAAACTTAGAGGCCTCTGCTGCTGGAACTCATGCAACGTGCTCAGTCGGCATGCATCGTCTTCCAGTGTGGTTGGTGGTATCTGCTACCCAACGGGTGGTGGTACTACTGGTACACCACCCGAATGTGCCAACATAGTAAGAGGGCCCTGCACTAGAACCTCATAGATCAGTGGGATTTCAGTGCGTACAACTCTTGGAACTGTAACTGGCTATCTATGTGGAGGAATCCAGAAACAAACTGATGCGACATGGTCAAAAGATTATACCTGGTGAGTTGACTCAAAGAAAACTTTTGAAAACACACACACAATAAATGTTTTCATGCACTGAGTTGGAAATCATAATTCAGGGTCCTGGTGTATGGATATTTCGGCCGCCACACGAACATTAGACTCCCTGAACTGAAAACCTCACTCAGTACCCTTAACATTATTGCTTCACAGAAAATACCATAGTACAAAGTTCTATGGTAGAACCAACTCCTCTAATACCAATTTGTCACGACCCGTCCCTTGAGACCTATTCCATGACTACCCCAAGCCCACCTTCCATAGGCCAGGGGTTGGCGACTAGCACCAAAGGCATAATTCCCTTAATAAATGAAGGAAATTCCTTTATAACCTATAAACACACACACAAGCTAACATACAGCTGGATAAAACACCAAGTAATCTGTATTGCAAAAGCGTGCTGAAATTAAATGGGGGCCAGAATACAAGCCCAACAGTAAAGGTATATGTTCAACTGAAATGCAATACAACTAAAGAAAGAGAGAAGAAAGCTACTAGATAGTCCTTCAAGATTCCTACCTGAAGGGTAGGTATATATATCCTCCTCAACAATCCATGTATACTCGTCTCCTTCAGGTACTGACACGCCGTATGGTCCACCTCCGGGTACCGTCCAGACCTGGTACTCTTAGCCTCCGTCAGCGCTGACCATTGTTTTCATCCAACACAACAAAGTGAGGGCATAGCTCATACAGGGGTGAGTATAAAGATACTCAATAGGGACCCTGAGACCCTCAAGATCTAACTAAATCTAGCAAGGATAAACCAAAAAGTATGAAATCAACAAATAACATTAATCAGGTATATGCCCATACACATACCTATGTTTCCAAGTGATCCATCTCAATCATGAGGGAAAACACAGAAAAAAACTGACATAGAACACACAGGTATACAACTTATGTAGAGAGATAGAGATGAATAGATGTAGCCACTGAATCATATACTCTTTTGAACCCATGTAGGATCCAGTAACAGTAGTCAGAGCTGTCGAACCCACGTAGGTTCTAGGAACAATAGTCAGTGTTGTCGAACCCACATAGGATCCGGGAACGGTAGTCAGAGCTGTCGAACGCACACATGATCCATGAACAGTACTCAGAGCTGTCAAACCCATGTAGGATCCAAGAATAGTATTCAAAGCTGTTGAACCCACACAAGATTCAAGAATAGTAGTTAGAGCTGTCAAACCCACATAGGATCCAAGAATAGTAGTCAGATCTGTCGAACCCACACAGGATCCTGGAATAGTAGTCAGAGCTGTCAAACCCACATAGGATCGACGAACAGTAGTCAGAGATGTCAAACCCACATAGTATTATCTCAAAGGTCCGCCATGTCATTGAGGCTTCAACGCAATAGACGACGCGTCAGTCAGAAGCCCAGTATGTGTGTTATTAGCCTTTTAGTCCGGGGGGGGATTTGGATTCATGCACGATCCCACATGACCATACCTCAACTATAATTTAAACTCTAGTGGGGTATAATCTAAGGGAATGCCATGCTCCATGATTACCAGCACCACCGATGGTTTTTCAAACGGACGTCCAGTGCCAAAGATATGGCCAAAAGAAGTAAAGGGTCGATAATGGGCCCGAGTCCGGTCCGACCCAGTCAAACCGACCTGACCTGACCTAGTCTAGGCTAACCCAGTCTAGTTCAACCCAACCTAACCCATTGGGTCTGGCCCGGTCCATTAGGCAGCTTAGCCCATTAGATTTGGCTCAGCCTGCTGGGCCCAGACCAGCAGGTCGCGGGGGCGCGCACTGGTCGCAAGGGCGCAGATTGGTCGTGGGTCAGCACGAGGGCAGTTCAGCCCGGAGGGCGCCACGTAGGTGTATCAGCCCGGTGGTACAGAGAAAGTTTAGTTTGGAATGTCGTGGGGGCGTGGTTCGGGTGGCTCGTCTTGGGAGGCCGAGTGGCCAACGGGCTACCGGGAGCCAGGAAGCTGGGCCGGCACGATTTGGCTTGGACACACGGGAGTTCGGCAGTGGCCAAGATCCTGGTGGTGTGGGCTGGTTTGGTTCGGCTGGGGAACATGGGAGGCCGGCGGTGGCCGGGATCTGGGAGGCCAGGCACCTGGGAGGCCGACGAGCGACCGGGTTCCAGGAGGTCGGTGGCTCGGGCCGTCGGGTGGTGCAGTTCAACCAGGGCGGTGGAGCCGCTTCGGCCAAAATGCAGTTAGGGCGATGCAGGTTGTGGAGACCATGGGTAGCGCAGTTGTTGCCTGTCAGTTTCTTCGCCTCTTTGTTTTGTCACAATGCCAAAGAATATCACAAAAAAGAATTGACGGAGGGAGACGAGCCATGTGAGTTTGGGCCGCACCCTCTGTGTTTAGGGTGATAGCAATCAGTTCATAAGAACACGCACAACAATCCAAACAGAAAAGGAAAAAATCCTCAATATTTGTTTTTGAATGAAAGGAAGAACATGGAACTTAAATGATATTAAACCCCAACCTTGATAGTTGTTCATCGACGGAGTCGCTGGGAAGAAAACAGAGTTGTCGTTGTTCGTCGTGTCCGCTGCACTCGTCCAATCTTGAGCTTATGCATTAGTTTGTTGATGACGATGAGGACGGAAGGCCGGTCGAAGACGTCCCACTTCGGTAGGTGTCTGTTGATGATGTTTGAAGGAGTTCATTCTTTGTAGTTGAAGGCGTTCTTCATTGGGAGTGTTCTTTGTTGGTGAGGGCTTTTCTCTCAAAATCTCTAATCCTCCTTTTCCAACCTTTTTCTAACAAATGAATAGGAAACGAAGGTAATAGATTATAAAATCTATCATTGGAATAAGAATTCAAAAAGGGTGAATTAATTAAGTTGGCTCCACTTAATTAATTCACGAGGTTGGAAAAATAAATTAAAGAGGATTTGGCACATTAAAGGTGGGGGTGGAGAGACTCTCCCTCATTAATGAGGAGAGTTGAGATGTTTTCCTCTCCCACCATTATTAGGGGGTTTTGTCATGGGTGGTCCCCACATTTTAAGCTCTCATGGGAGGTTAGGTTAGGGTGGGCCCTACCACCATAACCTTTCATGGGAGGTTATGGTTGGGTGGTCCCAACACTTCCAACTTCCAACTTCCAAGTGGAGGTTTTAACCAATAAATAAAAATAAAGCTACAAAACATTGTTTTTATTTAATCCATTCACTAAATACCCAAAAACTAACATTATCCATCGTCTATTTACTGTAGAGATTAAAGTCTCCTTAAGAGAATACTAGCGCTGCGAGTTCAACGGTGCAATCAGTTTTCAATTCTCAGCTCTGGTTCAGAAGTTACAAAATGCCGCTCGCGCATTTACTGAACATACCCGAAAAAAAGTTCGAAAAAATAGTATGAGTCGCTCTCGACCCGCGCCAGTCGAGGTTAGGCTCTTCCTATGTTAAACAAACACCAAGGAACCCAACGGTACTCTCATATTTTTAATCTGAGTTACTATTTAAAAGTTATTAATTTTACAATAAAATAATTGTCACTTAATTATTTTATGTGTGGAAAAAAGAAACTTTTTCAGGTTGCCTGCTCCAGCCAAAGCTAGTATATTCTTAAATAAATCATGCCCTCATGAGTTCGGTGGTGGTCTCAGATTTTTAATTTGAGCTACCGTTTGTGAGTTATAAGCATTTGAAAAATAATATAATTTAATTAATTATTTTATTTACGGTTATGCCAGTTTTGGGTTTTCTCACAGGAGGCCTTCCCTGACTAATCTTAAGTCGTTCCTAGGGTAAACCTACCATCCTGACTGCAATAGAGCCCTCAGATTTCTGATATGAGTAATCTTTTAAGAGTTATTCAACTTTTTCAGGAAAATTTCTTATACTCGTTAACTTAAGATTATCAATCTTCAACGGATCATTTCGGGAACTCCGGGCCTCAGAATCCCACACTGTTTAATTTCATGGACTCGTAAAATTACAATATATTTAAAAAAATCCACTGAAATTCCAAGTCTTTACATTCTCCACACCTTAGGGCTTCACATCCCTGTAAGATACAACTCAAACTAAGGGAACAAGTGGGGGTACTGAGCATGAATCTGAGCCTCCTGCTCCCATGTGCTCTCTTTGAGGTTCCCGTACTGCCAGTGAACATGCACCAGAGGTATCAACTATCCATGAAGGACTCACTCCTATTGATCCTCAATATCTACTGGAACCTCTGTGAACGTTTTCCCATCGTCGACATCCAACTCTCCATGGTCGATGATGTCAGAAGGGTCATGCACTCATCTTCTCAGGTGACATACGTGGAAGACATCATGCACCCGGTGTAACTGAGGTGGAATAGCTATGCAGTAGGCCACCTCACAAACTCTTTTGAGGACCTAGAAAGGTCCGATGAATCTTGGAGACAACTTTCCACCTCGGCCAAATCTTTGTAGACCTCGTCTAGCTTAGACCCTTAGAAAGACGTGGTCACCATCCTAGAACTCCAGAGGCCTCCATCTCCTGTCAGCATACGACTTCTTTCTGCTCTATGTAGTCTTCATCTGCTCCTGGATGATTTAAACCTTCTCCATGGTATCTCGTACCATCTTTGGTCACATTAATTCTAACTCCCCTGGGTCAGTCCAGCACAAAGCTGATCTACAAGGTCTCCCATATAACTCCTCTAGAGGTGAAACCTCAATGGTGGAGTGATAGCTGTTATTGTATGAAAACTCTACCAAGGGTATGTGATCCTCCCCATTGTGACTGAAGTCAAGGACACAAGCACGCAGCATGTCCTCGAGGGTCTGAATGGTCCGCTCAGTCTGACCGTCCGTCTTGGGATGGAAGACGGTGCTCAAACGAAGCTGTGTCCCAAAAGCCTCATGCAACCCCTTCCATAGATGAGAACTAAAACGTGCATGATGATAAGATAAAATCATCAAATGTAATCCATGTAGAATCACAATCTCATACACATAGAGTTATCCCAAGACCTCTACTGAACCTTGCTCTCTGATCGGTAGGAAGTGGTCCGTCTTGGTGAGTCGTTCGACGATCACCCAAATCGAGTCACGTCCTCTGGATATATGTGTAATTCATGTCATTAAGTCCATGGATATCCCATCCCACTTCCACTATGGGACATCTAAAGGTTGAACCAAGCCTGCAAGTACCTGATGCTCTGCCTTCACTTGCTGAAAAGTGAGGCATCATGAGACAAACTCTGCAACTGCCTTCTTCATTCCCGGACACCAGTGCTGTCGTCAAATATCCTTGTACATATTTTCCACTCTTGGATGTACTGTTAGAGGGGATGTGTGGAACTCCCACAAAACATCCTCCTGATGTGACACCAGTACCATGGTACGTCCTCTAAAGAGGATAATGTGCTCCCCACCTTTAGAAAATCCATCAGGTGCCTGCCCTGTGGATATCTGAGCTCGTCATGTCTCACAGTCATCATCCCCATGTTTTTCCCTATCGGACTAGTTAAAGAAGTGGGGGAGTGACTGTAAAAGGATGAAGAAAAGCTTATTCTTCTCGATCCACAAATTATATCTACAAAGTGTCTTGCTGCTCTGTCTCCTCACTCAGCAGATGTCGGCCAGACCTCCTGCGAAGTGCGTTTTCTACCATGTTAATCCTCCCAAGAGTATAGACTATCTCAAAGTCAACTTCTACTGCCACGAGGGTGAGGTTGTCCAATTCACGAGTGATTGGTTTCACCCTCCTATGCATGAGTTTATACTATGCCTCCTGGGATTCCGTTTTTTTTTTCGACCAAGGAAAATCTCATCCCATCGTTGTAGATAAACCACATCCTCTTTTCCTAATACAGTCAATCTCAGTGTGAACTATGTATGTCAAGTCCAAACCCAAACTAACGTCGTAAGGACTCGACGATGCCACCAAGAGGTTCCAACCGAAACTCTTGCCTCAAGGGTCAGATCACACTGTCAGTGTAGGTGTGATTATCGAGTCTCCTCCCAAAGGTATCTCAAAACGTGAGGGTCAAGTCAACAGTTTAACCGAAAACTCTAGGTCTTGGACAAGATTCGTGGAAGGAATGATTGATTAGTACCTATATCTATTGATACAAAAACTAGTAGTAGACATAGACCATACCTCAAATCATTCATATATCCCTTCAGTCGCATTCCTTGACAGCATGCAACAACTCTCTTCCCCTATCCTCCAACTTCCTGAGCTTGGCAGGGTCCATAAAAAAATGGAGTGGTTGTAACATGTCAAAAAGTACACCACCACATGCTACTATCCTAGATCTGCTTCCATGTATGACTCCCTATAGATTCATCTTTCCCTAACACATCCTCTTCCTATAACATTTTACATGCCCAAGTCTCTGAGACTTGAACCAGTTTTCTGCTTTCCCAGTGCTAACATTCACTGGTTGTATCCGCTCATCAAAAGAACATTCAACCACAAAGGTTCTCTCTATCAACCTAGCATAAGTAGGAATGCATGGAGGAATAGTGCTAGCATGAATTTTTATTAAACACACCTCCCTTGGATGTTTGATCCTTAAATCACTTATCTTATCGTATTCATCGAGTACCAGGAAAGATCGGTACACCTTGATGAATACTCAGCTACCGACATGTCATCCTGCCGAATCTGTAGAAGTTCTAGAGAACTCTCAGCCACCTCCTCGAGCCTGTACTTATAAGTATGTGATTTGGGATCACCTTGGAACCTGAGGGGTATCTGATGCTGAAATATGTGTAAGGCACTAAGCCTATATGTCTCCTCTACCGATATAGCCAGTTGTAACTGGTAACGAACAGGTAGTGATAGTGTTGGCACATTACCCGAAGGTACTATCCCGGACAACAGTCCACGTACCGAAGCCTCATCACGAAGTAGACCATCCTCATGGTCACTCATTGAAAAAAAATGGTAGCTAAAATCATAGTCTTCACTACTGGTGTTTCAAATAGATGGGAAACTCTAGAAATCGCCTTCTGCCAGCCCTCAACTGCATGGGAATCTGTCTGGCCTCAAAAACTCAGATGCCTCTTCTACTAGGACTCATGCCATGCGCTCAGTCAGCATGCATCATCCACCAATGTGGCTAGTGGTATCTGCTGCCCAATGGGTGGTGGTACTACTGGTACACCACCCGAAGGTTCCAACATATTTAGAGGGCCCTACACCAGAACCTCGTCGCTCGGTGGGCTGTCAGTGCATACAACTCTTAGAACTCTAACTGTTTATCTGTGTGGAGGCATCCAGAAATAAACTGAAGTGACATGGTCAAAATATTATACCTGGTTAGCTGACTCAAAGAAAACTTTGAAAACACACATTAAATTAGTGTTTTCGTGCACTGTGTTGGAAATCAAAATTCAGGTTCCTGGTGTATTGATACGTCGGCCGCCGCACTAACACTGGACTCACTAAACTGAAAACCTCACTCAGTACCCTTAACACTATTTCTTCACAGAAAAGACCAAAGTCCTAAGTTTTGTGGTATAACCAACTCCTCTGATACCAATTTGTCACGAGTCGTCCCTCGGGACCCATGTTGTGACTACACCAACCCCACCTTCCTTTGGCCAGGGGCTAGCAACTAGCACCAAAAGCATAATTACCTTATTAATGGGAAGGAGTTGCATTTATAACCTGTAAACACACACACAAGCAGGCATACCGCTGGACGAAACACCAAGTAATCTGTAAAGAAAAATATTGTTGAAAGTAAAAGGTCCAGAATACAAGCCCAACAGTAAAGTTACCAGTACAACTGAAATGAAATACAACTAAAGGAATATAAAAGACATTTATTAGATTGTCCTCTGGGATTCCTACCTGAAGGGTGGGTACAGATATCCTCCTTGGCACTCCACTTCCTTCTGTCTTCTCTGGGTACCTACAAGCCATATGGTCCACTTCCGGGTACCGTCCAGTGCTGGTACTCTCAGCCTCCATCAGCAATGTCCTTCCTCTGCATCCAATACAACGAAGTGCGGGCATAACCCGTGAAGGGGTGGGCATAATGATACTTATTGGGGACCCCGAGACCCTCAAGGTCTCACTAAATGTATCAAGGATAAATCACAAATTAAGAAATCAATAGATAACCTTACTCAGGTTTATGCCCATACATATACCTATGTTTTCAAGTAATCCATCTCAATCAAGAGGGAAAACACAGAAAAAATTGACTCATCTCACATAGGTATACAACATATGTAGAGAGATAGAGATGATCATATGTAGCCACTAAATAATCTACTCTGTCGATCTAACATAGGATCCAGGAATAGTAGTCAGAGCTGTCAAACCCATGTTGGATCCATGAATAGTAGTGAGAGCTTTCGAACCCACACAGGATCCTTGAACGGTAGTCTAATCTGTTGAACCCACAAAGGATCCAGGAATAGTGGTCTGAGTCGAAGAACCCACGTAGGATCTCGGAACAATATTCAGAGCTTTCGAACCCACACTGGATCTAGGAATAGTAGGCAAAGCTGTCGAACCCATGTAGGATCCAAGAATAGTGGTCAGAGTTGTCAAACCCACACATGATCCATGAATAGTAGTTAGAGCTGTCGAACCCATGTAAGATACAGAAATATTATTCAGATCTTCAAAACAATGTAGGATTATCTAAATGGTCCTCCACGTCATAGAGGTCTCAATGCAATAGACGATGCTTCAATCGGACGCCCGATCTGTGAGTTGTTAGCCTTTTAGTCTCGAGGCCCTGTTGGATTCGTGCACGATCCAACCTGATCATATATCAACTATACCCTAAACTATAGTTGGGTATAATCTAAGGGACCACCATGATCCATGATTACCAGCGCCACTGATAGTTCATCAAACGGACGTCCGGTGCCAAAGATATGGCCAAAATAAGTAAAGGGTCGGTAGTGGGTTTGGGTCCGGTCTGACGCGGTCAGACCGACCCAATCCGACCTAGACCGCGCTGACCTATTCTGGGTCAACCCGACATGACCCGTTGGGTCAGGCCCGGTCCGTTAGGTGGGTTAGCCTGTTAGATTTGGCATGGCACACTCGGCCCACCCTAGCATGTCGTGGGAGCATGGACCGGTCGCGATTGCACAGATTGGCCGCGGGTCGGCGCGAGGGCGGTTTGGCCTAGAGGGTGTCGTGTAGGCGGCTCAGCCTAGAGACATGGATCTTGTTTGGTCTAGATAACCATGGGGGCATGGTTCGGTTGGCTCATCCTGGGAGGCCGAGTTTCCAATGGGAGACCGAGAGCTGGGAGGCCGGCCCGACGCGGTTCGGTCGGAGCGCATGGGGTGCCGACGACCGCCAAGAGCTAGGCGGTGTGGCCTGTTGTAGTTTAGCTGGGGTGCACGGGAGGCCAGTGGTGGCTGGTTTAGCCGAAGCGCCATGAGGGCGGCACTAGTTGCAGAGACCGCAGGTAGCGCAGTTATTTTTTGTCCCCTTCTTTTCCCCGTTGTTTCATCTCCATGCTGAAGAATATCACGAAAGAGAATCAACGAAGGGTGATGGGCCATGTTATTTTGGCTCGCACCCTCCTCGTTTAGGGTGATATTAATCAGTTCATATAAACGAGCACAAAAATCCACCTGCAAAAGGAAAACATCCCCATTCTTTATTTTTTTAAAGAAATGAATAACATGGAACTTAAATGAAATTAAACCCCTACCATGATCGTTGTTCATCGATGGAGTCGCGGGGAAGAAAACAGAGTTGTCATCGTTCGTCAGTAGGAGTCCATGGATGAGGGTCGAAGGAGTTCGTTCTTCGTAGTCGAAGGTGTTCTTCGTTGGGAGCATTCTTCGTTGGTGAGAGATTTTCTCTCAAAAGCTCTAATCCTCCTTTTCCAACCTTTTTCCAACAAAAGAATAGGAAGCCAAGGTAATAGATTATAAAATCTATCATTGGAATAAGAATTCATAAAGGGTGAATTAATTAAGTTGGCTCCAATTAAAAAATTCATGACATTGGAAAAATAATTTAAAGAGGAGGATTTGGCACATTAAAGGAGGGGGTGGAGAGACTCTCCCTCATTAATGAGGGGAGTTGAGAGGTTTTCCCCTCCCACCATTATTAGGGGGTTTTGTCCTGGGTGGTCCCCACATTGTAACCTCTTGCGGGAGGTTAGGTTTGGGTGGGCCCCACCACCATAAAATTTCATGGGAGTTTATAGTCGTGTTGTCCCCACACTTCCAACTTCCAACTTCCATGTGGAGGTTTTAACCAACAAATAAAAATAAAGCTACGTAACTTTATTTTTATTTAATTCATTCCCAAAAAACCCCACAACTAAATTTCTCCCTCGTCCATTTTCCATCGAGATTAAAGTCCCCTTAAGCGAATACCGGTGCTACGAGTTTAACGGTGACCTCGGTTTTCAATTCTGAGCACTCATTCAAAAGTTACAAAATACCGCTCACGCATTCACTGAACGTACCCGAAAAAAAGTTCGGAAAATTATTATCATTCACCCTCAACTCACACCGATCAAGGTTAGGATCTACCTAGGTGAAACACACTTCAAAGAACCCAGTGGTACTCTCAGATTTTTAATCTGAGTTACCATTTAAATGTTATTAATTTTACAATAAAATAATTATCACTTAATTATTTTATTTGCGAAAAAAAACTAACTTTTTCTGGTGGCCCAAGCCGGCCAAAGTTAATATCTTATTAAATAAATTATTCTCTCATGAGTTCAATGGTGGTATTTTATTTTATATCTGAGCTACCGTATGTGAGTTATAAGCATTTGAAAAATAGAATAATTTATTTAATTATTTTATTTATGGTTATGCCAATTTTGGGTTTTCTCACAGGAGGCCCATGCCGACTAATCTTAAGTCGCGCCTAGGGTAAACCCGCCATCCTGAGCTCAACGGTTCCCTAGGATTTCTGATCCGAATAACTGTTTAATATTTATTACACATTTTTAAGAAAACTGCTTATGCGCGTTAAATTAAGCTTAACAAAACTTCGACGGATCATTCCGGGCACTCTGGGCCTTGGAATCACGCGCGGTCTGATTTCCCAGTCTCATAAAATTCCTATATATTTTAAACATAATCATGGAAATTCTCAATCTTTACACAATATATGATATCTCATAGTAAATCCCATTTTACATATATTATAAACTTGAAATATTTTCTACTAATAGTTACAAAATATTATCATTATATATATATTGATAAATCATTGATTTCATAGTAAAAATCTATGATCTTTAATATTCAATTCAATATTATATACTAATTCTTTATCTACATCAGAAATTATAACATACATGGAATTTGTAGATATGGATACTAATGTTTTTAATGAGATTAGTTTTCTTATTTCCTTAACCTATATATGATACTATATAAAAATGATATATAAGAATACTATTTTTTAGTCCCATGAAAACTAGTGTTCCCTATTCTTCATGTATAACTAACATATCCATCATAATTACTGAATAAATGTGGGATAGTTCTAAATTATACATCATGAAATTGGCATGGTCATACTTGATATTTTCCCATAAAAATTTATGAATAAGAAATTTAAAATATTAATATATAATATAGAATATGTTATAGTTTCAATTTCTTAATAATATGTATTTTTAGTAATTATTTTTTCCCATATGTTTTTAAATAAATTATCATTAAGAGATTTAAGTCATGAAACATAAGTTACAATTCTCTGTTGAATTATACCATCATTTATTTTTAATACCTTGAATATATATATACCATAACATATAATAAAAAATCCCATAAGTCAGTCATAATAGATCTAGTTACCTATAACATGGATTTTTACTTTATGTAATTCATTTGAGAATTAATTTAATAACCTTTTCTTATCAAAATATAGGACTATAAATATTTTCCATCTGTTTATAAGATATTTTAATTATATAAATAAAGTACTCTATTTAACCTCTTATATATACATGAAAAAATGAGCATACTATGATTTAAAAACACCAATGAACAGTAAATAAATCCATGTATCATTTATACAATCCTTCTATCTACTAGGGAAACCTGAATTCAAATGGATATCAGAATCTCTATTAGGGAAATTTTTTCATCATTGAAAACTAATTGACTAATAATATAAAAGTAATAAAAATATTCATTATAGTTAATCATATTACTATCTAGGTCCAACATTCTCTTTATTAAAAATTTTAAAATAGATGGAATTAGACCAACTTGATATATTTCAAAAATAAAAACCACTTTTTGGAATGTGGAATCATTTTCAAAAATCATATAAATTTAGTAATTTATATTATTTAATATTAATTTTTATTATCAGGAAAAGATTCAATTATTTTCAATGAATACAAATCACCTAACTTGATTAATATATCCTTTATTGTTTTATTATTTTTTTATAATCCACCTTTCAAGGAGTGAGGTGGAACCCTTACAAGGCCCAAAGGCTTAGAGATAATTTCATGACCCTGGGTCTTAAGAAATCACCAAGAAAATACAACATAGAACTGTTCCTCCCTAGAACATGTCATCATATAATCATTGCACCTTCTCAATGCTGGTCGTCTAGCTGTCCAGTGCAGAGTTCCACATGCACGGTACTGATGCCAATGTCATACCCTCTCATTATTTTAATTTAGATTAGCTATGCTTTGGTGAATTTACCTACTCTTAATCCTCATTTGGAGCCTTGTCCTTTGTATTCTGACTGGTACTTCTGCATATTCATGTGGCCCAAAGGCCTTGGGGTGTTTGGAAGTCCATAAGGTGGCTCAAATTTCATGAGAGATAGTTGGGCCGAAGGCCTTGGGTGGCCTGAAAGCCTTACAAGACTCGAGGATCAAACCAGTAGACCAAAGGACCAGATGGATGAATACATCCAGGTACTACAGTACCTACTACAGTAATGCAACATTACCCTGGAAATATGCCTCCACCCGGATTTGGTCTCATGTCTCTGGAATAACTCGCCTTATTAATCCTTGAAGTGTTTTTCCCATGCTAAGTCATGTTCATACTAATACATGAATTCATTGAAGTTATCTATCCACAAAAATCCGAAATTGAGATGAGATACCATTACATAGAAATATAATCATTAACCTCACTGTCTGTTTTCTATATTTGAGGATATTAATATCCATAATAACATAGTATAATTACTATGATAAACATTTTTTTTCTTTTTTTACGCATTTTTTTCTAAAATAATCCTTAAAAATATATAATCATAAAAAAAATTATTTTTTAATATAATTATCTATATTCATATTATAAATTGAATGATATTAATTTTTCATTATAGTTAGAATATATTTATATTTTAATGACACTAGTTTATAGGCTATATTGAGAGGTGTAATGGAAGATTTAAAAAACATATGAGACTTCTCATAAATCAAATATAAACTAACATGACGAATCTAATGAATAGATAGATATTTGAGTATATGAATAAGTATTAAATATTTTAATGACCTATGAATTATTGGTTAATAAGTTGTTTATCTCAGACACATGAAATAACTATTGTCTACGTAGCAAGAATATTAATTAATTTCTTTTTAAAATCGTTAAATATGTTAAAGGAATATAATGAAGTGAATAATTTAAATATATATTCTGCTTAGAATAGTTCACTTTTACCATTCTAAATTGATTCTAAAAACACTGTTGAATCATTAGATTTTATTATCAAAAGATTTCTTTTTATTGAAACATAATGAGTAAATATGTCAAATACTTGATATTTTTATCACTAAATAGTCTATAAATCCATTTGGGAATATCATTTACATTTTAATCACATTTTACATGACCGTGAATTAACTTTCCACAATGTGGTGTCATTTGAGACTAAAAATATTTTATTCCCCATTAATTACTGATATTGGTCATTTGTGATTCAAGTATAATTAAAACATTAATTATATAGGTTATACTATAATAAAATTCCTTCCAAAGATGAAATAATTCTTTATTATGAATAAAAATCTACATTGAGACAACATTTTTGAAACATCCGAAAAATTATAGTATAATGGGATTCATTCTACATGGAATGGTGAAGTTGTGGTCTTCTTTATCTAATATAGAATTCATGATCTATCAGCAACATTAACACACACATGACTATTATAACATTTATAATCTTCTATGTTTCCTATATTTGGATATACATAAGTCATTCATCTATTATCTTAAATTCTCATAAAGGTAAAAATAATTAGTGTATGAAATGATGAGTATAACTGAATTTGAAAATATTAATTTTTTTATCTTTATCTAATTTTAATTCCTATTCTAATTACCTATCTTTCCACATAAAAAATAGCATCCTATTCATTCTTCTCTATTTGAAGATTTAGTTTCATTGATGCAAATTGTAATTGAACCACTAGAATTAATCATTTCATTGGTATTTCAACCATTTCATTCACATTAATCAATACAAGTATTTATATTCCAAATTCTCTAAGATGCCTATAAACTTAGTAAAATATAGTAAAAATATTTTTGATCAACTTCTCCATGTAGTTCATCTTATAATTCTCAATAGAAGTGTAGAATCATGATGATAAGGATGAAAAATAAAATTTATTCCTAATTTAACATGTATATGTTATGAAAACATATATATTTAATCAATATATGTCATCATCATTAGTGAAAAATAACAAACTATGTGCCCATCTTCTAGTTTACACCTATTCACTTTAGGGATAATCTAATTTATCATCTTCCTATATTAATCCATTTCATATTATTGGAGATGATTGAAAATAGTGAATGTATACATGTACTTATATTTTTAATTAACCATTTTGAAATAAATTATATCATGATGAATCGAACATTTGATGAATCCTCTATGTGATTCCTATTGGAACCTTTTTTCCCTTTCTCGCTTGTTGATGTTACTAATCAAGTTTGGGGAATTCAAACACATATAATGTATTTTATTAGAATAGTTTGATAAAGAAGTACATGTACCATAGTTTAAATATTTTTTGGGTGATGTAATTTTCTTTTTCCAAAACTGTTCATAGTTAATCTCTAGTTTCAACAATCATTTTTCCACAATAAAATAAATGAAGATTTAAGTAATTTTACATTATAACCATGTAAGAGAAAATTAATTAATTAATTTTTCTACCCACTATTTTTTCAAATACCAACAACTCTCTCAAATGGATTTAAAATATACACATACTAGGATATTTTATTATAAAGGTCTCATATTTCCCTTCTCATAACATAGATAGTGACCATATCAAATTATTTGAAGATATTTAGGTAAGATTTTATTTTCAACTACAATACCTTATATATTCTTGGTCTATTAAGATGACTCAAAAATACTTTAATCCAATTATAAAAAAGAGAAAATACACACTTTTATTTTAAACTAATAATTGTAGGGAAATTTCTATTGAGGGTAACTTGTTTAAGTCGACCAAATACATTCATAAGAACTCTCTGATAAATTAAATTACCATAACGAGGGTAAAATTTACCACCCCATGATTTTACAGTATATTTATATTATATAAAGTAATGTTTTTTATAGAATTCAGTGCAATAAACCTAATCATTATAAAATAATTTCATTATTATTGATATCAAATACAACACGACACACCGAGCCTAAATGACTTGTGAAATATATTATATAAATGGTACAGTTAAAACCTATCTATTGAATTGGAAGTTATGAATAGGGCTAAATAAATTATAATATTTAAATAAATTTTCTACCAAATATAAATTTATTGATAAATTATTAATAAATAGTAAACTAAATTTTAATAATAATATTTTATTCTACAAAAAATTAACTTTTCATCAAAAATATTTTTTATTTATTATTGTGAGAAAACATTATAATTATTTTATGTAAATTTTAGTGATTCTACATCATAAAATTAAAATAATTTTTGGAATCATAATATCGATTTCAATTTTTGTTAAAATTTTGGATTTTTCTCAAAAAATAATTATTTTTTGTGAATAATGTAATATAACGTTTTTTTAACTATCATTTTATTTCAATTAATTTTGAAATTTAAAAAATCATTATAATTTTAATATTGTTTATAAATAAAATATATATATTTTTTAATATTTGACCAAATTAATTACATTTAAATTATCTTTATAAAAACTTTATTATTAGTTTTTTTAGGATTTAGAACACATTTTCTCTAAAAACGGTTTTAAATTGCATAATGAATCTTTACATTATCTAATTAAAAAAATAAAAAATGAGAAATGACTGAAATTATATATATATATTTATATTTATTTATTTTATTATTATTACTTTTCATCTAGTAATTATAATATCATTTTATGCATGAAAAATATATTTGTTGACAATTGTTTTTTGAAACATCCAAGGGTTCATTTTGACATTGAAATCAATGAATTTTTTAAATTTAATTTCACAAAATGGATTGTATATTTGAAATGAGAAAATTTTTTATTAGGTAATAATGTCAACTTAAAATTTTTGGACGTAATAAATAATAAATCCATTAAAAATTAACTACACCGGTTAAGGTAAAAATGAGTTTTTAATGTTACATTAGATTGTGTTAAAATTAATTTCCCAAAAACATTGGAAATTTATTTACCAATTTTTATTTCATATTTAGAATAATTTTTTCAAAGTTATCTAATAAGAATAATGTTTTTTTAGGCTTAAATGATTAATTACATAGGATAGAAACTATTGACCGCAGTGAATACTATATTGGTAAAAGTCAGTAAACATAGAGAAAAAGAGAGTAACATATTTTTAAAATGTATATTTTTATGTTTTTTAGGGTTTTTTGACCTTATAATCTCTTTAACACAATATTTATCTATTTTGGAATAACTTGGGTTGAGATTTATTTTAATGTGTTGACACGGGTTCCACACACTTGTGCCATGAGTCGGTTCTCTACATGACCTCAGGCATGCCTCCCCATATGCTAAAGGCTTTTGACTAGATTTGATTGTCTAATATCGATAATGGGGATACTATAACCTCTTTCCTAGGGTAATACCATAATAGAAATGTAAAAAAATTACCAAATGATATAACCACAACCAGAATAATACTAGAAGCACATGATGGCCAAAATAGGAAGTAAAGTATCCAAAACTCAAAAGTAGATATGTAATGCCAATACAATTCATGTGTCAATATGAAAATCCAAAAATAAATAAAGGAATTTAAAAATACTAGGTGGGTCCTAACACCAAGTATATTTTCCATGTCTACGCTTTATCTCAACTCATCCACCTAATATAGGTCCCTTTCCCATAACTTTTCCTACAATAGTGAAATATATTTGGGCAGTGATCAGGAAGCCTGAGTACGGTGTGAGTATAAAACAATAGGCTACCACCAGAACTATCTAACACAATATCTATTCAATTACATTGTATATAGTTTTATAGTGAATAAATATCAATAAATAAAGTAAATAATTTACATTTTTTCAATAACTCTTTATTTAACCAGATGAATCATAGGTTCCCAATGACACATGAAATCTCAATACATGCATCATCCCTTACCGAAGTCTGATTTAACACCATTGGATATAATATATTATAATTCCATTTTTATCATTCTTCATCTCAACTCATATTTTGACCAATTACAACCATATTCCAATGCCAACTTATTATCATAGAACAACATTTCTAACACCCCATTGGTATTTTGAGCCTCAATCCATATCCCACACCTCATATTTCACTTGGTATTTTGGTGCATTAATATAATGACCGATACTTTACATACATGGTTGTTACTTCAAAATTGAAGTACACTTATTACAACATATAACAAAACCATGAAAGGACTGTATAGGTATAGTGTTTTTAGAAACTGGGAAACATAAACAACTGGTTCATAAAGAATCTACATTGTATCCCATTTATTTCATCATATCTAGAGTCCCTTTTGGAATATTCTACTTAATAACCTTCTTCCTAACCTGGGGAAAGAAAATATACAAAAGGGTGAGCTCAAATGCTCAGTAAGGGTAAACGAAAGAAATATCAATCACATTATATTCATAAAAACATAACATTTTGGAAATCTTAACCTGCAAAAGAGATCATAATTTCATAACATGGGATAAATCATAGTAGTGAAATGTAATCCCAATAATCATAACTTAAAACATGAAACTTTGTGGTATACACACATAATCATATAAAATCATTTCTTAGTAGTCAAGACTCATTGCCAAGACTTTCTTAGTGGACAATGTCCATTTCTGAACCGAGTTCACTCCTCGTTTCAGTCCTGTCTCACTGAACCGGTTTAACCTGCCGTTCCAGCCATGTCTATCTCATGAGATATAAATATTTACCCAATTCATTGGAGGTACATATAGGTCCCACCTATCTCATAATGATACCATTCTTATGTGCGCCACAAAATCATAAATCATACATCATTGCATAACCCAGGTAATAAAAATGGGATTCTTACACATCACGTCATCATAACATAATCCATAAAAGGATATTGTAAAAATAATTCCACCATAACATAATCAAATCAATTTAAAAATAGGGATATAAACAGAACCCTATATTATCTTAGATGGAGAATAATTTTGATAAAACACTTGAACTCCATTCTTGAGGAAAATATCCTTTCTACTTCAAAAAAAATTTTCCTTTCTTAACATGTCATATAATTTTGAAATAAAAGAAGTTGATTAAAAATAAACTTGAAAACATGTAAAGTAAGATTCTTGGAAATAATGTTTTAAAAATCCATTCATTCTGTATAAGTTAAAAAAACATTCTTCTCGTACTTTTGTCGGAAAAGTCAAAAAAGTACCTCGTACGAAAAATGACAAAAGATTCCTTTCATATATTTTACTAAAAACTCATCTAAGGGTAAAATTGGATTTAAACAATTGTAGGTGGATGGAAATAATATTACATGTTGAGGAAACATGGATGTGGATGATAAATATTCCCCAATAAATTCTTAAGTATAAACATTCTCAGATAAAAATTGGGATTGTGAGATTGTCCCTTACCTTAGGTCCGATTTTCTTCGTAAGTGTCTGAACCTCCTGTATAATGAGTTAAATAATGTCATTGACTTATTTCAGAATCATACTTATTTTTATTATATCATATATGGTCATATTATTAGATTCTTATTAGTAATATTTCATTGTTACTTGTTATTTGGGTGTTTATTTCCTTTTGTTCTTATGCGTGTTTTGTCGAATAAATTATTATTCTTCTTTTGAGGTTATAGATACTTAATTTACAGAATGGTATTAGTGTAATAAATATCATGTTTATTCACTCAATTCATTTATATAATCATTATGAAATGAAAATCATGTAGAACGAGTCGCATCACATCGTGGAGATGGTATTCCGTACGTACGCACGAGCAATGATATCATTCCCATGACTGTGGAATTGTATTGGAGTGTATGTATACTATTTCAGAATCAATTTCACTTTACAATAATCATATATAGTTATTATTTACACCATTATACCCATCCAAGTAAGGTGGTGGTGGAAAATAGATTACACCACGGCGTGGAGATGGTATTCCGTACGTACGCACGCGCGGCGATTTCATTTTTCGTAGGATGGATAGATGGTGAAATAGAGTTTTTTCATACTTATAATAACATATTAGTATATTATTGATACTTATGTTATTACTTCATAATGAAACAACTAAAGAGTAAGAAGTGGAAGAAAAAAATAAAGTTGAAAGAATCGGTAACAGACATTACCTCTTCTTTGAAGCGCCTCTTTGAGACCTCCTTTTAGGGCACTAAAATTGGTCTTTGAATAAGACCAGGACCTCTAGGATGTTTCTAGGGATGTTTAGAAGAGAATTGGGCAGGGTTTTTATGAGCTTGAAGTCTCAAAGTGGTGTGAGGAAGAGAGGGAGGAGGTGCCCTTTTATAAGGGAGGAGTGGGGCACCTTAGGAAAAACTAAAAATATTATTTTATTATAAAGTCATATTCGGTTTTTAATAGCTCCAAATTAATTTATTTCGAAGCTAAGGTGCGGATGGGTCTAAATCCTTTCATCCAATAGAATTTAGACCAGTTTTGGTATCTATTGTAACTTTATCATTTAGATTTAACTTGAAGTTAGATAATTTATCTTTTACCGTGTCTTCTTGTTTTCTTACACTATAAGGTTAATAAACTTACTATAACAAGCCAAAAGAACCCAAAGTTGTTTATTACTAATATATATTACCTTATATAAGTCATTTTTCCGACCCTTAGATTTTTAGGAATAAAATAACAATTAATAATATAATATTTGTTTTAAAAACTATTTTATGTCAATTTTGACACTATTTGGTAATTGATTTTTGTGAAAATCATAACCGAATGATTAGTTCAAAAAAAGTTAATTAAATAAATACTAACTTGTCATATTAACATATAAAATTATTTTAATTCATAAAAAGTCTCAAATTACATTTATTTGGGTATTTATAACATCAATTATGTCAATATTTCATTAATAATATAATTATTGCATCATCATTGTGTCATAAATAAATTAAATTATTTAAAGTCTAAAAATTACAAATAAAATACCATTATATAGGAACTATTTATATTTTTCTAATGAATATTTATAGTTGAATTTATCTTATTTATAACCCTATATTAAAAATGATTTAGTTATTAAACTTTGATTTTAACTATTTTAACCCTTCTTTAAATAAATTAATAATAAATGTCCTAATCTAATCCAAGTAGGCCTAAATGGTCATATTTTATTCCTAAGGTTGTTTTTGGTCGAATTACACTTATCCAATAGAATTAGGACATTTTTTAGTGTAATAATAATAACATTTTTACCCTTAATTACCCTATTTACTTTTAACCGTGGTAAAAAAGTAAAAAGTTACAATTCTCCAAAAATTATTTTCATCTAATTGAACCAAATTTTAGTCCTTGATATTAACCTTGTCTCTCGTATGTTAAAAATTCCACTCATAGAAGCGGTAAAATTTAGTTTTATGTGAATTTGGAAATTCTCCTAGGAGGTGGGTAAAAGACGGTGAAAAGTTCAATAAAATTTTTATATATCTAAAATTTTTATAAAATGACTCCAATTAATTGAATTGAACATATATAGGTATTATGTATCAATTTTGACCTAAAATAAATTTAAATAAAATAAATAATTATTTAAATAAAAAGTCGGCTTTTAAATAGTAACCTAGTGTTTTCACTATTCATCAAAAATTGAAAGTTTTCAGAAAAATACCAAAATTTCACTCTAGGCTAATTTCGATATTCCGAATCCAAAAATGAAGTACTTTTTGAAAAATAAAATTTACAAAATTTCAAAAAGTGGGTATTAATATTCATAACAGCTAGTTTTAATAATATTTTAATAGCATATCATTGTTTAGTGAAACTCGGTATTGCGTATGACGCAAGCTATCGAGGAAGGTCGTGATTGCGTGTAAAGAAAGACAAGATAGTGTTGTGTGTAGTGAAAGATTCCTTTGATGATTTTTATAACATAAAAACAAAATATTTCTCAGAAAAGTCTCGGGTGTTACAATTAAACCTTGTCCCACACACGTTTGTCAAAAAAATCATCAATATGTAATTTTTATACACCAGAGTATGTCCCTCACACCTTTAACTATAAATCCATCACTATGGGATTTTTGATGCACCAGACCATGTACCACACATATATATCAATAAATGGATCACTATGGTATTTTCATGCAACCAACCATTTCCTACACACATATATCACATATATCACATGTATCACAACAAACCATTATTTATTTCACCAATTAATTAATACAATTTAACAATTGCAACTTCACAAAAATCAATTAATTAATTAAAAAATTAATTAATCACTTCAATTATGTTAATTAATTCATCAATTAATTAATCGCATCAATCC
Organism: Viscum album; assembly: GCA_963277665.1. NCBI lineage: Eukaryota > Viridiplantae > Streptophyta > Magnoliopsida > Santalales > Viscaceae > Viscum > Viscum album. The sequence continues at coordinate 698,061,714 of OY728138.1, read as the reverse complement.
CATTAATTAATTAAAAAATTATTTAATCCAATTCAATAATTTTCATAAACACAAAAACTCCATTAATTAACTCAATAATTAATTAATCAAATTCATCAGTCCAAATATCCCCATAATTAATTACAAAATTTATTATTCCAATTTAATCAATTTCCTAAACACAAAAATTCCCATTAATTATTTCATTAATTAAGTAATAAAATTCAACAACCCCAATATGCCCATAATTAAATCAGCAATTAACTATTCCAATTCAATCAATATAAATATCACAAATTTGAAAATCCATTAATTAATTAATTTTCCAAATTAATTAATTCAATTAAGCAACTCAATTACAATTCATAAAATAATAATTCTAAAACTACATACATGTAATTTAAATCATAACTTTTGGATTGGAATAATTGAACACCTGCCTCAAATAGTTGAGGAGAAATATGACTAAAATTCAAAAAAATATACGGAATGGTCAAACCCATGATAAAGAACGAGATCTTGAATCAAATCCCTGAAATGAGATCAAATAGGTCATGATCCATCAAGACTAGATCTAAATCTAATACGAATAGTGGATAAACATCCTTCTTTTATCCATAAATTTTATAAAAAGAGATATATATCCAATCAATAAGTAACTATATACCAGGGAAGGTGAAGATCTTCAATCCGAGCTTTGAATATGTAAGAACAGAGGTTAGGAACCTTAGGAATTCATATTGGAGCCTCTGAAAATGATATTAATCGATTAGGTATGGGTTAAGGTTGATTATTGGATTAAATGGGGAGTGGGTGGGTTTTTTAAATCTAATTTTTAGGTTAATTCAAAACCCACACACGGTTTCCTGAGCTGGTATATAGAGTTTTAAAAACCATTCTCCTCTGGGGGGGTTGTGCATAGTTAGAGAAACCATGCACCAGCTATATGAATCCCTTATATTTCAATTTTCAGGGTTTTCATGGATGTGAAACACAGTTTGAGAAAATTGTGTGCCAACTATGTGCTACCTCGCCTCCTTCCAAAATTTTCAAATTTATCCAAAAAATCCCTATGAAATAACCATATAAAAATCATTCAAAAAATAAAAAATATTCCCTCTAAATGATTCTATGACATCGTTAGAATAATTCAGGGTCTTACAATATCCCTACATTATTACATTTCATCCTTGATATTTACTCCCAGTCTTCTTTAAGATTCCATGTAAAAACTATTGGCCCACTGAGCCTACATATCTGCTACACTCTTTTATATTTCCCCATTAATGTGGACTTGTTTCCACAATGCATGAAATACTTGCACAATATTTCCTAGAAACACTTTCTAACTAAAATCCAAAAAACATATTAGATTCTCCTCATATGATGCATCTATACCAAGATTAACATCATCCCCCTCGATCACATGAGAAGGGTCAGGATGATACCACTGATTTTGTGACACATGTAAAACATAGTGTATAACACTTTGTCTCAATATAAGTTGAAATTGGAACACCATCAACTGTATTCTCCCCAAGACCTCAAATGACCCAACAAACATGGGTGATAACCAACCTTACCAATGTATCCTATAATGAACCAATCTAAGAAACACCCTAAGTAATACATGATCACCCACTGTAAACTCAAGTGGTCATCAACATTTATCCATATATGAAAATGATATGACATCTCCATCTAGATACTCAGTCCCAAAAACACTAACTAACGCACCTCCTTCAATAATAGTGGTCATCTACATGGGGTACCATAAGGAGCCTTGTATGGTTCCATCTGGATAGTTTCATGATAAATATTTTTATAGTATGACTCCATCACTTCAATTTTCTTCTCCCAATACCCACCATAGTGTAGGACACATGCTTGAAAAATATTTTCAAGTACATTTATTGTACACTCCGACTACACATATTTCTGTGGGAGGAAATATGAAATCAAACAAATATGTGTACCAATCACCTTTTACAATCCCTACATATAGCACGAAGAAAAGTAAGAGTCACAGTCTAAAACAATGCTCCATGTAACCCCATGTAGACGAACTATTTCCCAATCATTTAAGTCTCATAAATACTCTAGTTGTAAATTATCCCTTATATATAAGAAATATGATACCTTTTTTCAAAGTTCCACAAGCACCCAAATAGTTTCATTCTTTTGAGAAGTCCTCAAGAGACCCACCACAAAGTCTATAGTAACATTTTCTCACTTCAATTCCAAAACGGGAAAAGAATATAGTAAACCTCCAGGTCATTGATGCTCGACCTTCACATGTTGATAGGTTAACCATCATGTTACTAACCCTCCTAACTATATTTTTCATTCCCAACCACATAAATCATCATCATAGGCCATAGAACAATTTAGTTACACCTATATGGACCACTCACTTCGAGGCATGATATTCACACACCAAATCCCCCCACATGGTAATAGGCCGAACAACCCAATTCTTCGCATATATGATCTTGTCCTCATCTATCATCCAATATGATGGTTTCACTCCATCATTAAGGATTTCCCTCAAGTTAAAACATTTTGGAAACTCATATTTTCTGTCTCTGATCTTTATCAAAAGTGTAGGAACTACTGAAATTGATATGAGATTCATATGATCTTGAATCCCCAAAACCAAAACCTGATTATTAGTGAGTAAGTTCTTCATCTTCCACTCTAAAATAGACACATGAACTACCTGATTCTAAGATTTTCTACTCAAATCATCATCAACACTATTTCCCTTCCCAAGTTTATATGCTAGCTCAAAATAAAAAGACGACATATACTCATCCCACCGCTACTACTAGAGATTCAAATCTCGCTGAAAAAATATACATCAATCTCATTTGATCCATATAGATAGTAAAATTTTGTCCCTATAGATAATTATGCAAACATTTTGGATAATAAACCATATTTTCCAACTCAAGGCCCGACATAGGGTAGTTCTATTCAGGTGGCCTCATCTACTAAGACCCACACACAAATACTCGGTATATTTACATCAACACTTCTTAAAGCCCAATCCCAAATGTGTCACAAAACACTATATACTCCTAGAATGTCTTGGGTGGGATTAATATATATGTCGATGTCAAACAATTCTTCAACTCTTAGAATGAGATCTCAAATGATTCATACCACTCAAACTCTATCTCCTTCTTGGCTAGGACCGAATGTGGTGCTTCTAAATGGGAAAAGTTCTGGATTAACATCTAATAATATCTATCTAACTCGAGAAATCAACAGATAATGAAAACATTCTTCGCTACTCCCATGATACAACTGCTTTAACCATTTATTTGTTTACTAAAGAACGTTCCTCTGAGATAATGTGACATAAAAAAATATACCAAATAAATCTAAGATTTAATCTTAGTTATATTTTTCTGTAGTCAATGCTCTCTTATTGTACTTGGGATGATGTCAAGATGTTGGTAATGATCTTCATCAGTCTTGGAGTACACCAATATTTCATCCAAAAAAACCACAACAATCTTATACAGTTATATATAGAATATTTGGTTGCTCAAGGCTATAAAAAATATTCGTTTGTTTGTCAACCCAAACGAAATTATGATGAACTCATAAAGGAAATACCTACTTATGAATGAAATAATCAGTATATTAGAATGTTAAACTATCAACTAATGACACATTGATCTAAATTGCTCTTGGAAAAGATAAAATCTCCCTTCAAGTAGTCGAAAATATCATCGATACGAAGTAGGGGATACTAGTTTTTTTCAGTCATTTAGTTCAATTTTTGGTAATCCAAACACAAGTGTAGTGTCCCATTAAACTTATTTGGAAAAATACTAGATTACCCAAATGTGATGTACTCGGGTGGTTAAAACCATTATCCTTTAACTCCTCTAGAAAATTATTCAGTTCTTGAACTCTGTTGATTTCATTATGCATGGTGGAATGTGAACTGGCTCAGCCCCCAACATGAAATCTATTTTAATATCCACATATATCTTAGGTGAAATCCAAGAGAATTATTTAAGAAACACATCCTAAAAAATCTCCACTATGGTTTGGAAAACATCCTATTTCACACCCCATTCATCTATCAATAGACTATAATTTTGGGTGGTATGCTCCTCGTGTTACTGATGAACTATCCCTACATGGCCAACCTGGATATCTTTTTCCCAATGGTGAATATATTTTTTACCCCCATGTGACGTAAAATTAACTACCCTATGGTATCAATCAATGTCGGCTCAATATTATATGAACAAGTACGTACCAATAATTATTTTAATCCTAACATATCAACAATGTATAGATCTTAACTAAAAAATGCTCTCCAACATTGAGAGAACACCCTTTGCATAAAAAGATGTCTGTAGATCATACTCTCAGAGATGTATCCATCATCAACACCTTACTCAAGAACTCCAATTCTAGCCAAAAACCATTCTCATGTTGTGTAAAAATAAAATAATGAGAGGATTCATTATCAAATAAGGTATTATCGAGAATATAATCTAGAAGAATAATACCTATAAATTTCAATGGCCCAACATACCTATCCACCAGTATAGTATTCCCTATGATACTTCTTTCCCCTCTACCTTGTGATACTTCTTAGGTACCCTAAGTTGTGCCACACTTCTAATACGAGACCTCTTTCTCTGAAGCACTATGTTGACTACCTATATAGCCACATCTAGTATATCTCCAATTGCCAGATTGATATGGTGTAGAAGATCCCCTTCCCATGATTTGGTTTTTTTATCTCCTCCATCACTACAAGTCTATCATGGGTTCTTACAAAACATTTATATATGTCCCATCATACTATAATATTAGAACTATTCTAGTATTCATGGACATTTTCCATGATAGTGGCATAGCTGACCGCATTGGAGGAAAAGAACTCGAGTGAGATCCTGAGTAACTGATCATTCCCCTAACCACTCTTCCTAATATCTCTCAGATTTCACCCTCATATTGATGCTTTCTTCCCTTAGATGAAATACCTCTTACATTTCCTGTAGAAACCACCATTTATCCAATGAACATTAACATAGTTAACAAGAGTGATTAACACGAGGTCATAACAAAGTATTCCCCCTTTTTCCACCACACGGTCAAAACAGAGGCCTTTACACTACCCTTAACCATTATACACCATGTTAGTGGTTAACTAAGTGTAAAAACATTATAATTATTCACATTTTTCATTATACACTCATGTATTATCATATTTTGTAATTTTACAATCTTTTTCAATTTTATATTTGGAATTTGTTCATTTAAATTTCACAAAATAAAGGAAAAACATCTTAATTTTTAAGAACATAACCAAACCATTCTTTTCCAATTCATGAATATAATGATGCAAGACAAAAACTAATCCCAATTTCATGGAATGATGCATGCCTAATCATTTCTCATTCCATTTTGATAAATGAGTCAAATCTCATAAAATTTCAGAACCTATGATCACATCACCCAATAAGTGCATCTCCCAAGGTGAAATAACATTAAACTATGATAAAAACGTCAATAACAGTAATACCACCCTAGGTAAATGGGTTATACCCCATTAATTGGTTAGGTACTCCCTTTCCTTAGCTCCAAACCAAATAATGACTCTTCCAAGTCTCATATCTACCACTCCCAAATAGGAAAGTAAACAAAACTTGGCTCGAAAACCACTTTGTAATGTACCATCCCAGCCGCCACTCACCGGTGCCATGATTTGTTAATCTAAATTTCCTCAGGCATGCCTTCTCATATGATAAAGTATTCCAACTAGAAATGAGGGTCTAATATAAATCATGGTTAGACTATAAATTCTTTATCATAGTAATACCATAGTAGAAATCAATAATAATAACCAAATGATATAACCATAATCACAACAATACCAGAAGCACATGATTTCCAATACATGAAATAAAATATGCAAAAATAAATAGTAGATATTCTAGGATAGTACGTGTCATGTTTCAATAGGAAAAACCAAAAAAATATAGACACTGACAACTCCTAAGTAGGTCTTGATCACATGTATTGTTGTGTTATCCGTGCTCCATTTTGACTCAACCATGTAACACAGGTCCCTTATCCTTAACCTATTATACAGCCATGAAATCTATTTTGGTACATATTAGGAAACATCATTATGGTGTGAGTAAGACATAGTAGTCTACCACCAATAGTGTCTAAAAAATATATTGTCAATAATAGTGTATACAATTATATAAAGAGTAAAGTACAAGAAATAAAGTAAACAATTTAAATTTATTCAATTACTCATTCTTGAACCACCTAACTCTGAGGTGCTCGAGGACACTCGAACTTTCAATACCAGCTTTTTCCCATGCCAAATTCTAAAATATCACCATGGGATATCATATATCGAAATTCTATTACGACCATTCCTCATCCCAATTCATATAATGTCTAATTGGAACCATAGTACAATGCCAATATGTGGGTGTAAAACATCGTTTCAAAAACCCCATGGGTATTTAGAGACTTAGTAAATATTACACACATCATATATCAAAATGGGATTTTGATTCAACAGAACATGTACTACACACATTTGTCAAACAGTTCACCACTATTAGAATTTGATGCAGTAAACCATGTCCCACACATGTTTATCTATAAATTCATCATAATGGGATTTTTAGGTAGCACACCATGTCCCACAAACATATATCAGTAAATTTATCATTATGGAATTTTTATTTAGAAGACCATGTCTGACACACATATATCACATATATCACATGTATCACAATAACTCATTGATTAATTTACAAATTAACTAATCCAATTTAACAATTTCATCTTCAGATCAATCCATTAATAAATTCAAAGAAATTAATTAATCACATAAATTCCTTTAATTAATTTATCAACTAATTATTTAAATTCATATGATTAATTAATTTGACAATTAATTAATCCAATTCAATCAATTTCACAAACATAATAATCTCCATTAATTTATTCTATAATTAATTAATCAAATTCAATAATCCCAATATCACCATAATTAATTCATTGATTAATTATTACAATTCAATAAATTTCATAAAGACAAAAATTTAAATTAATTAATTCAATAATTAATTAATAAAATTAAAAAATCCTCATAACAACATAATTAATTCAACATTGCATTTTTCCAATTAAATCACTCTCGATATCCCTAATTTCTTAATCCATTAATTAATTAATTTTCTAAATTAATTAATTCAATTAAGAAACAAAATTTTCATTTATCCAATAGAAATTCTAAAACTACATAAATGATGTTTAAATCAAGACATTGAGATTTTAGTAATAGGCCACCTACATCAAATCATTGATGAGTGATGTTATAACAAAAATTCCCCAAATTGAAGTGGAAATGCCAAGCCCACGATGAAGAATGAGATCCTAAATAAATACTAGAAAAAAGATAGAAAAATCATAATCCATAAAACCCATATCTTATATAATTTTAATAGAGAATAAAAAATCCTTGTTTTATCCAGAAATAGGAGAAAAAGGGATTGATATCTAATCTTGAATAAACCAAAACCCCTAAAAGGTGCAGGTCATCATTACAGGCTTCGAATAATCAAGAACATAGGTCGTGAACATTAGAAATTCGTTTGAGAGCCTCTAAAAAATATAGGAATCGATTATTTCATTATAATAGTAATTTATAAGGTTAAAATTTGGGTTTGAAAATTTTTAAATCTAATTTTTCGGTTCTTTAAAAAACCACACATGGCTTCCTGGGAAGGAGCATATAGTTTTCCAAATTGTGCACTATAATTGTGCACCTATTATAGGGTTGAAGGTGGGGGTGGGGTTCATAGTTTCTCCTAAAAGGGAACATAGTTTGAAAAACCATGCACTATTCATTTCAACACCCTATATTTGGGTTCACATGGTTTTCTGGGTTGTGTTGCACTGTTTGGTAAAATTGTGCGCCAACCTTGTACGACCTCTCCTCCTTCAAAATTTATAAAATTTCATCTAAAAAACACCCAAAGAAATAGACCATACAAAAATTAATCAAGATAAGTAAAAAAGGTTCCTATAAATTATCCCAATATATATTTTTAAATTTTTGGGACCTTACAGTTACTTCCCAATAATGAATAGTTTTTTGTATTCAGAAAAATTCCACACCTCCACAATTATAAAAGGGTACTTTATCTCTTGAATTATTCACAACTATAAGGACAAAACCAACCAAAATATCCCAAACAAATATATACATTTTATACATATCCTTTTAATCCAAAAATACCAACTATTGGGATATTAAGAAGAGATCCAAAGGATGTTTCTCTAAGAAAAGATGAACATCATAACAATGTTCATTTTCATCATTATTATTTTTCAAATATCATTTATTTATACTTATCTTCAATATTATAAGAAAATTATCTTCAATATAATGATATTTTACTATTTTTATTGAATCATATTTACCCATATCCTACTCCATTAAAAGTAAATAAATCCATCACTTGAGTGTATGTCAGACTACCATCTTATGAATCGATGTAATTTCCGTCCATCATTGAATCACATGGATAATAATAATGATGTAAAATATATATATATATATATAATACATATGAAAATATGTTAATTATATAAATTTAATATTTAATCCACTATATTACCCTTTTATTCATTAAAATAATGAATTGTCTCTTGTGAGTACGTATGACCTACCATCTACACGAAGAGATGCAAATAATTTTCTATGTACATCTATAAAGAATAGTTTCAAAAATGAACCCAATATGTAAATATAATATTTAAAACAATAATATAATTATATTGATTATGGAAATATATACTACACAAAATAACTATATATTTAATGAAAAAACACTCCTGATAAAACAAGACAATTTATAACTGAACTAATAGTAATATTAAAATATTATTGATAAATGGGATATAATATGATTTAAGATGATAATATATGATATTATAAAAATTAATATGGTATTTTTATAAATTAAGAAAAAATTATTAATACCATTATATAGTTTTTATTGAATTTTCAATAAAAAGGATGTATTATGTTAAGGATACTTCCTCATTTTCCTTTAATTTATGTGTTTTTAATGTCATTCGCATAATTTTATTTAAATGGTGTATATACTTTCCATTTTACATGTAATATAATTAAATATTCATGCATAATGGTATTTTAGGATTTAAGTTTAATTATTTACTCCAAGGGGATTTGATTTGAACATTTCCATGTGGGAAAAATTTTCATTTGTGTATTATTTCCTTGGGTTATATTACATCTACATTACCATTTATATTCTAAGAATATATGTGTAAGAAATTTTTATTATATGTTTTTTCCCACTTTTTTATGTGGATATATACTTGATACAGGTAAGTGACTCATTGATTAATTCTTATATCAATTTTATTACCATTGTAAGGGGTTCTAATCTCAAATTGCCTTTTTTGGGATATATGATATGTTATACCCCAATTCATTATAAGGTGTATCTACTTAATGTTCCTTATATTATATTAGTAATGTCTTTATATTATTTTAATTTAATGTTTCATTTGATGTTATTCCTTTAATGGTTCTAATAATTTAAAAGTAAAAAATGTGGTAAGAGAGTTTTGTTTCAATCTCATTTTTATCAAAATATAAATGGTTGACTTTCCATTGAAAGAAAATTATTTGATAATTGTGTAATAAACCCATTTAATTTTATTCTCTTATGTTTATTCATCAATTTTTCAATTAATAGTACAATTTTCCTCTCTTTGTTAGATAAAGTGATTGAGACTTGTTTATAATAAAATCCAAATTTATTTCTCTCTTCAGTCAAATTTTTTTTTCTTCAAAATAATTGTTTTATATGTTTTTTGATAAATGCTTTACTATGATTGTTTAAAGTCATTTTTAACAATAGTTTTAATTTTACAAATTATTCTAAGAAGAATATTTCAATTGTTTTCAATTCAAGGCAATTTTTACTTTTTGTCACAAAATTATGAAATGATTTTTTATCATACTAATGAAAGAAATTTTCCCACCATGAGGAAAAATAATACCATTAAAGATTAAATTATAGTTATTTTTTAAAATGTTTTTTCCTTATTATTCTATATACATATAGTTTTAAAAAAATGATTTTCAAAGCTCAAGTGATATTTTCCTCATTAATGTTTTCAAGAACATTTTATTGTATTTATATTCATCAATGACAAAAAACATTTGATTTATATATACTTCACTAAAGATATGTTGGAATGATACCTTCCTTTATTCTTTCTACAGATAGTATAAAATTATTTCTAATAGTGAATTTATTTATATTCAATTTACTAATTATAGTTTGTACTTATTATGATTCATTTGAAATATTAACTTTCCAATGATCATTGGACACTAGTTTACCCATAAATGTCCATATTATTTAGCATGTATATGATTATTAATTAAACAATATCTCCTTTTTCATATGGTGATTTTCTATCAAAGATATATGATTGACTTGAAAATATTGATATTTTTTATTCATTATTTAATATGGAAATTTATTGATAAGTCATATTTTTTATGAATTTAATCAATCATTTGATATATGAGGAATGCATTGGGAATACTGTGATGGGTGGGGTGTGAAATTATATAGTCCCTAAATGCATTATTGTCTCATGAGGTAAGTCAGTAAACAGGAATTAAATGGGATTTCACCTTTAATTAAGAATCGTATAGTGATTGATCTTGATGGTATAAATACGATGATATATATGATCATGGAATCCAATGTAAAAAATATCCTTCATCATGAATTTATTTATTATTTACCATGAGATTATTTCATTGATGTTATCAATGGGTTTTTGTGTGTGGTCAATTTGGTAATTAATTTTCATGTGTTTTAGTTATTTATCGTAACATATTGATTATTCATTATCTAATCATGATATTCAAGTTATTTATTACATGGAATGTGTGTTTGATTATTTAACTTTTCATATTGATTTTTCTTTATTTATTTATTATATATTCCTCTCTACTTAACCCTTACTATGAATTTGATCTCACCCGTATTTATTTTACATTCCCAAAGATATAAAGAAGGAATCCCTAAATTAGTATAAGGATGCAGTATTTTATTACATTAAATATGTTGTATTTCATGTTTTCAAATCAAATTCTAGACTAAAGGAAATATCTCGTTTTTCAAGACTACAAAACTATTCGGTCCTTTGGGATAAATACAATTTTATCTAAAATTAATGAAATAAATTAATCAACAACTTTGGGAAATTGGTTTCGGGGTCTCTATAGTTTGTATCATAAAAAATTTAGTCGAAACCATGGGAATTGTATTTAGGATAATATATATTAGGGGACATAACCCTATTATAGACATTGACGATAAGAATAGAAGAAAATAATAATATTTTTTTGAGGGAGAAACAATTTGGGTTTCCTTAGTAATATATCCTTGTCCAGATACAAAAGGTGGATGTGGTTTTGGAATAGTTTTAACTAGGGGAAATATCTCTGAAAAGAGTGCATTGGGATTTGACTCGATCATCACATAGTACATGACGATGGGCCTTACTGCACACCTCGATTGACACTCCCATGGGATACAATTAGGATAATTCACAATTTCTTTATGAATCGTCAGGAAGTTTTTAAATACATAATGAAAAAGAATGAACTAGGTCAATCCCTAGGAGTCATAGATTGAAAATAAGGTTTAATTATTTAGACATACTCTAAATGATTAATTGGTTTCCCACTGTGATTATTGTTTCTTACATTATTATTTTTGGTCTTATTTAATGGTTGGAACTCGAAATAGTAATTATTACATTTAATATGATGAAAATTGAGGTGATTATTAGAAACAAATTAGAAATATGATTTTAGTGAAAGATATAATGATTTATCTTAACTAGTTGTCTAGATATATGATTAAAAACCTACACCTTAACCAACTCCTGGACTCACCAAATAAAAGAATTATGGAGTCCACTAAGAGCCCAGGTGGTGGAGACCATGGATGAAATAAGGTTAGATAATATTCATGTAAAAAATTTTGGAAGATACAACCAAAATAATGTCTCTAAATAATAGGAAAATGTTTTATTTATTGAATATATGAAAATTCAGTGATGAATTGTTGAGGAAATGTGATAAGTTTAGTGGAAATCAATCAATTTTTTCCTAAAAATTAATTTATAACTAATTTTCATGAATGTGGAGAACCTCATAATTAACCAATCCAATAACAACATTTAATGGTTATATATTATACAGGTTATGTACTTATATTATACCAATCAATGAATTAAATTGGATGAAATATTAAAGTATCATGATTCTAGAAATATATTACGGTAGTATTTTTAACCATATGATTTTGGTTATAATAATATTAGACATCTAAGGATTGTGGAGGAATATAAGTTTTTATATGAGGTCAAATGTAGAATTATGGATACCATAATGTGTTTATGATTTTAAATTTATCATAATTTCTATTTCTTATACACCCCCCTTTGGAGGATTTATGTGAAGGGGGTTTTATCAATATTAATGGTATTTTTGAATACATATAAGGTAAAACAAAATTTAGATTTAGTATGAATTTTTTTGAGGAATGGTTATCTAATATTTTATGGATATGAGTTTAAATTTATTGATTACATTTACAGATTATATGATCACTTATTTTAACGTAACAATAATAAATAAATATTACTTTATTTCAACAAAAAAAAATCATATAGAAAACATTTAATCTTCAAAATTCATTGGGTGAATAATTTTATTTTTAAGGATGTACATCATATTATTGGAAAAATTATAAGAATAATACTAATATATTTTTAGAAAAATAAAAACCCACATGCTTGGTGATAATATTCCATATTCAGTATGACTATGGGAATTTTCCCATAACTGAAGGATAATAATGGTGTAGACACTACCACTACCCTATGTGCTGTACTAGTTACAATGAAATTGTATTTTATTAAAATAATTTATGGATGAATGATAATGATGAACCACTGGTGTGACTATTGATGTTTAGAGATTAATGTATTATTTTGGATAACTTTTACAAACCATATTGTTTTTTAAAAATATTTAGAGATATAAAAAATGGCTTTCCACTCTTTTATGGATCTTATGATTCGTTAAAAGTTAATTTTAGTACATTAGGAATAAAAATTCATTTTGGATATTCATTTCTAGGAGGAAGATATATATTTTCAAATGATTAAAGAAAAAAACGATGTCATTGTTCTTATGAAATAGAAAGATATTAGGTATTTATATTTACTTATTTTTTTTATAAAATTTAAGGATTACTTGAATTTAGGAAAATAATCATGAAACAAAGATTTTATCATATTAAATTCATATCCAATGATAAAATAACATTTTAACTCATTATATATTTATTTTGTTTGGTCATTAACTATCTCTTTATCGTTGAGTTTCTTATTATCAATGATCCTTATCTCTCCCCATAATTATTTATTCTTTTCTTTCTTGACCATATTTTCACTTCCCACCAATATTATTCTACATGGAAACATAGTTATGTGATATTATAGATTAAATTCAAACTTAGTTTTCTCTCTTATCAAGATAAATTTTTGTTAACTCTTTTTTGATTTGGGTTTTTAAAAAAGGAATTTTTAAATGTCATACCCATGATTTTTGAGTGCAACTTCAAATTGAGAGGAATAAATTTATTAAAATTTGTTAGAATATAGAAACCAAATATTTTATAGTACATTTATTTTAAATAAATTTAATCACTTTTATAGCTTTTGGTATAAACAACCCCATGATTTAAAAATATTAATACTTTGTTTATAGCATATACGACACAAAACACTGAGCATAAATGAACCGTGAAATATATTATTTATATATGATCATTATAAGATTTTTATTATATAATATATTATTAAAATGATTAAATAATTAAAGAAAAATATATGAAATTCCTACCCAATATAAACATATTCCGAAATTATCAAAAAAATAAGCACCAAACCTTTTATAATGATATTTTATTCCTCAAAAAATATGTTTCCTTCCAAAATGTTTTTCATTTATTTTTTCAATAAAAAAATATAATTAATTTTTTTATATTTTAGAAAGGGTATTTTATAAAATAAAAAAATATTCAATCATAGTACTGATATTATATTAGGGTAATGTTTGGGGATATTTCATAAAAAATAAATTTTTAGTGAATAATGAAAAATTCATCTTTTTGGTAAAAATACCATTTCTTTTTAATAAACTACTTAATATAAAAGTAATATTATTATTTTAATTTGATTTATAAGTAAACTAATTATTAATTATTTATATTTAATTTTATTAATTACATTTTAATCTTCTGTATACATGATTTTAATATATGATTATTTTTAGGAATTAAAACACATTATTTTCTTAAAACTATTTTAAAGTGAACAACATTTCACCATTTATACTAGTTAAAAAAGTATAATGAATAATTATTTAAATAAAAAATATATATAATAAAAAACTAAATATTAATTTTATTTTATTTAATTAAATTTTTTTATCATATATTTATTATAAGATCATATTATTCTAGAAAAATTCATTTCTTCACAAACTATTTTTTATCATGTCGACATGTTTATTTTTTAATTGAATTGTATCTATTATTTAAAATGAATTTCATAAGATTTATTAAATATTTTGAATCATAATAATGAATATTAGGTTATATTTTTAAGAAAAAAAATATATAATTATAACTAAATACATTAAAAATTAGTTGGCCTAGTTATAGTTAAAATATGGTTTTGAAATTACATGTGCTTGTCTTAGAATTAATTTTCCACAATCATATAATTTAAATTTCGTAATTTTGATTAAATATTTAAAATAATTACAGCCAAATTATCAAATTATTATTATTTTATTATATTCTTCAATGATTAATTAACTATGATAAAATTCATTTATCATGGTGAAAACTAAAATGGTAAAAGTAAGTCAACTTACAAGATCAGGGGAAAATGCTTAAAAATTGTTTTTTTGAAGATGGGTAAATAGATTATATATTCTGTATAATCTATTATTTATCATTTTTTAGGAACTTGGGGTGAGAGTGACTTCTTATTATTGAATAGTTTTGCACATTTATAACAAAAATTGTAACATCCCGGGCTCGAGTGCCACTCAACAGTTTCCCCGAACCCGGTTGGTCACATGACCTCAAGCGCATTTCCCCAAATGCCAGAGGCTGATGACTAGTAGTGTGGGACCAGGTGTGATAGTGGGGAAACAATGCCCTCATTTTTTCAAAGTGTAGCATAGTGGAATACTAGATAAAACATACAATAACAGTGGAAGTAATAAATGATACACATTTAAAATAAACAACTATAGTAAAATATAACCAACAGTTATATAGATAATGATGAAAAATATCTCAATTTCTAAGAAAATAGCTAGAACAAGTTAGATAGCAGTACAGTAAGATACAATATAAAGTGAAGGTACAACAAAACAAAACAAAACAGCCGGCAGAATCATGAGCCTAAACTCGGTCCCATGCTCCCCTGTCGACACCTACAGAAATGTAATCTGTTTGGGCCAAAGACATGACCCAAATAGGGTGTGAGAAATAAATCCTAGTAGGCACCCACCAAAGGCACATGCCCAACTGTGTGAAAATATGCAAAAATAGTGTGAAGTAATAAAATGAAATAAACTAAGCAGTACATAAAAGTAACTAACTTTACCAGTTATATTGCCATTTTTATTATTCATTTAACCTTTCAATTCAATAACATTCTGTGGTCATCAGAACCATGCCCTCAGGATAACATAACAAATCCACACCCTCGGGCCAAAATAGTAACCACACCCTCAGGCATATAAAGTAATCACGCCCTCAGGCTATACAATATCCACACCCTCAGGATATAAAATATCCACGCCCTCAGGCTATAATGTAACCATGCCCTCAGGCTATAAAGTAACCATGCCCTCAGTCTAGAAAGTAACCACTCCATCAGTCTATTAAGTAACTGGGCCGTGCCCAACATTTAAACATGCAATTATTTACAATTCCTCTCAAGGAAAAAGTAATGCATAAAGTAAACAAGGCATACCCTCAGGTATCCTGGCCAAACGGCTAAATAGAGGAACGCATCCCAAGGGTGGTCCTGGATCCAAGCAGTGATCCCAAGCAATAGTTTATTATCACATTAACTTTATAGATCTAGGTATTCAAAACAGCCATGGCCTCAGCCACACGACACCCCAACAAGGGTTCATAGCACAACAGTGCACAAAAACACACAATAGTTGGAATTTAAACACCAAGCCACCTACCTTAAATTCCCCTAAACGGTATACATGAACGTCGCTTCTAGAAACTCCCAAAGAAAATTTAGATCTGGGGTAGAAGAAAACATGTTCAAATGTAAATAAATTTCCCTCTAGAAAGAATTGGTAAGAATGGATTAAAGAGAAGGAGAGACTTACTCGTACGGTTCCAACAGGATTGACGGAGTCGGAAACGGATTCCTGACATGCGATCTGGAGCTCCTCGAAGGTTCGGATTTCTCTCCCAACTCCTCCTCTGGTTCTAAGCCTTCCCTGTGAACATGGGAGGTTACTTCCCATTTTAAGTGAAAAATAGACTACACGACGTGTATTATTGGGTACATGGCATGTAGTTTTCCGTTTTTTTAACTGTTCCTTCAGCGGCTTCTCGCCAGCGTGGCACTGTTCATTAGTCGACATGAGTACACGGTGTGTGAAACATGAATACACGGCGTGTAATACCGCTCATATGGCGACTGCTTCCACAGCCTTACTATTTTCCTGTCGACTGACTACACAGTGTGTAAATACCCACTACATGGCGTGTTGTCAGTTTTTACACCTTTCATCGCCAGCATGGCTACACACCCTGTGTACTCATCCCACACGGCCAAAGTACACGGTGTGTAGTCCCAAAATTTGGGATTTTCCCATATTTTCCTTATTTCTCAAAAACACTTAAGGAAAAGAGAAAAGAAGAAACTTGTACCTCAAAAATAAGAACAGAGTTCTTACAAACCTCCCCCATTAATGCAATTCATCCCCGAATTTCTCTTCCATGGGTGGTGAAGATAAAGCTCAGAACAGCTCTGGCCACTGAGCACATACGTCGGTTTCTCACTCACAGGTTTCATCCTGCACTCAACAATTCTTCCATAGCACCCGTACAAGAGGAACTGACTAGCCTCAGAGAACCTTCGTTCTCCTATCAACGATACAAATCAAATTCTACTCAAAGGACGCATCGATTTGAAGCTCAACCTCCTCTAGCTGAAATATGTGAGACGGGTCTGAATGATAGCGGCACAACTGAGATACATGAAAGACGTCATGCATGGCCTGGTACCTCTGTGGTAACTGAAACTGATACGTAACGAACCCGACTCTCTCCAGAATCTAAAATGGCCCCACATACCTCGGTGAAAGATTACCCTATCTCCTGATCCGTCTGTGTCCCAACCTCGGTGAAACATGTAAGAGAACCTGATCCCCGACCACAAACTCCAAGGGTCGTCTGCGGTGATCAGCATAAGATTTATGATGAGAATGTGTGGTAGCCATATGCTTCTGAATCAACTAGACCTGCTCAGAAGTCTCCTATATGAGACGTTTTCCCAGTAATGCTACCTCACCTTCCTCTAACCAGCACAAGGGTGATCGACATGGCCTACCATATAAAGCCTTGTAAGGTGTCATCTCAATAGTAGCCTGAAAACTCTTATTATTGGAAAACTCGACTAGTGGTATGTGCTTCTCCTAAGAGCCCCCAAAGTATAGGATGCATGAACGCAACATGTACTCAAGCACCTGTATCGTACACTCTAACTGAACATCGATCTGAGGGTGGTATGTTGTGCTCAGAAGCACTTATATAAACAATTCCCTCTGAAAACTCTACAATAAATGAGACATAAAATGGGCGTCCCTATCTAAAACTATAGAACGAGGAACCCCATGAAGACGTACAACCTCTGAGATATACAACTTTCTGAGCTTGTCAACACCAAAGGTATCCTTGATCGGAAAAATTGAGCTACCTTTGTGAGTATGTCCACAACAACTGACACATAATCATTGCCTCGAGGTGACCTTGGCAACCCAGTCACAAAGTCCATCGCGACATCATCCCATTTCCACTCTGGGATGGGTAACTGCTGTAACAGTCTGGATGGCCTCTGATGCTCCACCTTCACCTGCTGACAGGTGGAACATCTTGTAACAAAACCAGCTACTTATCTCTTCATACCTGGCCACCAGTACTGACATCTCAAGTCACGGTACCTCTTGGTAACTCCAGGATGAACTGCCCAAGCTGAAGCATGAAACTCCCGCATTAGCTCTTCGTGTATATCCCCTAGAACCCATACTCATCCATGGAAACACAGTACCTAATCATCACCTATCGTCCACCGAGGAGGAGGGTCCTCACTTGCCACCGACTCCTGTATAACTAGGCCTTCTAAATCAGATAGTTGTCTCATCATCAATCTATCCAGTAGGGTAGAGTTCATAGCTAAAGATGAAAGATAGGTATGCCACTGACTATGGTGAACCTCCAAATGCATCTCAAAGAACAAAGCCCGGAGATTTAACTCACCACTGGCCTCCTGCACTGCCTGTATCTGAGTCCTCATGCTCAGTTCATCAGCTATTGCATTAACTTTACCAGGTGTATAGGCAAGCTCAAAGTCGAAGGACAGAAGGTATTCAACCCACCTTTTCTGTCTCAAATTCAAGTCACACTGAGTAAAGATATACTTGAGACTTTTGTGGTCAGTGAAAGCCACAAAATGATCTCCCAAGAGATAATGTCTCTAAAAGTGCAATGCATGAACAAACTGTAACCAAATCGAGATCATGTGTCGGGTAATTCCTCTCATGTGGCCTCAACTACCAAGAATCGTACGCAACAACTCGGTTGCCCTGCATCAACACTAATCTCATCCCAATACCTAATGCATCACAGTAAACTGTATAGATCTTCCCTTTCTCTATAAGTATCAGGACTGGTGTTGATGTCAACCTTCCTTTCAGGTCCTGAAAGGCTATCTCGCAAGCTTCCGACCAAACTAACTTCACACCCTTCATAGTCAGACCCATCAACGGTGCTTCTAAGCTGGAGAAGTCATGTATTAAGCATCTGTAGTAACCAACCAGCCCCACAAAACTCCGTATCTCAAACACGTTATTAGGCTACTCCTAGGAAACTACTGCTCTCAGCTTCTCTGGGTCTACTACAACTCCTTCCTCTAAGATGATATGACCCAAGAAGTGAATCTGGTCCATCCAAAAGTGGCACTTTGAGAGCTTAGCATATATCTTATGCTCTCTTAGTGTACTCAACACAATCTAAAGATGGGTTGCATGGTCGTGTCGAGTGTGAGATTATACCAAGATATCATCCACGAATACTACCATGAAAGAATCCAGATAAGGATGGAACACACGATTCATCAGATCCATGAAAACTGTTGGCATGTTCGTGAGTCCGAACGACATAACCAAGTACTCGTATAGACCATACCTACACTTGAATGCTTTGAGAGGTATATCAGATGGTCTAAAGCGCAACTGATGATATCCAGATCTCAAGTCAATCTTTGATAATACTCTTGCTCCAAAAAATTGATCAAAGAGATCATCGATCCTCAGCAAGGGATATCAGTTCTTGACCGTCAACTGGTTCAACTTCTGATAATCCACACAGATTCTGAGGGTACCGTCTGCCTTCCTCGCAATGAGGATCGGAAAACCCCAAGGAGAAATACTATGTCAGATGAAACCCTTTTCCTTTAACTCCTCTAACTATCTATTGATCTCCTACAACTCTGGTGTAGCCATCCTGTAAGGAGGAATGGACACTAGTGCTGCTCCTGGAACTAGCTCAATAGTGAAATCCACCTCACGCTCTGGAGGTAGACCCAAAAATTCGTCCAAGAAGACATCCCCGAAATGATCAACCACTTGAGGGAAATCCTTCTGACAATTCCCCTGATCATCCAGATATAAACTCAAAATCTGGGTTGTGACTCCACCTTACCCACGTTGCTCTAGTCTTGCCCGACTCGCCTGAACATCCCATTCACCCTTGTATAGAAACTTGCTGCCCTCTAGTGACGGGAAACTCACCCTGCAACGATAGTAATCTACAAAGGCTCTAAAGGGAACCAACCAGTCCATTCTGAGAATGACACCATATCTCGTCATCTCTAAGACATAGAGGTCCCAAAGAAAGTGACACCCACCAACCTCAAGGGGAAATCCTTGCATTGACACACACTAGCCGTTCTAGTCCCCAACGAAGTGTCTAGCGTCATAACAATAGAAGAAGAAGAAACACAGAGCCCAAGTCTCTCTACAATGGGCACATATATGAAAATATGTGTAGCACATGTATCAAAAAGTACTGAAGATAAGATGGAAGCTACTAGAATATTACCTCTGACAGTAGAGGGTCCAGGATCCTGCTCGTGTTGGGTCTGTTGCACTACATATGCCGGCCCAATGTTGCGGACCTACGACACAGCTTGGCTACCCTGAGCTGTCCCGTCCTGCTGCCTATGAGATCCTGGTGTCTCGCTACCATAGCCACGACCACCACCTCTGCATGTACGTCCTGATGTATCCCAGTTCCCTGACTGGTAAAAAGCTGTCGGTCCTGCTCCCGCACGCGGAGTCTGCACAGAACCCCTCTCACTAGCTACTGGTAGAAAAGTCCTGCAAAAGCATTGCAGATGACCCATCTTGCTGCAAGATTTGCACTCCACTGGGTCACATGGACACTTTAGTCTCTTGTGCCCCTCTTTACCACACTGGTAGCACCTTACCGGGCCACCTAACGTAATCTCCTGGCTAGTACTCCCACCGTGAGAGAATCTAATCTGTCGCTTCCTCGTACCGGCAGAAATAGTACCAGAAACTGGTGCCGAACTTCCCTAGCCTACCCCACTAGCTTCCTGAATCTTCCTCTATATAATCAGCGCCTTTTTAACAATAGAATGTATTGTAGACAACCTAAAAACATTCACCAGTGCTTGCATTTCATAGCGAAGACCATCCTCGAAGCGTTTGGACCTCAATGACTCATCACCCACCAGAACGGGTACAAAGCGCTGAAGCTCGGTGAAATGAGCAGAATAATCCATCACTGACATAACACCCATCTATAGATTCATGAACTCTCAAGCTCTATCTGCCCTTAGTGTCTCTGGGAAGAAGAATTCATAGAAAGCTGTATGAAAATCTTCCCACGCCATGTCTCTGTGTTGCCCTGTCTGAGTGGTAACATCCCAGCGCCTCTTGGTGGAATCATGTATCATATAAGTCGCGAGCTTGACCCTCCGCCCTGCAGGTGTCTCAAGATGATAAAAAATAGTCTGAATATACTCCAGCCAAGTCTCCATAGCCTGTGGTCCGCCATGCCCTAAAAACGTAGGCAGATGCTGCTGCTAGAAAATATGAGTCAGCTCAGCCATAGATGTGGTAGTCGGCGGTGCTCCCTGAAAGGTCTGCATGAACCACATAAAGCCTTCATGGAACTGCGCCTCCACGCCTGTGTCCAGTATAACAGCTGGCATCGCATCTGGCTCTGCTGGAGGATCCACTGGTAGCCCATGGCCCACCATCTCTAGAGTATAATTATTGTCGTGCTCTTGGAGAACAACGCGTGGTCATCTCGGCGACATGACTCTACAAGTTCAAATGCACATCTTAGATCAAGATTATCAAAGACTGAAAACGAAGGAACCAAATGGGAAACAGGAGGAAGAAGGCATTCAAGATTTCCAAAACAAGACTACATGGCGTGTATACTGACTACACGGTGTGTACCTTACTTTTCTTACCCTGCCCGGGTCCTTCTACATGGCTAATCCACACCGATCCTGTTGAACAAGACTACACGACATGTATATAATCTACACGGCGTGTGTGGTAAAAATTACAATTGCCTGTGTTGTTCGTGACACAGCCGACTACTCGGCTTAAACTACACGGTGTGTCACACCCGACCACGGCGTGTACACCACCCCATTTTCCCAGCCACACGGTCAGGTCCACACAGTCTGTCACCTGTCAAAACTATATGGAATGTCCCATGGGTACACGACGTGTACTAGACGAGCTTCTCCAACCCGTGTTGTTAGTTACACGGTCAGATACACGGCTCACACTACACGGCGTGTTCCAGACGGACATGGCGTGTACATGAAAGGATTACCCCGACCCATGTTGTTAATTACATGGTCGGATCCCAGGTCAAACTACACGTTGTGTTCTACAGTGGACATGGCGTGTATGGCTTAAGGTATCCTCTGTCTGTGTTGTTAGTTACACGGCCGGACTCTGGGTCAACACTACAAGACGTGTACATCCGGTACACGACATGTTTTCCCAAACATTTCCCTTCCCTGTGTCCCAACCAACATGGTCCTTGACATGGTAAATGAGTACATGGTGTGTACACAGGGTACACGGCGTGTACTCAAAAAGTTTTCTTTTCATCCTGAATAGAAGAACACACGGCGTGTGTCCGAGGAACTACATGGCATGTATACTGGGTTTTCCAGACAGTACACCTCTGGAACTACTCCGGAACCCAGAAAATACTGAAAACAATACCTAAGTTCCAAATTCCGATCTGTGAGGGACCATACTCCCCACGAATCAAAGTTTGGCATCTTATATGTGTTATAACAAGATAAACAGTCAATGGTCTACCAAATTCCAGTTAATGAGGGATCATACTCCCTAGAAACCAAATTTTGGCATCCATTCTATCATCAGGCTCACACGAAAATACCCAATCACATAGCAGGTATTTATCAAGCAGCTATCACAACAACACGCTTTTCTAGCACAACAACTATCACAACAACACACACATTCTAATGCACCTACATGGCATGGAACTATGCATGGCATGTGATTTCTAGAATGTGCCTAAATGATGCATGAGATGGAATACCCTAATCTCATCGGGTTGCAACTAAATAGAACCCATAGATAAATTATAAACAGCACTATCACAAGTGCGTCACCCAACGGTGAAATCAAATCAACTGTAAAATTTTCAAAATCAGATGAATTGCAAAAATACAAGGTAGACTGGATTTTCTAGGTACACGGTTTAGCTATTCCCACGCATATCTTATTACTAACTACCATTCCCGTCCTATCCTAGACTAAGGCTCCAAATAGTAATTCAATGAAAATAACCCCTTTGATACCACTTTGTAACGTCCCGGGCCCGGGTGACACTCAACGGGTTCCCCGAACCCATATTGGTTACATGACCCCAAGTGCATTTCACCAAATTCTAGAGGCTGTCGACAAGCAGCAAGGGACCAGGTCTGATAGTGTGGCAACAATGCCCTAATTTGTCAATGTGTAGCGCATCAGAATACTAAATAAAACATAAAACAACAACAGAAGCAATAAACCATACACATTTAAAATAAAAAACTGCAATAAAAGATAACTAACAATTATATAGATAATGATTCCACATGTCTCAAGTTCTAGGAAAACAACTAGAACATGTTACACATCAGTACAATAAGATACAAGAGTAAGTGCAGGTACAATAAAACAAAACAAAATAGCCAGCAGCATCGCGAGCCTAACCTCGGTCCCATGCTCCCCTACTCCTCTGCTACAATCATGTACCTGTAAAAGGACCCTTTCCCCTGTCAACACCTGCAGAAACGTAATCTGTTTGGGCTGAAGACATAACCCAAACAAGGTGTGAGAAATAAATCCCAATAGGCACCCACCAAAGGCTTGTGCCCAACTGTGTCAAAATATACAACAACAGTGTGGAGTAATAAAATTAAATAAACTAAGCAGTACTCAAAAGTAACTAACTTTACCAGTTATATTGCCATTTTTATTATTCATTTAACCATTCAATTCAATAACATTCAATGCTCATCAGAACCATTCCCTCAGGATAACATAATATAACCACACCCTCATACCAAAATAGTAACCACACCCTTAGGCATATAAAGTAATCACACCCTCAAGATATACAATATCCATGCCCTGAGGCTATAAAATATCCACACCCTTAGGATATAAATTAACCACGCCCTCAGGCTATAAAGTAACCATGACCTCAAGCTATAAAGTAACCACGCCCTCAGGCTATAAAGTAACTGGGCCATGCCAAACTTTTAAACATGCAATTATTTACAATTCCTCTCAAGGAAAAAGTAATGCATAAAGTAAACATGGCATACCCTCAGGTATCATGGAAAAACGACTAAACAGAGGAACACACCCTAGGGGTGATCCTGGATCCACGAAGTGATCCCAAACAATTATCACATTTAATTACCTTTACAGTTCTAGGTATTCAAAACAGCCATGACCTCAGCCACACAATACCCCAACAAGGGTTCTTAGCACACTGGTACACAAAAACGCACAACAATTGGAATTTAAACACCAAGCCACCTACCTTAAACGCCCTTAAATGGTATACGTGAACGTCGCTTCCAGAAACGCCCAAAGACGACATAGATCTGGGGTAGAAGAAAAACCGTTCAAACATAAATAACTTTCCCTCATGAAAGAATTGGTAAGAACGACTTAAGGAGAAGGAGAGGCTAACCCATACAGTTCCAACAAGATCGACAGAGGCGGAAACGGATTCCCGACGTGCGATATGGAGCTCATCGAAGGTTTATCCATCTCTCCCGACTCCTCCACTGGTTCTAAGCCTTCCCTGTGAACAAGGGAGGATACTGCCCATTTTAAATGAAAAAAATAGATTACACGGTGTGTACTATTGGGTACACTGTGTGTTGTTTTCAATTTTTTAACTGTTCCTTCGACGGCTTCTAACCAGCGTGGAACTGTTTATCAGTCGACATGAGTACACGGTGTGTGAAACATGAGTACACGGCATGTACTACCGCTCAGCTGGCCGCTGCTTCAACCTCCTTACTATTTTCCTGCTGACTGACTACACTATGTGTAAATACCCACTATATGGCGTGTAGTCGGTTTTTACACCTTTCATTGCCAGCATGGCTACACTCCCTGTGTACTCATCCCACACGGACAAAGTACATGGCGTGTGGAAAATTAAACAGTGTGTAGTCCCAAAATTTGGGATTTTCCCCCATTTTCCTTATTTCTAAAAAACACTTAAGGAAAAGAGAAAAGAAGAAACACGTACCTCAAAAATAAGAACCGGGTTCTTACAATTTCAATCCTTAATTATAAAAGGGAACTCCCTCCCCTCACTTATTAACTCCTATCAAAACATTTGAAACTAAAAACACTACCAAAATCTATCCAAAAATATGTATCCATATTATATAGCTTTCGAAAATCCCAAAATACAAACCCTAATGTCGTTAAGCATAGATCTATAGGAGGTCAATATAATCATCTTAACAAGTTTCTTTCATTTTATTTCATATTTTACATCATCGATTTATGTATTAACACTTAAAATATAATAAAAATAGTATGTACCATATATTTATTTGTCATTATTTTGATGTTGTAATGTTTATCTGTATCTTCCCCCAACAAATGGGAATGAAACATATCTCTCATTTTTATGAAGGACAACCACATTGTGAACCGATGTAATTTGTCTTCCATCACCAAATAACATGTATTGTAATAAATAAATATAATATCTATGAAATGTTATTAATAATTTAAAATTAATATATCATCCTCTTTTTTACCCTATCACCCATTAAATGAATGATGTCATCGTTTGTGTGTACATACGACCTACCAACACCATGAAGATATGTGACTCATTTTACATTTAAAAATTTCATATAATTATTAAATATTATATTTAGAATAATTATTTAATTCTGGATATGATATAACTATATCCAATGTATAATAACCTGGATTTTCATGAAAAACATTTGTTAGAAAACAAGCCAATTTACTCCCAAAACAGTAATAATAATAAAATATTAATAATGAAAAGGTGGTGAGTTTTTATAATTGGATTATATATTATATTTTAGACATTAAAATTGTTGATTAAAAATTTAATAACATTCTTAAAACCACTATAATGTAGGATCATTAGTGTTCAACTAATAAGAAGTGTGGGGTAAGGGATTTTATCACAATTTTCTTACATCAAGGAATATTGGAATGATATGAACATTAATTATCTTATATGGTGTATGTACTATCAATTTTGCACAATATATTATGAATCCTTAATATTTTAATTTATTTTGGGTTTTAATTTGAATTATTTATACTATGGGGATTTGAATTGAAAATTACCATGTGGTAAATAATTTCAAAAATCAATTTCATTTCATTAGATTACATTACTTATTCATCCTCTATGCTATTATAATATTATATTTATAAATAATTTTTTTTATTATGTTTTATTTCAAAATTTTCATGTGTATTTACATTTTAAACACATAATCATCTCGTTTATTGATTTTCATTTCAACGCTTTGATCATTGCATGGGTTGCTCATCTCAAATTTTATTCTCTGGGGCATATGTTATCTTATAAAGATATAATATTTTATGATGTGTATATAATTAAAATTTTAAATGTTATATCCTAAATCTATTTATATTCATGGTAGTTAATGAATCACTTGATGTTATTTCTTCCAAGTTCCTTGTAATAAAAAAGATACTAATGTAGTAATAGATTAGTTTTTCAATATCATTTTAACCTAAAATGTTATTATTAAATTTCTTATGAAAGAAATTATTTGATAATTTTCAAATAAACCACATTAATTTTATTACAATTTGGTTATTAATTATGTTTTAAAGTAATATTTCTATTTTCCTCTCTTTGGTACTTAAAATGATCGAGAAAACATTTTTATTAACATCAAAGTTCATTTCTATCTTAGACCAAAAATCCTTTATTATAAATCAATGTTTTATAAAAAAAATTTCGACAATTTATTTATATGATAATTTGAAGAAATTTTTACCCATAATTTTATGGTTACAAAATTTTTTAAAATTAATATTCTTATTCATTTCGAAAAAAATAAATTTTAGTGTTTCCTAAAAAAATATTGAAAGAATATTTTCCTTAATTTACTCAGAACGATTGAAGCATTTATACTTTCATGAAAATTAATTTCAATAGATATTTATTTATAAGTATAAAATTTTAATTTTAATGAATTTTTTCCTCATATTAGGGATATATATAGTTTATTAAGTTTTTTTTCATTGTTAAGAGGATATTTTAATCAAGAATATTTCTACAGAATTTTTTATGGTATTTATATTAATAAATGACAATTAAACTTTATTTTACATATAGTCCACTAGAGATATGATGTAATAATACCATAATTATTCTTTATTTTTATGGTTTATGATTAGTTTTAGTAGAGAATCTATTGAAATTCTATTTAATGATTAATTATTGTAATCATTAATGTTCCCATTAAATATTTACTTTTTTATGGTCATTAGACATTACATTTCCACTAAATATGCATTATATTTATTATTAATACTCTTATTAATAAAATGATATGTTATTTCTATGTATGGTGTTTTACATTGATTTTTATGTGATTTATTGTGTAAATATTTATTTTTTTGGCTTCTTTATTGAATAAATAAATTTATACATATGAAGTTCAGATCATGTATTAACTAGATCGTTCAATATATTAGGTATGTGTTGGATAAGTTGTGAATGATGGTCCATGAATTATACAGCCCCTCTATTATTTAATAGTCTTATGGGATGAATCTATAAGTAAGAGTTAAATGGGTTTTAACCAATACTTTTAAACTGTCTTGAGAAAGGTCTTGTTAGTATAGATATCATGATGTCTAAGATCATGGAATCCAATACAATGATTTTTCTTCATTAAGAATTTAGTTATTATTATCCATGAACTTTTTTTTATTAAAATTATCCGTAGATTAATTTTTTTCTTAAGTTATTGATTAAAGGGAATATGTGTTAGTTTTTTTAACTTTCCATATAATTATATGTTATCTAATCAAGATAGTCATGTTGCTATTTAGATGGATTGTGTGTTTAGTTTAATGTTCCAGATTGATTATGCCTTATTGATTTATGATATATTTATATTTACATAACCCTTACATAGCATTTTATCTTTCGTATATTTTTTATCATTTCCCATGGAATGAAGTTGAAATATTTGAATGATTTCATAGATGCGTTATTTTTATACATCACGTGTGCTGAATTTTTTGTTTTCCAATTAAATGAAACAATCAAGTATGTATCCATCTTACAAGGACTAATAAGCAATTTGGTTATTTGGGATGTTATTTCTTGTATCTAGAACTAAGGTAATAATGTAACCACCAAATCTATGCTTCCGGGGTTGGGGTATTTACATAAACCTTTACTATAAAAAACAATTCTATTTTATATGAAATGATTAAATAAATTTCATAAATAATGTTTTAACTTGATAGGTTTGATTTAAATTAGGTTAAATATCCATAATTAATTCTTAATACATATGATATGATTTATGTTGTAGATATAAAAAAATAACTATGTCTGACAAAATCATTTATACTTTTATATTTATATTTATATCATGAGTGAAATCGGATTCAATTTTTGTCATCTCATTACTATGTGATCATTTTCACAATATTAAAATGAATATAATTCATCAAACAGTTTTTTATTTTATTTATACATTATTTTTATCTTATTCTATTTGAATGTGTATTAATATACAGACATTAAATAATTAATCATGCATAAGATAAATAAACTCAATAATTGATCATGAGATATTTCCTAAGGGACTGTTTTTATAGATTCCTTTTTCATTTGTATAGTTTCAAGGGTGTCTGAGGATATTTTCTAGTATTATCAAAGGTTACGGAAAATTTTATGTTAATTTAAAAATCATTTTTTATTTAAATCTCATGTATTTTGGTTATTTGGAAAATTTAAAAATGAACCGCTAATTTTAAAGTTAAAAATGGTTTTTGAGTTTATATTGAATTTTTATATTAGCCTAGAAATACTGTATTATTTTGATCATTCCATTAGATATAATCCTTATGAGGAGAATATTGTCAAATTATCTAATCATAATATTCCCATAAGGATACATAAGAGCCTCTTCATCTATTTTAAAAAGATTCTTTTCAAATTTCATAAGACTTAATAGGATTTATATGGTTTATATGTGGAATTATAATATTCATCATATAAATTATAAGAATAAATCATTTAAGTGTAAGAGTTTTTTGGATTTTATAATATTTATTTTATATGATAAGGGTAAACGTGATTTCATATGATTAATTTTGTAATTACCCATGATTTTAGGAAACACATTATTTTCATTAACTATATGTTTATAATTCAAAACTATATTTTTTATATTTTTCAAAGTAATTGAAATATATTATATAAATATTCATACAATATAGAGATTATAATTACAAAATATTATTATTTCACAATAAAATGTTTCCATAAAATAACAAGAAACTAAGAATGACTCATCATCCTTGATTACATACACTAAAACTGGAAAAATTATAAGGATTAGAAAATTGAATATAATAATATATTTAATCATTTATGAAACCCTATTAATGTAATTCTCTTAGATGTGCCTTAGTGTGTTACCTAAAACACTCGATATACCATTCATGGAAACTGTCTATCTTTATCCATCAGGGATAATGAATTAGTATTTATCATGGTCATCCATCCGGGTATAAGACCCTATGTTTCATGAAAAATAGGGATAATAATAATTCCCCTAATTGTAATGAACCATTAGAACACATTAGAGGGTTGAGAATGAAATAAAATAGGAGAGAATTGATTGCTTCCCAAATAGGATATGTATGATTCCTTCTTATAGCCCAAGATCTAATGGTAATCCACCATAGTGTAATTTCCTCCATATTCCAATTAACTTGACTCGTAGAACCCAAATCCTCCTTTGAGTCTATCTTCCTTCCTCATCAATCAGTAGATACAATGTGGGTTTATATGTTGGAATATTCTTGAGTGCAAGTCATGACTATTCCCTCAAGTACCTTAAAACTATCATTATTTTAGTGTTAAATTGAACTATGGGAAATATTTTTTCATTTATAAACCAAATATATAGGTTTCCTGTCTAAAAAACATTATCTACATAATATTCTCCATGAAATAGGTAATCATACCTATTTAAGAGAAATAGTAATTTGTAATCCCCATAAAATATTTCTCTCATGTGACTTGTTGAATCTTCGGTTATCTCTTGTTTCTGACTCCAATCATGACACATTTGCTTTTAGAGACTATTTATGATTTTACTTTTAGCATGATGAGGACTTTTCCAGTGTGAGAATTCTTTAGGATATATATCTTATTACATAGTATCTTCACTCAAAGGTTCATACATCCATTGATAAATATAATGAAATACTTTCATGCATAAGTCCTTCTCAAGGCCTCTATATTCACATATTTTATGAAATAGATTCTTGTAACACAATCTATATTATCTCTAATTTCTATTCAAACAGGATATGCATGATTCCTCCTCAAGGATCAAGACCTATATTTATTTCCTTACCGCATGATGCTTAAATTCATTGCATAGTCCTGTCATATAACCAAAAAAAATGTCAAAGGAACTATGTGAATTTTGATTCTTATTCTCATAGGATACGTAGGATGCCTCGTAGTGGTTTAATTCTTTCTCCAAGACAACAACTACCTCCCTGGATGAAAAAAAACTCTAGAGTGCCTAAATATGGATATAACATAATGATTTTTAAAATAAGAAGAGAATTTTAGAGAACCAAGGACACATATTGATTTTAACCTCAATACATGGTCTTGATCATTTTATTGGAACAAGGGAACCCATTCATGTATTTTGATTTTGGAAGGATTTCATTAAAATTTCATAAATTTATAAGAGAGAGAAAAAATAAGAAATAATTCCCCCTAAAGGGGTGTGATGATAATTACCCCCCCCCCAAGAGCAATGTGATTTATTAAGCATAATAAGTTTTCAAACCCCAATTGATCACCCGCTTTTGGAAAGAATGTCCATGCCATATCAGGGATGTGGGAACCATTGGGAGTTTTTATTAGTGAAAAATATGATAAATATGATTCAATAAATTTTTAAACCACACTTAATCACCCAAAAAAGAGAATTAGGTGAAACCATCCACATTTTTTTATAAAATATGGTGAGATAAAAATTAAATACAATAAAATTTTGATTCCTTTAATGGGTTATAATGAATAGACATCCCATTTCATGCCATTCCATTTTTTTATCATTTTTCAAGAAAACAAGTTCATAAAAATGTGAATTTTTTAACTATGATGAAACTTTCATAAAATAAGGGACCCCATATTCATTCTATAACTATGAATTTAATTGATTGACCATGTACACATATATTTGATTCTTCACTAATATGGTTTCTTGTTTCCTCCTTAGGAATTCTAATCTTCTATAGAATCTAAATAGAACAATCAAATGTTCCAATGGATTTTGAGACTGCTTGACAAGATCGTATTTCATGTTTAATGCATCAAGATATGGTGAACAACCATCTGACACACCAAAAATGTGCATCATCCTCCATTGATTATTATTCCCAAGTTCTCAATATACGCTGTCACCAACACAACACCTCCAGTGCCTGTGGGTTAACATATTTTTTCAAGAGTACAATATTAATGGATTCATCCTAAATTTGGAAGAAACTTATGAAAACCTATAGAGGAGGATTCACCACTATATATATTTCTCAAGAGATTTCATTAGAGGGAAATTGGAACTTATTAGCAAATTTAATCACTTTTGAATATTGTTCCTAGAGCACAGAAATGCATTCCAACCCTACCATAGGGAGGTGGAAAAGGAAAATCATTAAATCAACTCATCCACCCAAGAGGTAAATTTGAGGGCTCTATTCCAATCCAGAAATCTTCTTCTACATATCACTACAATTACCGAAGGAGATGTAGGGGTGTTATGGCCAACCCAACCATCCAAATTTGGGAATCCTATAGGATATACCACCAGGGGTATCCAAAAAAATGATACTCTAGAGAAGGAATAAATCCATATTATTATCAATCTGTTTGAGGCCTAGTAGTGTAACGGCCCAAGATTGATGTACATAGAAATTACACTACTTTTGCGGAATACTTAATATATTACAAAAATATAAACCCAATGAACATATTAGTTTAGTGTCTTTGAAAACATGGAATATAATCTCCAAACTTTGTAAAATATCTTCAACATATCCCATAAAGATCATCCCCTTTATTTCCTACCAAAAATCATTCTTTATATCCTATGGAAAAGATAACAAAAAATGGTGATTATAAATTCTCACTAAGGGTAAAAATTGAAAACATAGAATAAACCATAAACATAAAAATGTAATAACATGAATATAATGTTTAAATATAAAAAACATGGGTCGTGAAATAAATATTGGTAGTACGTAAGGAATATATCATAAAGGGACATTAACCATGATATAATAGCATTCGCATAAAACATGGGATTATGTAAAATAAATAATCACATAATATGATTTCTAGAGTAGCCAAGTAATTGTTATCAAGACCATTATAGTGGAAAACGTCCATTACTCAATCAAGTTTACTTGTCATCCGATCTATGTATTACTGAATTATATTTACTAGTCTTTCCATCCCTATATTAATGAACTATATTTACTTTTCATTATATTCATGTATATCTCATGATATGTGAATCATTACCCAATACATTGGAGTGAGATATATGTCAGACCCATCTCATAATTATATCATTCTTACATGTACCACAAAAATATAAATCATTCATCATAGCATCACACATGAAATAAATTTGGGTTCTTAAACATAATTCCATCATAACATAATCAATATAAAATATCATTCTATAATTAACACAGTCTAATCATAGTAATAATAGGGATATAAAAATAATCTTACATAATATTGTTATCTTATATGGAAAATAATTTTGATAAAACACTTGATCTTAATTCTTGAGGAAAATATCATTTCTTCTTCAAAAAGGTTATCATTTATCCAAATGCCGTGTAATTTTAAAAGAAAAGAATTTAGTTGAAAATAAAATTGAAATCATATAGATGAAGATTTTTATAAATAATTCATTAAAAAGATGTACAAATATGTTTATGTCATATAAGTTAAAAATACATTCTTCTTGTACTCTTGAAGGAAAAGTCAAAAAG
The DNA here is from genome assembly GCA_963277665.1 of Viscum album. Taxonomy (NCBI): domain Eukaryota; kingdom Viridiplantae; phylum Streptophyta; class Magnoliopsida; order Santalales; family Viscaceae; genus Viscum; species Viscum album. Next base: position 698,028,353 of record OY728138.1, on the reverse strand, counting down.
TACCTCGTATGAAAAATGAAAGAAATCTTCCTTTCATACCATGTAGTAAAAGTCAAAAATTGGGAAAAATTAATTTAAACAAACATTGAAGAATATTAAACATTATATGAAAACATTTTTAGAAAATATAGTCATGGATGATAAATACACCCCCAGAAAATACTTATAAATAAACAATCTCAGATAAAAATGATATTGCAAAATTCTCCCTTACATTAGGTATGATTTCTTCCATATGCGTCTAAAACACATGTATAGTGGGTTTAATCATATTATTAAATTTTAACATAACCATAATAACATTTATGATATCATATATGATTTAATTATGTCTTTAAATTACCCATTCATTTATCAATTCCACGTTAAAGAAACATTTGGGGTAATAATCGTTGTATTTATCGTACATGTTTTGACATGTTATTCTTGATATTATTACTTAAATAGTGATTAAAATACTTAAAAAATGTAAAACATGATTTATATATCATATATATTTAGTATATAAATAAATATATAATAGATAGATAAATGAAATTGAATACACTATTCATAGAGACGTTAGGTCGTACGTACACATTAACATTGTTTATGTTTCCTTATTGAATTGAGTGGAAGAAATTAAATGACACATGTATATATACATATATAAATCCAGTATAATTATTATTTCATATATTTCATGTTTATTTATTATATATACTTTATAATCATTCTTGAATGGATAACATTGAGAATGAATCTCATCGCGTCGGGGAGACGGTAAGCCGTACCTACGCACGAGTGATGTTATCATTCCCTTTATGGATAAATAGTATGGAATTGGATGGTATATGAATTGAAAAAAATAATTATTTTATATTTATTATTTACTTCCATTATACTCATCAATATACCCATCCAAATTAAGTATTGTTGAAAAATAATTACACCATGGTGTGGAGATGGTAAGTCGTTAATATGCACGCATAGTGATATTGTAATTTGAATGATGGATAAAAGGAGGCAGAAGGTTTTCCCATAATTATAATAACATATCATCTTGTATAATACACTAGAGTTATTACTTTAGTATGGGAACAATGTAATAATAGGAAGTAGAAGAATATTTTTTTTGAAAAATGTGATAAAACAATTACCTAATTTTCCAGTATCTTCTTTTGGTATGCACAAAAGAGAAAGAGAGGAGCCCTTTTATAAGAGAGTGAAGGGGTACCTTTGGAATGTATTGAAATAATAATTTATTATAAATTCATTTTCAGTTTATAATTCTCCTAAAATCATTAATTCTGAATATAAGATGATTATGGGTAAAACTCAACTTAACCAATAAAATTTATAGATGTTTTAATTTTATTTTAAACCTTATCATTTTGATTTATCCTTATTTAATATATTTTATTTTATTTGTGGTAATAATATTATAAATATTAAAAGGTTATAAATATTTACTTATTTGTTGTCCATTGTCTATAGTTGGATAATTTATGAAATTTTAGACTCTGTAATTTTCACTTTCTAATTTTTAAAATATTTTTGTGATTTTTAAATAATTTAATTATATGTTATTTTTATAAAATATTCTTAGTGTCAATTTTGACACTATTAATTGATTTGACTTTAAATAAGATCCACAGAAATGATAAATTAGAAAACAATATTTAATAGACTCATAATATGTCATATTCACCTTAAAAATGCGTGTAGAACATTAATTAGTTCATATGATATTTATTTTAATTTTTTTTAAACCATTTAGTTTATATTTCTATGAATAAAATAAAATCTACATCACTATAGTGTCATCATTAATAGTAATTATATAATCACTAAAAAATTTAAATAAATTCACATGGTGTATATAATTTCATTGTATTTATGGAGACAATTTATCTTCTAAGTTTTATCATGTTTATTACAATATTAAAACTTTTATACTTATATAACATATGAGATTGACATGTTGTAACTTTCATTTATTTTAATTATAATTTCATCACTTTCGCAAGCAAGAGTCAATTAAACAAATCAATTCTGAACCTTAGGTGATATTGGTTGAATTTAATTCATCTAATATGATTTTGGCAAGTGTTGGGGTAATTTTATTATCTCTATCATAAATTTATTACCCTAATTTACCTGAATTACCATTAAGTGTGGTAAATAAAAACTTCCATAGTTACTATTCATAATATCCCAAAAAATTTAAACTAACTTATTAACCTATTTTTATACCCACTTATTTCAAATATGTAATCAATTTTTTAAAATCCAAAACACAAAATTGGCAGAAATTAATTTAAAATTAATTTTCGTTGTCAAAACCAGAAAGTGGGGAATTAAGAAGTAAAAAACTATCAAAAGAGTGGCATGTTTTTATGTCCAATTTAAGAAATAAGTTACTTCCAATGACAAAAATTGGATTAATTGATAAAAACATAATTTAATTACACTTTAAAACCAAATTAAAATATAATCTAACTATATAAATAAATTATATGAAAAGGCATTGCTGAATTAAAATAAAGTATTTTCAATATTCATTAAAATATGAATTTCATCAGAAAAATACCAAAATATCATCCAAGGAAACATTTTATGTCCCTATTCCAAATAAAAATTTTATTATTAAAATAGAACTTAGAAAATTTTCAAAAACAAGCATTAAAAAGGGATCACCATAAAAAGGTAGTGAAATTGCATTTCTTTGAAAAATACTTCTTTTATTAAAAAAAATTGAACTTGTTCTTACATCATGTCTCAAAATTGTATAAGATGAATGATAATGTTATATAAATTTAAAAATTGGGTTAATACCATTAATAATTTCTAGTTTTTATCCTCTTAATTTAAAATAATTTAATAATATATTGTTTTTTAGTGAAACTCAGTATTGTGTATAATGCAAGCTATCGATAAAGGTCACTGTAGTGTCTAAATCAATCCAAGTTAGTGTTTCTCATAGTGAAATCTTCATTTGGTGTTTCATATAACATAATCCAAATATAGTCCTTTTTACATTGAACAATATCTACACTCAGTGTTGTGTGAAATAAATTCTATCAAAAGAACTTGAAATTGTGAGTAACACAAGCCAAGAATAGTGTTGCGTATACTACAATCAAATATTGTGTTCCGTATAGCACAAGATAATATTTGTGTTGAATAAAACATAATACATCAAAGAAATTACAAATAATATATCTCATAAAATCTTGTGGTGTTATATTATAATCCCTTAAAATGAATTTTTCCCTCAAAATTCATCGGGGTTATAAAAGGTTTACTACTTGAAAGTTTCTTTTATAGAAACCCACATCATAAAAAAGGAAGACTACAACATCATTTTAAAAAGTAAATTTATATAAATAACAGTTACCCAATGTAACTCGTCACTGTGTTTTCACATAGGATAATATAGGTGGGAAGTGAAAACATGGATATGTAAGAGAAATCTATCCATCAGGTTCTAATGGATAATGATAGATAACAAGGATGGATAAAGTTAACAACCAGAAAGCCTTAAATCTGTGATAATTTAATGGTCCATCAAATTCATTGAATAATAATGTACTAGGATAACATTTTTTTTTTCAATATCATTTCTCTAATGTTTATAAAATTTGCATCAGAACAAATACTGACTTGATTTTAGTACAATCTCACCTTTTTTAGTTCCTTGAAAAATTTCTACTTCATCTCTTATTTAAAGAAATAAATTTGAATTTTTAATTTTTGAAATGTTAGAAGATCATGTGATAGAATGATATGTCATTCCATCAACAAAAAGGTTACCATAGGTAATCAAGTATTCATAAGTCCACCTATAGTGATATAATACATTAATATAACAAATTTCAAAAATAATATCACTTATACTATCCATAAATGGATAGCATTAAAATCCTTCACAGAACTAACAATATAGAACTTTTGAAATAGGTGAACTAAATTGACATAAAATTTAATCCCCATATCTAATATGATAGTTCTTGGTTATCACATTCCAAAAATGTTAATACCTTAATAATGTATTCTTATAAAACATGGTAATAACATGAATTACCATAGAACCTTAATGAAAACATGCATTCATTCAAAATTAACTCTTTCTACACACCAAGAAAACAAAAAATTCTATCTATTAAAACCACGATATCACTTTTTCCTTATATCATTCATGATATCATTAATACTATCAAACATCTCATTATCTCCTTATCCCTTCATTTGGTGCATATAATGTGCTATCCAAAAATATTTCAATCACTTTTCAGTGTTACTTGTACCACATACATATGGAAAACCACAATGAACCATTACATAGATATTACAATATTCCATAATACTTTAAAAGTGACTCAGTAACACTATTTTGGAATCCCATTATAGAAACACTTAATCATTCCACTACTTCATTATCATACTCAACATCACCTATAGTGATGGCATGTGATTTACCTTTTTCTTTGGCCTCAACTGGTTTCTGATGTCGATCGTCATCATTAACCCTAATATTTGGGAACTGGTTAGAATAATTACCCATTTCCTTAAACATGTATCATTTAAGTGTGGGTGGTGCATTCTCTATATTATTTTCTCTATTCACGTCATTAGCTGCCTTTTTCCCATTACTTCACCACTCAACTTCTCGGTGACATTCTTTTCCACACATAAAACATTTTCTAGTCCCTTTAAGACAATCTCAACCATACTTCTTTCCACACTTTTAGAATAAGGAAACATTCATCTTCTTTTCACCATTTTTTTGATATGTTCCCTTAAACTCCATCTTTTATTTCTTTTCAAAACCTTGAAATTGATATATAACATGAACTTCCATTTATTCCTTGATATTGAAACACACAATATCTTCATAGCTACTAAAGTCTCTTATCGTTAATGCCTTTATAAGATGTGTTTTTATTCCATTGATGAATTGATCAATAATACTTTCAGGTTGGATGATAAATCCTTAAGCACACCATGAAGGTCTTGTAAAATTTGCATCGTATATACCAATGGATTCATCATCCTTTTTCTTAAGCTCAAGTAAATAATTTTCCATCTTTGTTCTAAGAATACAAGGGAAGTAATTGTTGAAAAAATAATTTGTTTAACTTATCCCATTCTATGGATTGAATTTCAACATTCTACCCTGTATTCTGGATTAGATTCCACCATTAGTATGCTTCACCATCAAAATGATAAACAACCAAAATGAATTTTTCATGTTTAAAACAAAGAATGATGAAAAATATCTTTTTTATGGTATAACTCCATTGTTTAGTAACAAGTGGATCGGGAGACCCACTTATGGAATGTGGATGCTTCCTCATGAAGGAGTCAGTGGATTGTTGTTCCCCTCTCTTCTCATTTGGAATTCTTAAATGATTTATATCTTGTGTGAGTTTAGAAATAATATTTTTCATGTCATATCCCATAACATATGGTTTTTTAACAGGAAAATAATTTCATTCCCCAGTGCATTGATCATTAACATTGTTTCTCCAGGTTCCAGTCATTGTCTAAAACACAAAGAGAATAGTGTGAGAGGAAAAAAATATACTAGGAAAAAACATAATCAAGGGGGAGTACATTCAATATCTAACATCTTAGGTATAATCCTATTCTATTCATGATCATTACCATAATTCTAGGATAGTAACCTATAGTTAGACATAACCTTAGGGAAATCCCTAAACATACCTTAGATATATCTCTAGGGATCTCACTAAAGTCTTTATATCCTAGATTCCAAAGGTTAAATAAAACTTCACTCTGATACCAACAGTCACGACCCAAGCATGATGTACATGGAAATTAAATTACTTTTTTTGAATATGTAATACATTACAAAAATATATTCCCAAATAATATATTATTTTAGTGTCTTTGGAAACATGGAACCTAATCTTCTAACTTGGTGAAAAATCTTCAACATATCCCATAAATATCTTCCCCTTTTGTTTTCCTACATAAAACGTTCCATTATATCCTAGAAAAAATAAAACATTATAAAGGGTGACATAAAATGCTCATTAAGGGTAAACATTTAAAACATTGAACAAACTATAAACATAATTATGTAAAAACATGAAAATTAAGTTTAAATATCATAATCATGTTTCATGAAATAAATCATGGTAGTATGTAAGGAATAAATTATAAAGGAACATTAACCATGATAAAATATCATTAGTATAAAACATTGGATTATTGAAAATAAATAATCACATAATATTATTTCCATATTAGCTATGGAATTTCTGCCAACACCATCATAGTGGAAAAAGTCCTTCACTTAACTAAGTTTACTTCTCGTTCCATACATGTATTACTAAACCAGATTTACCTGTCATTCCATCCCTATATTATTGAACATGGTTTAGTTGACATTCCATTCATGTATATATCATGATATATAAATTTTTACCCAGTTTATTTGAGGTAGATATAGGTCCCATTCATCTCATAATTAAATCATTCTCACATGTTTCACAAAAATGTAAATAATTTTTCCTAGCATAACCCAAGTAATATAATAGGTTTCTTAAACATCATTCCATCATAAAAAAATCCATCAAAAATATAATTTTATAATTAAAATAATAAAATCATATTAATAATAGGTATATAAACATTACCCTATTTAATACCATCATCTTAGATGCAAAATAATTTTTATAAAACACTTGAAATTAATTTTTAAATAAAATACCCTTTCTTCTTCAAAAATTTTTTCTATTCTAAAAATGTCATGAAATTTTAAAATAAAATAATTTAGTTGAAAATGAAATTTAAATTTTATAAAGGAATATTCATGGAAATAATAAATTAAGAATATTTAAAAATCTATTAATTTTGTGTAATTTAAAAACATTCTTCTCATACTCTTTTTTGAAAAGTCAAAAAGTACCTCGTATGGAAAATGACAAAAAAAGATTCCTTCTATAGACTATAGTGAATGTAAAAAATGGGTAAAAATGAATTTAAACATATATATAAGAATAGTAATCATTTTATGGAATCATTTTTGGGAAACATAGACATATATGATAAATATACCCCCCATAAATACTTATGAATAAATAATCTCAGATAAAAATGAGATTAGAAAATTATCCCTTTACAAAGGTCTGATTTATTTTGTATGTGTATGAAACTAGTGTATAGTGGGCTTAATAATATAAGTAACTTGTAATAGAACCGTAATAATATTTATGATATCATATATGATTCACTTATGACCTTATATTTCCCATTTATTTAACAATTCCATGTTAATGAAACGTTTTGGGTAATAATCGTTTTATTTATTGTACATGTTTTGACTTTTTATTATCTATATTATTACTTATAATGTGATTTAATTACTTCTAGTATATAAAAAATGATTTATATATCATATATATTCAGTATATAAATATATATAATAGATATTGAAATGAAATGGAATACACCATTCATGGAGATGGTAGGTTATACGTACGCATGAACGCAATTTCTATTTCCATATTGAATTTAGTTGAAAAAAGTAAATAAAATATTTAAATATATACACATTAATCTATTAGAATTATTATTTCATTAATTTCATGATTACATATTATATATAAATTATAATCATTCTTGAATGGTTAATGTGTAGAATGAATCTCATCGCATCATGGAGATGGTATTCCATACGTACATACAAGCGAGGATATCATTCCCTTGAGGGTTAAAGAGTATGGAATTGGATAGAATATAAATTTAAAATAATAATTATTATTTTATATTAATTATTTACATACATTATACTCATCAATACACCCATACAAATTAAGTATTATTGAATAAAAATTATACCCTGGTGTGGAGACCTTAAGTCGTATGTATGCGTGTATAGTGATATTTTTATTCCTAGAATAGATAAAATGATTTATAAGGTTGAACCATAATTAAAATAACATCTCAGAATTTAGAGGATACTAGAATTATTACATTATTATGGAAACAAAATAAGAAGAGGAAGTATATGAAGATTGTTTTTGAAGGAGGTGATAAAACAATCTCCTCTTTTTTTGGAATCTCTTTTTGGTATGCACAAATGGACTCCTTAAGATGGATTTAATTCCAAAGGTTTTCCTCTATGATGAATCTAGGGATATTGTGAGGATATTTTGTTAGGGTTTTTCCAAGTGAAATGTCATTTTAGGTGTGATTAAAAGAGAAGGATAGGTGCCCTTTTATAAGATATGGGAGGTCCACCTTTGAAATGTTTTGAAATATTAATTTATTATAAATTTATTTTCAGTTTATACTACTCCAAAACAAATTAATTTTGACTATGATATGATTCTGGGTCAAAATCCTCTCAACTAATAACATTTACACATGTTTTGGTTTAATTTTAAACCTTATCATTTTGATTTACCCTTATTTAATCTATTTAATTTTATTTTTTGTAATATTATTCTAAATAGTAAATGGTTATAAATATTTACTTATGTGTTTTCAACTGTACATAATTGGATAATTCATGAAATTTTCAATGATATAATTTTTAATTTTTAATTTTCTTATTATTTTTGGGATTTTAAATAATTTAAACATATTTTATTTTTATAAAATATCAATGGTGTCAATTTTAACACTATTCATTTATTTGAATTTAAATAATATTTAAAAATTATTTAAATTAAAAAAAATATTTAATGCACTAAAAACATGTCATATTAACCAATACGATTCTTGGATCACATTAATTAATTATATGTTTTTTATTTTAATATTTTCAAAACCCTTTATTTGATAATTCTATCAATAAAATAATTTCTACCTCACTGTTGTGTCATCATTAATGGTAATTATTTTATATTTAAAAATTATAAAGAAATTAAAATTATTTAGATGATTTCATTATATTTCTAGATACTTTTTATGTTAAAATTATTGTCATTTATATCACTATATTAAAATTTTTATACTTATAAGGTATATGAGAGTGACATGTTGTCACTTTCTATTGTTTTAATTGTAATTACATCAATTTCATAAAAAATTCAACTAAATTAATCAATTACAAACCTTAGGTGATATTGGTCTAATTTAATTCACCCAGTAGGGTTTTTCCAGTTGTAGGGTAATTTTATTATTTCTATCATACTGTTAGTTAATTTAATTTACCCGATTGAACTTTAACTATGTTAAATAAAAATTATCATAGTTATTATTCCTAATATCCAAAAAAATTAAAGTAACCTATTAACATAATTTGAACCCTGTGATTCCTAATATGAAATCCATTTTCCATAATTCAAAACTCATAATTGAATTAAATTAATTTAGAATTAATTCTCGTTGTCGAAACCAAAAAGTGGGTTTTTAAGAAGTAAAAACTATCAAATGATTCACATGTTTTTATATGCTATATAATTGTGAAATTAATTAAAATGACCAAAATTGCATTAAATGACAAAAATAATAATCCAATTATACTTTAAAACCAATTAAAATAATAATATAACTATATAAAAAAATTATAAACAAATGCAGTTCTGAATTAAAATGCAGTATTTTTCACTATTTATTAAAATAAGAATTTCATCACAAAAATACTAAAATTTTAACAAAGGTAAATTTTGATGTCCTGATCCATATAAAAAGTTTATTATGTCAAATAGAACATATAAAACTATTAAAAAATATATTTAAAATGTTTTCACCATCAAAAGGTGGTAACATTTTATTTCTTTGAAAACATACTTCTTTTATCCAAAATATTGAATTTATTCATATATTATGTCTATAAAATACATAATATCAATGTTAATGTTATATAAAATTCAAATTTTGGTTGATATTATTCATAAGGCTAGTTTATATCCCATTAGATACTAATAGTTTAATAATATATCTTTGTTTAGTGAAACTCATTATGGCATACAATGCATGATATCGAGGAAGATCACTTCTGCATGTAATGAAATACAAGTCGGTGTTGCGCATTGTGAATGAGTCCTTTGGGTTTTTCATATAACATTGTCTAAACATAGCTCATTTTACATTGAAAAAAATCTACACTCAATGCTGCGTGAAATGAATTCTTTCAAAAGAACTTGAAATGGTGTGTAACACAAGCCGATAATAGTGTTGTGTATACTACAAGCTAATATGGTGTTGTGTATAGTTCAATCTAATTTGTTGTAGTGTACAACACAAGACATTAAAGAAACTAAAAAGAATATATCTCATAAAATCTCAGGATGTTATAAGTATTATGTCCTAAAAGTGTCCCATAATCAATCAAATACCACCACTATCTAGGATTCCCTGACTTCATCAAAGTTATACTTGGTGACTGTAAAATACTAGGAAGAACCCCAATGAATTTGTATTTGGTAATTTTTATCATTTACAACCCTAAAATCATCTTAAATGTGGTCACTTACCTACCAAAAAGTAAAATGGGTTCCAACCCACAAAATTTTACAATAGGAGATGACTCTTAAAATGGTATAGTGGGAACCAAACCCCCAAATAGTATGACAAGTTAAAAACTAAAAAATATTACAAAAGACACCATCATGTAAAATGGAATATCTGGCACCGACCGATAAAATTTGATAGTCCTTTAGGAAGGAGCCCCATCACACCAGTTTCTCCACCAATATGATATCAATCAAATAGGTAGACATTCCATCAAGTCCATATAAGAAATATCTAGAATATTATAATCATAACCTTTTATAGTTATCAAATTCATAGCAGGTCATCCAACTTTCTACCTCCAGAATGAAGAAATAAGGGCTTAGTGGTATATTTCCTGCATCTATTGAAGGTATTATCTACTATATTTATGTTTCAAAGTGAAGTGTATATGGATTTTAAAGCTATTTTAAATAGAATATTCAGAATCTAAGTTATTTTTTGATACTCCCGTCATCATCCACTCAACCAACCATTAATAAGAGAAAGGTTTTTCTCATGAATTATGCCAAGTCAAACCCAAAAACTATAAAAAGGCAATTTCGGTGGAAGGGTCAATCAATCATATACAATGAGAAAAAAATTTATCATGGGGACATGATTATGGGAATACTCATGGTATCTATACCCCATAATAATGTACAAACACCATCCTACAGAGGTCCACATTGTAGTGATGTTCCCTAGGCCAAAATGATGGGGGGGATTTTCATATTCATCGCCCCCTCATCTAGTGAAATCCAAATATTATTCTACCTCACTCTAGACCATAGCTCTGGGAGAATTTTCATTTTCACAATGCCCCCTTACCATAGGTTTGGGGAAATTTCAATATTTTCCACCCCATCATTGGGTGTACTCTGGAAACCATTTGACCTCAACAGTTTCCATAAATCTTCAATATTAATTATATGACTTTTATTTAGTGGGAATAATATGTATTATCTAATTCCCCCAATGATAAAGTACATACCCTTAAACCAATAATGATTAGGGATGTAAACCATGAAATCCAAACTCATCCATATAACTACAAAAATAGAGGTATTGATAGCACATGAGAGAAGAATCACTGTCTCCCATCTCTTAATGATAGACAGTGAATGGTATATTCCATCCAATAAAATCATGTCCCCATGTACTTTGACTATGACATGGAGAATGATTTTATAGTTTTCACAATAATAATGAAGCTGAATGAGGTGGGGTTGATAATCCATGAAAATAACTGCTCCTACCACTGGTGTATCGGGCACACAATAGTGTGATTATTTAGCATTAATGACTAGATGTAGAAGTAGATAGATGAGGGTATGATGGAACTATAGAAACCTGAATCCATACTTTAGTTGTGTGGCCAATATGAATAGGATAAAAAATCTGTGGAGTAGAACATGAGCCACATATCAGAGAGAAAAAAACTCTATTCCATCCATCCAAAACATGTCCCTAGGTACTTTTACTATGCCAGGGAGAATGATTTGACAGAACTCCCAACAATGAGTAGGTTGAGTGAGGAGGAGCTAACATGCCATAACAATCACTTCCCCTTCCACTAAATTATTGGGAACATAGTAAGGGGTTTTTTCTAGTTTAATGATTATTTATAGAAGAATGTAAATGAAGTCTTGATAGAATTAGATGAACCCAAAACACATGAAACATACATAAGATTCATCAAAAATATATCATAAAAGTATCCCTCCTGACATTTTATGGAATGATATGTCATAGTCTCTTGATGTTAAAATTCATGATACTTCCTAATAACATGATGTTAAAATACATGATACTTCTTAGTTTTATGAATTTAAACAACAAAAATTCATCATAGTTTCATGATGTAGAACTATATGACAATGCCCACATCATACGATGTTAAAATATGTGACAAAATCCTTATAACATGATGTGAAACTACACATAAAACATCCCAAGTACAAAAAAAATTATAAGAAATCTGCTTTTTATCTTAGATATAGATCCGTTAATTTTTTTTTGAATAATTTAGTTTCAAACTAACATGGATTCCCTATGAGGTTTGAAATTCTTTGGGTTGTCTATGGCCTATTCGGAGCTCGTAATCCATGATGGTGGAAAAAATTCACTGGCCGCATGGTTAATAGAAATTGTGAGGGCTAGTTCATATGATTTCCATAACTATGTGTTGCAGGATAGTGGGGTTAAGTTGGGAACATGGTTTTTCCTAACAATACACTGGGGTATACACACCCATGATGGGTTTATGTAGTTTTTAACAGAGTCGAATCACATAGTTGGTGCATAGTTTCTCTAACTATATATCCAAACAATGTAGGTAATATATTTAAGAAGTGACCCATGCATTTTTGGTGTAATATTTGGCAACCTATGTTTCCAAACCATGTGTCTATGTTTTTTTTGTGAATTTATGACAATTCACTTAATGAAATGTTTAACTCACCCCCTTCTTATATGGCTCATGCGAGAAGACAAGAGAGATATCCCTATCTTTTTTTAATCTCTCAATCCCTCTATGATAGATTAGAATCTTGTTCTCTGATCTGATGTCTGATTCAATCCACATTATTCACATTGGATACACGTTGGTGAGTAATCAATTCCATTTTCCCTATTCTCTATTTGTTTTTCTCTCAACATAGTTATCAAGGTGCAGGCTCATAGACCCTATTTTTGGGGCATTGACCCACTATTTAGATTCATTATAATCTAGGACAAACTAAAAGAAGATATTAGATGAGGGGAGTCATATGATATTATTATTGGTTGTCTTTGAATCATCCTATATGTTTTTCCACTTTATACACATCCTTCCTTGTGCGCACGATAATTTCATCGGGTATTGTTTATTAAATTCACCATCATTACTTGTATTCATTGAGCTTGTGTTCTAGACCTTGTTTAATAAATATTATTCATCTCACGGGAGGTTAAAAATAAATTATATCTACCCTATAATCTTGGGTGTCACCATTAAATATTCCTTTAGTGGTTTGTTGGGATCCTGTACACCACTGTTCAGGTATGCTCTGGCATGATCCTATTAATGGTATTCTATTCCCAAATAAAATGAATTATGAATTTTAATGTTTTTCCCTTGAATATGATAATGTAACATGAACCATATAATGTAACTGATTCAATTAATTGATGAATTTAAATTGTAATTGGAAGGTATATATATATATCACTTTTCCAATTTAAATTAAAATAAATTACATGGTTTCACATTCATAGAACACCTATACTTAATTATAGAGGAAAGAAGAGTGAACTTAAATAATGATAGAGTAAATTAATTACTAAATTATTAAATTCCAATTATAACTTGTCACACTAATGAAATAAAACAACTTGAACAAAATAGATTATTATATTTCATGAGTAATAAATTTCATAATTTATTAATGAATCAATTTTAAGGTGCCTATTGCATATGTACATATTCACTATTATAGGAGTGTTCATATACAGTCCATACAAGTATTCCCAATGGAATTCCTTGAGTACCCTTATAATATATTCTGATTCAAGGAGGCTGGTTTCCATGGATGATACCCACCGTGGATCTCAATACGTGTCTACTATTGGATTCTCAAAATAATGCTATAGGATCCCTCCATTATCATTATATAATTACTTGGATATAGTCTTTGGATATAGCATGACATCTATAGGAATGAGTCACCATGGATACAAAAAAATTTCAAAGTCATTTATTATCCATTTTTACCTTAAATGAATTCCTTGGACACTTTTAGAATCATGTTATAGTGGAATTACATGGAATATTCTACTTAGAATACACTGAAACCCTCTATAACTAAGCGAAAGTTTATTTCTGAGTTGGATCAACCTATGAGGTCAATAATTTCATTTTTTGTTAACTTGTATCATGTTCAATATTATCCTTATTATAGGATTCCTTTTTATATCATCGATCCTTTTTTATTATTATCATGAGATGTTGTTGGTGCCCTCTATACCTCATGTGACTTACTATATAAATTGGAACATAATTAATAATTGAAATGGTCACATGTTCAGATACTATATGAGGCTGAAGTAGGTACTATGTATTTACATTTTTTTTACTACTTTACTATTATAAATACATGCCTTAACACTCTTTCATTGTATATTAGAATAAATTGATGTTATAGACGTTACTGGTGGTGTCCTACTGATATTTTTTAACCCCTATCTAAGAATTCACTGGTTCCCAATATGGTTACATGTATGTAGGTTTGGAAAAAGGGAAGAGCCTGCATTGGATACATGATATTGTGTTCATACATTTGGATGGACCTTAGTAGAAGATGACCAAGATGGAACTCAAAATTCTTAGATAGTTTTTGGATTTATTTTTCTTCTTTTTTATAGAATGTATTTCCATCTTCCATGTTTACTTAATTTAAAATTTTATAGACACATGAAATCCATTATCATCATCTTTTGAGTATTATTATATATTGGTTCTGTTATTCTTTATTCTTGTCTTCTTCTGCTATTGTGGGTTACAGATCTAGTTTTATAGTGTCTGGTATTTACTATTTCATTAGTTTGTTATATTGGTTCAACTATTTCCCATTCTTATATTTATCCATTGTACTCCAATCTGGTAATGAGGCAATATTGTCCCCATATTCTGACTTTATACCTCACTTCTAGTCAGAATCATTTAGATTTTAGGGAGATTCACATGAGGATATGTGGCCAACCAGGCTCAGGGAACCTTTGAGTGTAACCCATAATCAAGATGTAAAATAGTCATATCATGGATTTCTTTTAATGCTTTAATATTTGGAGAATTTAGAATAAATATTAAAAACACTTTGTAACTTTTTTATAAGTGTTTCTTTTGTTTTTCTAACCCATGTTCAGATTAAATAGTTAGTTTCTTGAAAGAATAATGGTTGTTATATATTTTTCCTATTACATTTGATTTTGTTTCACAATTGGGTGAAACACATGTTCTGTGATGGTTATTATTTTTATCCTCATTTATGATTTCATTTAATCAATGGACGATTGACAAGAGGTAAAAGATCATTGTCACATGCATCATCTTAGGCACCTAGAATTTACATGTCATGAATATGAAATTCCATATAGGTTCATTTCAGTGGTTGAATTGTTTTTTTTCTGTGATTTTTGAGTGATGCTATGTTAGCTATATTATGAATATGCTTCTCTTTGGTTATGGTTTAGTGATTTTTGGTTTAAATTCATGTGGTTTATGGGACCTCATGGGTTGGAAAGGGTAGTTTATAGAGTCATGTCTTCTGGTATAACTCATTGTATTCTGAGACTGACTGTAGAATGGGTTAACTAGAAATGAAATGGATTTTTATTTTAGTGATAAAGATTATGGGCCCTAAATCACTAGAATGGAAATAAATTTTAATCATAATTTGATATAATTTAATTTGAAAATGAATCATAAAATGAAAAACAAGACATAAAAATGAATGTTTTTGAGTAAATAAAGTGTAAAGGATCTATTGAACTCTTCATATACTGAAACCCCTATAATTTAATCCTGAAAACCTATTAATACCAAGACTCGTAACCTAGTATTTGGGGTAGAATACCTTGGTAAGTGAGCCCTTAATTTTATATTTATCTTCTGTTGGTGCTTCTATCTGTTTATAAATCATGATATGAGGCATGTGATTAGAATTTTTATAATAATTCCTTCATGATTTCCAATTTTTTGTACCAAGAGGGTGGCTATGGCCATGATTTATACATGGTGGGCCAAGTCTTTCCACTAGGAGTGACAGTTGAGGCATCATCTTCTATAATTGATTTGGACACTAATTCTCATCCTTCTGAGAGTTTTCTATATCTGATACATTTGATTAAAGGTGCTCCATGATCATCACCTATAATGGATGTTATAGTAAAAGAGTTATAGTAGTATTATCCGCCCACTTTCTCGGGGGATGATTATACATAAGAAGCTTAGTCACAAAAGGAGGCCATGATATCTATCGTTGAGCATTTGAAGATTCCTCCAAAGTATACGGTCAAGCATGATACCTATGTGCTACATGATTCATACAAGAGATAGTGGAATGCCATTACCTATACAGGACATCATCGTGGCATGGTATGGGATGATTTTTAGACTTCCTTCTATAATCACTTCTTTTCTTAGAAAATGAGAGCTAACTGAGCTAGAGATTTCATGTATATATAGCTGGGTGCTATGTCTATCACAGATTATTCAACAAATTTTACTATGTTACATTGATTTTATCCACATTAAGATGGTGATGTGGTTTCACACGATAGAAACATTAATGATGGGCTCCTATATTCCATCAGTACCCAAGTCAAATAAAATTTACCAACCTAAATTTTATAAGATTGTCAATCAGTCCCTTATCAATAAGAAATACCAGAGGAAAGGAAATAGTACTAAGAATAAGAGATCAATGAGGAGTAAGTCCAGTAGTTATTTTGGTAGCATAAATTTTTCTTTCGGGGTTTCATGTTAAAGAAGTGACAGTCAGTGTAACCGCACAGGCAACATTGTTGTATGAAATCAATGTGGATGGAAAGTGAAAATGAAGCCTAATTTCAATAAAGAAAAGATGGAGTGTCATTCTTGTGGATGTATGGGTAATTTTTAGAGATTATTTCAAACCATTCCATATACTTCTAGTGGAAGAGGATCCTCTCTACCTCCATCTTTAGGGGAAATGTATTTTACATAGTGTCATGGAGGATTTGGAGTAGGACTAGTAGGACTGACTAATGAAGAGGTCGTGACTATGGTACCCATCATTCATATAGTCAATTCTAGGAGAATAGTCATACTCAGGGTAGTCCAACTACAGTAGAAGGTTGTGGATCATGTCATTTTCATTCTATATATATAATACCTAATGATTATAGTATATGACCGTCTACAGAATGAGGTACTGTTATAATAGCATCCACTATAGTATCTCCCTTATTTTATATTGTTTCTTCACACTCATTCATCTCTTTACGTATCTTGGAAAGTCTTTGGATGGAAATTCAGTATTACTATGGTGTAATGACACTGGATAAACAATTATGGCTATAGTAAGATGTCATACCCCAACCAGGGAATGTCCACTTGAGGTAGGTAGTTACCCTTTCTTATAGAACCTCTGTTCTTAAGATGGTATGATTTGATGTCATTATCAAGATGGATTGGTTTCTCCCATATCATTCATATGTAGAATGATATCATCGTATTGTGTGGTTTAAATTTATATAGGGTATAAGTTATCTATATAAGGTTGAGTGGGATGTCCAAGCTAGGAGAGATGGATTAGATCATCAGGGGCTAGGTGGATTGGAAACTAAAATTTCACGTCTCTTCATGGAGGGATAGGGATTACACCTATCAATTTTTACTCCCATAGTATATCATTTTAGGGATGTATTTCTTGATGATTTTTCAATATTACCTCCATAGAGTGAGGTATAGTTTATAATCTAGCACATTTTAGGAGAAACTCCAGTTATAATTTCTAAGTAAAATATGACACAAACTAAGATCCATGAGCTATATTGATTGATGCAGGATCTAGATTCCAAAGGTTTTATATGGTATAAAACATCCTCTTATGGTTCACCAATTATTTTTTCCAAGAAAGAGCATGAGACCCATTGTTTATGCATGGATTATAGATGGTAGAACTAGCTTATGGTTAAGAACTAGTATCGACTACCAAAAATAGATGATCTCTTTGACCAGATCAGAGGAGATAAGATATTCTCAAATATCGACATGAGATCGCACTATAGTTAGGTACAAGTTAGTACTTTATACATACATTTTACAAATTTCTATAATAGGTATGGTCAGTACGAGTATCTCAGTATTTCATTCAGTCTTATGAATGCACCTACCATTTTCATGGCTCTGATGAATAGGTATTTTCATCCCAATATATATTCCTTTGTCTTTGTGTTTATGGATGAAATCATATTTCATTATCACACTCATAGATACCATGCTATGAACCTTGATACAATTCTGAATACAATGAGAATGCATCAGCTTTATACCACACTTACTAAGTGAAACGTCTGTGTCAACAAAATTCAATTTTTGGGTTATATTATCTTGAAATCAGGAGTATCTATTGACCCAAATAAGGCGAGTGTTGTGTTTTCTGGGGAGCATCCCTAAAATGATATTGATGAACCAAGTTTATTAATCTTGTATTTATATTATATGCATTTCAAATATGAATTCTCATGCCTTGAATCACCTCTTACTGGTCTTGCAAATAAGGTTATTATATTTCTATTGAAATGAGCATGCAAGAAAGATTTTCAAGAGATAAAAATAACGACTATTTTAGAACCAATTATGATTCTTTCTAAGCCTGGAAGAGGTTATACAGTGTTTCGTGATCCATCAGGCATTAGGCTAGGTGTTGTGCAAATGCAAGATGATAGAGTCATTATATATGGATACTGATAGTTCAGGCCTTATGATAGAAATTACCTGACATGTGACATCATTCTAGATGCATTTTTCCTTGACTTACATTACTGGAGACACTATTTTTTTGTGAGTTATTTTTGGTTTATATAAACCAAAATAGCCCCAAATATATCTTTAAACAGTGTGACATGAATCTCATACAATAAAAAAATTTCAAATATATTTATTCCTTTGATTGTGAGATTACATATATTTCTAGAATAGTAAATTTAGTAGCTAATTCCATGAGTTATAAAACTAAAGAACATGCTATACGAGAATCCAGTGATGAATTGAAAATTATTTCCCTATTATCTAAGTTTCATATAATGTTTCAGGATATTCATGAGTAGTCTTATGTCTCAACCTCTATAGTTACCTTTTCCCTCATTGATATAGTGAAGAGGATGCAATTTTATAATCCTCAAGGCTTTGTTCTCGGGAGATTTTTACTAGTGAGGAACCACCTCCAGATTGGTCTGTGGAAAGAGATGATGTCAAACATATACATGGGTGTCTCTAGACCCCTAAAAATGAGAGAATAACTGATGTGGGAGTCCCACTATTCTTGGTGTTAAGTTAATCAAGTAATCTTAATGATGTATCAAGACATGTGATTCAAATATTGATAGACTATGATGGAACATTAGATAACATGTTTTATCACTAGGTGTTCCACCATTTAATATGTGAAGTTGGAGCACAAGCAGTATAATATCTTGGTAAAGACACATCCATTCCCATAATGGAAATGGGAAGATGATTACAAATCATTGTATTCAACTAAATGAGGTTACCTTGAGGTAGCATTGCAGTTTGGGTAATTTTTGATGAACTTATTAAAGTATCCCACTTAATTTGCATCTGACAGACATCCTCAGCTGATGATATGGGAATAATATATGTATATGAAATTTTATTGCTACACAGGTTCACTCATACTATCATTTTAGATATGGATTCTTGTTTCACATCGAGGTTCTGGAAAGCATTCTAGAGAGATATCAGTACAAAGGTTCTTTGATAATATCTTTTCAACCTCATTCATTCGTCAAGTCATAAAAGATGATATATGTGATAGAGGAATACCTCTAAACTTGTGTATTTTATTCCAGATATTCATGGAAGAATGATATCCCTCTAATGGAGTTCTCCGATAAAAATATATTTCAATAAAAATTCATATGTATCCTTTTGACTACTTTTATGGTAGGTCATTCCATTCACCCTTATGATGCTTATAGGCTGGAATGGTGGTGATACTAGGTCCTTATAACATTATAAGATTTCCTAAAAGGTTTAACTAATAATGAACAATATGTATACATATCATTCTAGACATAAATATTATGATCAATATCGATGACCTCTAGTGTTTGAGTTCAGGGATTGTGTTTTCCCATGAGTATAGCCCATGGTTCTCAATAGATAGAAACAGAGACAAGGGAAGCTTTCACCTCATTATGTCGGGAATTTTAATATCTTTGAAAGAGTCATACTGGTAGAGTATAAGTTGTTACTACCTCAGAGGTACCAAACCATGCATGGATTATTTTACCTTTAATAGTTTTTCTATTATCCTACCAACCCATATCATACATTTTCCCCTACGAGGAGCTTGAGTTAGATATTGATGATTTTTTTGAGTAGTATTCCATACACATTGTTGAATTGAGCATAGAGGATCTTCAAGGAAGGTCTATTCATTTAGTATGATTTTTATAGTAGCAAAACAGCATACAAGATGAGACATGGGAGTGTGATGCTGATGTACATGCCCAGTGAAAAGAGTTATTCTCAAATAGTGTTTTGATACCCTTGGAAGGTGAACATGGGGATGCGATCCTTTAAAATTTTGAATACTATAAGAACACTTTTTTATCAAATGTGTGAATAATTTTAAATTCAGTCTAATTCTATACCTTGGACATAATACAGATTCAATTTGAGGTTAGAAATGTTTCAGGGCTGTTTTGGGATTTTTTAAAGCTTTGAACCCTGATTGGGGGGTGTACTGGCCACACCATTAATCAAAAATGTGCAGACCAGTTCACATGGTTTATCCATCAATGAAAGGGTCGATAGCGTGGGGATGCAGGGCTCATGATTTTCCCTAACTGTATGTCAAGGGGGACATGACCATGTGGTATGTATATAGTTTTTAGTATAGTTGAATCATATTATGATCCCATGTTTTCCCTAACCATGAATCCTATCCATGAGCATACCCTACTTATGTATTGATCCATGCATGGTTGGTGAATATTTTGTCCCACCATGTAGCCAAACTGTGAATGTCTATTTTTTGTGTGAAATTACTAAAATTTCCTTAATGAAATGTTTAACTTACCCCCTTCAACCTTGGCTCATAACAGAAGATAAGAGAGCTCTCCCTGTCTCTTTTTCAGGCTCTCAATACCTATTTGATATATTTTTATCCCATTATCAGATACGTTGTTCGATTCCTTCCACATTTATCATTTTGGATGAACATTAGTGATCACTCATTTTCTTTTTCATAGTTAGCTGTTTGTATTTCTCTTAATGGACTTATCAAGGTGCATGATCATATGCCCTATTTTCAAAGAATTTATTTGTTCTTTATATTTCTTCTGGTCCAGTCCAAACTAAAGGTTGATACAAGATGAGAAGATTTTTATGTCCTTCTGTTATGTGGTCTACGACTCAAACCTCGTGTTTTTATATTTTATAAAGTGTATTAATTTTTCACACACCAATTTCATTTGGTGTTTTTTATTAAATTCCATTTTGTTGCTTACAGTCATCATTCTCGTGTTTTAAATCTTGTTTAAAAATTTTAATTCATGTCATGTGAGGTTACAACCTCAATTATATCCACCCCATATAGGGTGTTACCCATTAAATATGCCTTTAGTGGGTTTTTATGTTCATTTACTCCAATTTTTGGGCGTGTTATGGCTGAACATATTAATGGAAACTTATTCCTTTATAAAATAAAATATGAATTTTAGTGGGTGTCCCTTAAATATTATAATATAACTTTACCATTCAATGGTAAGTGATTCATTTAATTCATGAATTTTAATTGCAATTATAAATTATATATATATATATATAACATAGAAAATTTAAATGTAATTGAATGACTTGGATGAACATCTATATCACAAATTTCCATGATTATAGAAGGTATAGTGTGACACCCCAATATTTTATGTATTATCTATTTTAAAATTTAAAAACTTCAATAGTTTATGCTTAATGAAACATCGAGTCTAAAACTGTAATATACTATTAAATATGACAGTTAGAATAGTAATGTGACTATTAGAAATAATAATATGACCAATAGATTAGTAAATTCACATATTAAAGTATAAATTAAATTTAGGTATTTTATATAAAACATATGTTATAATTATATCATTCAATAAGTATATAAATTTTTAAAAAATGATTAATTAATTGTTTTTATTTTTGTGAAACATTGATGTTTACTTTAAATTTTATATTAAATAAATTGATTTAAAAGAAATTATTTTTTTTATAAAATATATTCATAAATTAATAATTTATTGTCTTAAAATTATAATATAATTTTATGAGACCGTAATTAATTTCTTAACATATCATAAAATCATTTTTAATATTAACGTATGTATTTTGGGAGTAAATGGTGAATTTATTTTAAATTTTAATTTCTCATGTTTATAAAATTATTTTCATAAAATAGTGTACATTTTAGAATTATTCCCATTGAAAAATGTGAAGGGTTAATTTTTTGGATTTTTCTAAAATAGTTGAATTACTGGTGAATAGTGCAATAATATAATTTATAGCATTTAACATAAACATGAATAATTGAGTCATGGATATTTTATGGATGATTTAAGCCCATAATATATAACTTTACTTCATTATTTTAATATATTTAGTGATATGGTTGAAACTACTGATAGTCTTGAGCCAAAATAACAATGTAATGAATAAAATAATCAAAAAACACCTATGTCATCCACTATAAATATCAACCCATGGCACTTATTCTTATCACACATCCAAACCATTGATGCTTGATAAATTTCTACCCAATACCTATCCTAATAATTTCACTCGTTTAATTTTCATTCTGGTCTCACCTGAAACACCATTTCAATGTTCTTTAAGGATGTTATCAAGTAAAGGCATTCAAGAGGTAAAATCACCTTTTGTTCCTTTATTTTTCTATAAATTTATTTCTTTTCTTATCATTACATGAAATCCACATATTTAACTATAATGATTAATCCATTATATTATATATAATATATTTTTTTAATTTATGATACATCATCAGACCTCTTCTCCTCTCCTTTTTATTATAAAAATGAAAATGTCTTCCATGATGTCTTGGTTTACCGCTATCATGGATGATATGTTGAAATTTTATATAACCACATTCAAGAATATTAATGAAATAATTTTAATTTTAAAGAAATTAAAATATGTGTATTAAATTTTTATTTTTTTTAGGGACCAATATATATAATATTAATTAAGAGAAAAATTAGCATGTGGTGATCGAAAAATTCCAAATTAATCTAAACGATTATCATTAATGTTTTATCTAATGAATCATACATATATCTAAAAAAATTATAAATAATACTATTAAAAATCATGTATGTTTGTTAATAACATATGACTTCAATTCTGGATAACTATTCCCATTCTACATGATCTTTCATACAAGTATACAAGAGAACCAATAATGAAAACCAAGTAAATGAACACTCCCAAAAGACAAAATTGAATCTTATAACAAATAAAAATGGCCATAAATGAACATAATAAAATTATAATAAATAATATAAATTTCTAATATTTTTTGAATTAATTTATTGATGAATCTAATTTCATTATCTTATATGTTAAGTGCAACTATAGAATGTGTTTGGACAAAACTTAAGAGATTCTCCGCGAACCTCTATTTTTCACTCAGGTTATGATTTCTCTTTATTAACCCCAATTTAATTATTCTTTATTTTTATAAAATTCTTATAATTTTTTTTATGTGTTACAAAATTAGGTATCTAGTTCATTTCAACTTTCTTTCATTGGGAAATACATTTTTTATAAGGTTGCATTTTAAATTTCTTCCGATAAGCAAGCCCGATTATAGGGAACTTCCCAATTTTCCTACACATTTTTAAGTGCACTCTATAGTCTCTTTTAAGACACAAATAATTTTCTAAAATAATTATTTTTATAATTAAATACTATCTTTTCTATTTTTTTAGTTAAACAAAATAATCCATTTTCAAATTTAAAGACACTTTTATATTTTCTCTTAAACTGCACTTAGGTGGCCCTTTTCTAAAGTTACAAAAGAACATTTTTACATGTTTTCACATAGGTTGGACATAATTTGTGACTCAGAAATTATTTCATTATACTTAAATTTTCTTTTCTAGTATATACATTTTTCAATAAGATTTAATGAAAAATAAAAATGATTTACATAATGAACTCTTCTTTTTAATTTTAAAAAAAGTATTTCTCTCATGAATTTATCACTAGTTTTCATAGAGTATCTTCATATATTTCAAAAAATTATATTGAATCTTATTAATTATTGAAATTGATCTCTTATGTTAACATCTATAATTTTTTAATGGTTTATTATTATTTTCATTGTCAATGTACTATCTTGATATCATTCACTATATTGTTATGGATGGTTTGTGATTACGTTTATTGTTTGGGGAAAGCTATTAAAATTTCATATTATAGATTCAATATTAATGTATATGTTTATTATGTTTCACCAAATTCATATGAGGAATTAATTAGACTTAATAATTAATGGATGGGGACCATTATATCCCCTTGATGTATCGGTAGGTCTCATTAGACAAACTAGGCCAGGTTTTTACCCATTTATATATAGTGTCTTGGCTAATGTCTTGAAGGTTAATTTATGTTTTATGACAATATTTATTCCCTCATTATGATATTAGAAACTAATAATCCATGTGATTATTCTACTATTACAATATTTGTGGTTATTTTCCATTATCATTTGACTATCTATATGGAATTTTTTATGCAGTTTTTATTCTGTCCATATTATACCAGATATTTTGATTTAATGTCATGTGTTTTTAGGTATTCACCCTATCTTATTGTTTATGTTTCTTTATGATATATTACACTATATTTATTAACCTTAATGATAATCTGATCTAACCCCTTTATTATGTTTTATTTTTCGATGGGATGTGAAGATGTATATTTTAAATGACTTGCTAGGATTGTCTATGAGTTTTGTGTTTTTTAATGTAGTTTCTATATATTATTTCATTTCATGTTGAAATGTAGTAATTATTTTTGTATCAAGTTTTCCAATTATACTAAACAATTCGGTATATTGGGGTGTGAAAATTTATCCGTAGTACTAATGTAATAAAGTGCGAAAACAACTCTCCGCTATTAGGATCAGGGTCTTTAAAGATGGAATTAGAGGATGTTTAGTAGATAATTGGGAAAATATATTTAGTAAAACATATATTTGGGAAATATAAACCTATAACATACATTTTGAATGTTCCCAACATAAACTAGGTTATGATTTAGATATTATTGACACCTAAATTTTTGGTTTACGGTAACATTTTCACTGGTTTTAGATTAAACATTATGTTTCATAAAGTTGTAATATAATATAGTGAAGGAATGTTTTTAGAAATTTAGCCTTGTGAAAGGAATAAAATCCATATCAATGTACTTATTCCTTGTATATATTTCTATAATATGTAAGATAATGATAGCAGATTTGGATCTATAGTCGAAGTTGAACAAATTATAACTATATTAGGAAAATTGACTCAGGTTATGTTCAATAAACATATTAATATTGAGAAAACCGATACACGATGAGGTGTAACAATTTTAGACCTCATTATGCAATAAAAATCCCCATCATTCAATTGGATTACAATCCCATTTTTAGCTGATCAATGGGTAAGTTCCCTAGAAAATATATTTCTGAATTTTAGAAGTAATGAAAGTGAGAAAGTTTTCATGGATATTTATCATCTCACCAAAGATGCAGATCAATGGTGTAAATTGATTCAAAACACTAAGGATTAAGAGGAAAGTGAAAACATGGAATGGAAGTATTTTAAGGAGTTTTTCTTGAGAAAATATTTTCTTAGAGAACAAAAAAGTGATATATAGAGGACATTCTTGAGTCTGAGATAAAAAGAGTGTGAAAACATTTCCATGTATGATGCCAAATTTAAAAGGGTAGAAAGGCATGTAGAAGACTATATATGTAATCCCAAGATAAATATTTTCCTTTTCTTTTATGGACTTAAAACCAATCCTTTAAAGGGAAGTAGTCTCCCACACATTCTCATCATATGAGGTTATAGTATCTTGTTATATAAAGAAAGCGAAATAATTATTTCATTCTTGTGGTTTTGATTGTAAAAAATAAAAGAAGAGGATGTAAGATCAAAAAATGGATACTAATAAGAGAAAAGAAGAAGTATTTTTTCACACATTATAATTATGGGAAGAAGCACATCGGTACGTGCTTGAATAGAATAAGAGTTTTCTATAAATGTAGAGAGACAGGCCACCGGGATCATGATTTCGAGGGAAGTAAAGAAACTAACTATGTACAATGCTTCAACTTTAAGGTGATAGGTCACGATGAAGATTAATGTCCCAAGTGTGAAGGTAATATAGCATAGAAAAAGCAAATGCATCAATACCAATGTTATTCTGTTACAATAGTTGCGGTGGAATAATTAATTTATTTTTGTTTTTGGATTTAAGAATTAGGGTATGTTATTCTATTTATAAGAATCATGAGATATATAAGGATTATATCCATTACATCTTCATTAATTAATTGGAAGTACGTATTGAAAATGACTAGTAATCAAGAGAAGTCATTTTGTTGTAAATTTATCTTTTTGGAAACAATGACTTGGGAACGATTTCCATAAATATGTGCTTGATGTTGAGATAATAATAAAGGGATGTTTATGTGATATTATTGGTAACCATGAATGAGTTTAGTGATATGATAGTTTATGTTATGCTAGAATTTTTAGATTTTTAGATTCATGGAATACATTCAACAATCCAATGTTATAATTTCGGGAGTATTCATGTTTTCATTAATGGTATAGGTGATCAAATTATTCATATATTTGGAATGTTCCAATAAGAGATACATTATGTTGATTTAGGGAAAATATGATGTTAAGAAACTTTTCTTCTAAATATCTTGACTTTTTATTTTATAAACATATTTTTGATGAGTCTTAATGTTAATAAATTATTCAATGAATTAAATATATTGTTGATTAGGATTAATATATAATTTATCATATTGTAAAACATATGATAACCAATTGGTTTTCGATAAACATTTAAAATATAAAGGAATGACTTTTAGATCTTATGATTTATAAATGTGCTTCAGGAATAAAAATTGGTTTTGAATATCCATCTCTAAAATTAAGAAATGAAGCGAATATAGATCAAATAACATCCAAAATAGGATATTATGACATGAAGATTAATAGATTATGTTTACTTACCTGAGTTATTTTATAGATATTAAAATAAACCCTCAACTCACAGAAAAGTATTTTGGAACAAAAACTTCAACCATTTACTTTTATTTCTGTGAAATAAATGGTGTTTTAACCGATCATAGATTTACAGTTTTGATATGGTTGACTTTATAATGATCATTTTATTTATCACAATCCATCAGAAATTGATAGTTGTATTTTTATTTCATGTCCATGTTTTCAACTTTAACTAATATTATCCTATTCAAATGAATAATTTTTTTGTGACATTTTCATTTCATGTTCCCCATTATTAAGATGATGCTTTATTAGCCCTATTTATTTTGTGGGTTCCCATAAAATAATTTTCATGTATCAACCATTTATTTTCTATTTGAAATTTAAAAACTATGAGGAGTAAAATTATTTTAGTAGGGGATAATTTATCACCCCATGATTTTAAACATTTTCAAGTACACTCCATAATCAATCTTAATACATGAATATTATTATAAAGTAACTATTTTTATCATTAAAAAACATCTTATATATTTTCTATATTAATATAAACAATTAAACCTTTTTCTTTATTAAATATTATTTAATATTTTCTATTAAACCGCACTAAAGTGGGACATTGCTAACATTTCTTAAAAACTCTTTTTTCTCCTGTTTTTACTTTAGTTTGACATAATTTATGCCTCAAACATAATTTCATTATAATTATATGTTCTTTTATGGGATATAAATGTTTCTAATCTTATTTTATGACAAATACAAATTGTTTTCCAAAATAACAATTCATTTCAAAAGAAAAAAAGAAAATTTATCTCAAGAATTTCTCAATCGTTTTATTAAAGTTTTTTTAATATTTTTTAAAAAAAAATTGTTTAATATTATAAATTATTGAAATTTATTTCTTATTTCACCAAATACAATATTTAATTGAATGTTTTATGACTATTTTGACTGGTGATATACTATCTTGATACCATTCTCCATATTTTTCTGGATGGTTTATGATTATGTTTATTATTTGGAGAAAGTTATTAACATTTCATATTATGGTTTCAATATGAATGTATATGCTGACTATGTTTCACCCCTTTCATATAAGTAATTCATTGGACTTAGTAAGTGATGGGTTGGGCCCACTATATCCCCTTGATGCATTAATGGGTCTAATATGAAAAACTAGAAAAAATTCTTAACCATTTCTATGTGGTGTCCTAGATAAAGTCATGACTATATGTTTATGATGTCCAAAATTATGAATTATTTAATTATGATATTATTAATTGATAATACATTTGATTATTTGGATATTAGAATTTACATGGTTATGTTTCATTCTCTTGTCATTATTTATATGGAATTATTTATTCAGTTTTTATTCCTAGCATATTATACCCAACAATGTTTTAATGAAATCTGTTTTTAGTTATTCACCATGCCTTATTGTTTATGTTTATTTCTTATATCTTATATTATATTTCTTACCCTTACTGAGAATCTGATATTAATCCCCTATTATGTTTTATTGTTCCCCATGATGTGAAGATGTATATTATGAATGACTTGTAGGGATAATCATGAAGTTTATGGGTCTTTCCAATGGGGTCTATATGTTATATTTCCTTTCAGGTATTAATCTAATACTAATGTTTGTATCTAGTTTTCTAATGATACAAAACTATTTGGTCCTTTGAGATGGGAACACTTGTTCATAGTACCAATGTAACAAAATGAGGCACCATCTTTGGGATACTAGGGTAGGGGTATTTAAATATTAGAGTAAACCTAGTTAATGATTAAGTAACATAAGTACTAAATGATTTCATGATTAGTATGACTTATGACAGTCAGAAAAGGAAAATAATTTAACATTATGAATTATTAAATGAAATGATTAATACATGGGATAATTTATTTTTAATCAATTATAAGGTGCCTATTTCATATAGACCTGTTAACTGTTATAGTCAAATCTAGACTCAGGACAGCCTTAGATTCCCAAGGGAATTCATTGATCACTCATGGATTCCATTTTGGTTCAAGGATGTCGATTTCCAAATATGATAACCACCATGGAACCCTATTATTTTCTACCATTGGGCGCCCAAAATGATGTCATAGGATCCCTACATTATCATTATTATATGCCATGGATACTCTATATTGATTTAGTTTGATGTCTATAGACATGATGCTCTATGGATACACACATTGGGCATAGTCATTTCTTATCCCATTTTAGAATGGATGAATTCCTTAGACACATTTATAATAATATTACAATAGAATGGCTTGGGATATTCCCCTTGGATTACATGAAGAACCCTTATATCTAGGCTACAGGTTATTGCTATGTAGGCTTGAACCCTGAGTTCAAGGATTCCTTTGTTATTATCTTGGATCCTATTAACTATTATCATCATTATAAGATGCCTTATTATACCTTGGATCATTTATTATTATTATCATGACATGATGTTAGTACTGTTTATGCATCACGTGACTTACTATATAAACTAGAACATATTTAATAAATGAAATGGTTACATGTTCAGACACTAGATGAGGATGAAAGAGGTAATTAATATTTACACTGCTATAATTATTTAATTTTATATATGCATTACTTCACAATATTTCATTATATATTACAAGGATTGGATGTTATACATGCTATTGGTGGTGTCCTGTTGAGATTTATCTCACACCCTATCTGGTCTTCCATTGGTACCCATGCATATTACACATTTTTAGGTGCTGACAAAGGGAAGTGTCTGGCCTTAGACACCTGATATTGATTTCTTCCATTAGAATTGTTCTTTGTATTAGATGAGGATCTAGATCTCAATATTCTTGGATTTTTTTTGGATTTATTTTATATCTTATATATAGTATGTATTTCATGTTTTCTTGTATACATTTTTTCCTATTTTGTAGACTCATGACATAAAATATCATCATCTTTTGAGTATTATTGTTAGTTTCTTAAGTTATTTTTTATTCCTATATTCATATGATACGATGGGTTACCAGTCAAGTGTTATAGTGTTTGTTATCTACTCTTCCATTTGTTTGTTATATTTATTCCATTATTTACCTCTTATTATGTTTATTTTTGGTGATCCACTCTGGAAATGATGGAATAGTGTGTCCATAGACACACCCTAGGCCCTCACTGCAAGTCTAAACCTATGTCATTTAGGGAGATGTGCTTGACTCCATGTGGAAAACTGGGATCAGGTCACCATTCAGTGGAACCCAGGTTCTGGACATCACAATGGTAAATTGTGCGACATACCAATATATAGGTGATATCATTAGCATTGGGTGGAAATCATTGTTTCTATAAGTACCACTGATATAGTAGAATCTTGACACATCAATATCAGAAAATTGACAATAATCTGCAGTCTCCTACTGAGGGAATTACAAGATAAATCTCCTCACTATACAGAAACATCTAAGCATCATGGAATCCTTGTCAAATGTAGAAATCTACAGACCAAATGTAGTAGGATCATATCGCTACTAGCTCAAACAATGTATGATATGATATATGAGAACTACGCATAGGGTCTGAACCAATCCATGCCCCTATTCATAAATCACATCATCATATTCGAATTGAATGCAGAGGAAAGTAGTGGGTATACCTCCCCAATTCAATCAAAGACATATAATAACATATCCTTGAAACTGTGATCATATATGCATAAATTATTGTACATAACCTTCTGATTTATTAATATACTGTGATCGAAAAATAGGACCACTTCAGGTATATTATGGTGATGATACAGGGACATGCACACATTAATTTCCCAATAGATAGGTCAATATAACAATATGGGTTCACTTCCACTAATTATTTCTATGAGGTTTGGTATTGGTTGTTCGAACCCCAATTATTCTAGGAATGAATCCCCAAAAATTTTGATACCAAATGGGAAGGTCCATACATCATATATAAGGTATCTTGCAAGGGAGATTAATCATTTTCCGCAGTGGATGGGGAACACATTACACTCCCCACCATGTTTGTAATGTTTCTAAAAAAGTAATTTTCATAGCTTTTGTCAATAATCCAAAGTCCTAAAAGAAAAACATTAAACTATATAGAATCCCATGTACTAGTATAAAGAATCTAAACTGCCCAACATCCGAACTATTGGTAGCATGAATCTAGATTGCACATTATCCTCACACTACAAGAAACTCAGGCTATATCCATGGTTTAAAACCATGTTTATAGGCCCTCAAATCATGGCTATAGGTAATATCCATAGTTTGAGGAACCGTGGCTGAGTTTGGAATGGCTATTGGCCTAGACCTATATCCACAGCTCAAAACCATGGCTATAGGTATACATCCACAGTTCAAACCATGGTAATATCATTATAGCCATGGTTTTACACCATGGCTATAAAAGATAATGGACACACTTTCTTTCCACGGTTTCAAAACATAGCATTAAACCTATAGACACAGTTAAAAAATATGGATATAGGGTCTGAAAATCCATAAAAATAGCCCCACCCCCTACACCACCCTTACCCACCCACTCCTCTTACAGTATCCCACCCCATGTAGTCCCCCTCCCCCTACAAAGCCCCCCTGGACAAACCCCCCGAAAATCCCCCCTAGACAGCCCCCTCCCCCCCAAAAAATAGCACCACCCTCTCCCCTGGACATCCCCCTCCCCCAAATCAAATAGCCCCCAACCTACAGTATCCCCCCCCCCCCCCGTAGAAGCCCACCCTCTATATCCCCCTCCCCCCCTGAAAAACCTTCCATGTACAACCCCCCTCTCCCCGCAACCCCCCTTCCCCCTACAAAGCCCCTACCGTGAACAACCCCACCCCCTCCTACAGACCCATCCCTCCTGGACATCCCCCTCCCCCCTATAGAACCCTATCTCTTAGACACCCCTCCCTCCTAGACACTGAACACCCCCACCCTAAAACCCCCTCCCTCCTGGACATCCCACCATATCTCATGGACACCCCCTCCCAACTTTCACACTTTCAACCCTCCCCCCTTATAGACCCCTCCCCTGGATATCCCCCTCCCCTGCAAATCCCCTTTGACATCCCCCCTATAGCCCCCCTTTCCCCCTCAAATCCCCCTCATGGACAACCCCCCATCCTGTAGACCCCTCCCTCCTAGAAACCCCCCTCCATCCTAGACACCCCCCATAGACAATGGACACCCCCACCCTCCCTCCTGGAAACCCCCTCCCCACTTGCACCATCCCCCCCTTCCCCCATGCATCCCCTCTCCACTGAAAAGCCTCCCATAGAAAGCCCCCGCCCCCCATGAAAATCCCACTTATACATCCCCCATGTAGCCCCCTCCCCCCTCAAAAGCCCCCCTCCTAGACACCCCCCCCCCTCTTCCAGGCCCCTCCCTCCTGGACACCCCCACCCCCTATAGACCCCTCCCTCCTAGACACCCCCTCCCTCTTGGACACTGGACACCCCCACCCTATGTAACACCCCACCCCCCTCCTGGACACTGGAATCCCCACCCTCCCCACCCCCCCCCAAACACACACCTACTTCCCCCCCCCCTCACCTTTCCCCCTCCCTCCATGACCCCCCCCCCCTCCAACAGCCTATGCATTCTAGAAAAAAACAAGTCAGCTGCAGATTCATATCCTCTCCAGCAAAAAAAACAAATTTCCTGCAAAATGAGAGGAAGTTACATTATGGAACACCCAACTCATCACCTATAAGTTGGGTGTCAGTGTTTTGGGTCATGTTAGAATGGTATTAATGTAGTCTGATTCCTAGGTATGTATTTCAGAGTTTCTATTTATATTAGGATTGGTTTGGGAAACTAAAGGAAATGGTGTTAAAGGGTTAATTGTTGGTTTATCAGCCCAGATGACGTAATAATGGTTTGATGGCCAATTTCACACCCCTTCCCTCTTCTCTCATCACACCCCCTACCCCCCACCCCCCCCCCCACCCCACCACCACCACCTGCACACACCCCTCCCCCTTCCCTCAGCACACCTCCCATCCCCAGCCTCGTGCCCCCCCACCACCTGCACACCGCTTCCCCTGACCCCTTCCACCTCAACTGCCCACCCCATCCCCTACCCCCAGAACACCCCCATGCCCCCAACACACCCTCATGACCCCTTCCCCCACCCCCCAAAAATACACACCCACCCCTGCCCACCCCACGCACTCCCTCAAGAAGTTCATTATAAAGATAAAATTATTGAAAAAACTATTTTTATTCCTGAAGAAAGGCAAATTGTGACTATTCCTAGTATTTAAATTGTAGAAGGAAGAGTTAAACCTGAGGTGGATCATCATTAAATGGATCCAATTATCATTGGATCACTTACTGATGGAGATTAAACTAATTGTGTGGTTATGGAAACTGTTGAACATTCTCATACACCACCTATACCATCACCACATCCTATTGTGCATCAGGAATCACCCTATATTAGTTAGATCTCAGAAAGGTATAAAATTTAATCTTTTTTCCTATGATATTCTAAATGAGTTTGATAATATTTGAGGAAATTATAATAATCTGAAATATGAGTTAAAATATACTAATGATGAGATTAGAGAACTTAATAATTCCTCTATTCTCAAGGTTGAATTTGACAAGTTGGTTGGGTTAAGGACTACCCTAACAAAGTTGATTGAGAATCTCAAATAATTCTACCCTATTCAAAAAAAAATTGAAGTAAGTTTTAAAGAACTTAAGGATATGAATGGTCTAGTTAGATATTTGAAGGATGTTTATACTACCAATTCTGAGTTCAATGATCTTTGTGTTATGGTTGTATGTCAAAGTTACATGTTCCACAATCCTTCAATAGTGTAATTAGGCATGCCTCAAGATGTTCTTGATGAGGTGAAGTCTTTCAGGACTGAAATGAATGGAATCTTTCACACTTTATATATTGTTCTATTAATTTAGTTTTATATCATCATATAGTTTCAACCCTCTATAACTACCACTTCATAACCTTTAGTTGTTCCAGTTTTTTATAGTGGAGTTGATCAATTTCTCTCAAAATTGAATTATGTATCCATACAGATTCAGTGTCTATAGTGTGATATGTTCACACTATTCCTTGTGCATGATTTCAAGAGGAATATTATGGGTGAGTTCCATGATACCAAATAAGATGTCAGGAAGCTTGGTATTAGATCTAATAGATCCATAAAATTATGTAGTGGTATTTTATGTTGAATTTAATGGGATATTGAATGAGATCATCAGGGTCTATAAATATGATCAATGTATGGTTTTTAGATCTCTTGTTCTGGTATCTAAAAACTACTAGAATTTGTTATCATCTTTGGACAAGGTCTATAAATATGTTCAAGGGATATATTAATATTATTCATTGACAAAGATAGTGGTTACTGGAAAACCATTTTTTAAAACAAAAAATAAATTATGGAAACAAGTTTTTAAAACAATCAAGAAATTATAGAATTCAAATTAAATGTTTAGGTTGAGGTAACCTGCCTCAACCTCAAGGCACATTTCTTTTGATGATGACAACTCAAATCTTTTTTTAAACTTGCACGCATATGCAACATCACATATATATATAAGGAAACCTATCCCTTATGTAAATATTTTCATGGCCAAATATGCACAAGGGGTTCGTTTCATATATATTTATACTTGAATATACCCCTTTACACGTACACATGTATGCATTTTTCGAATGTATATATAAGTACACATGGCCCAAATATATATCTATTAATACTTGCATGAGTGAATATATATAAAGGGGTAACTTATATATGTATATGCCTATATATGCATATACATGTAAGCATTCCTCAACAACAACTCGAACCCACATCAACGAAATCGAAAACGCAATGAAAAAAATATAAGTAACCCAAAAATCAAAAATTCCCTAATTCAAATTAGGCCAAAGAATAGAAATTGAATAATCCTTACCCAAACCCAATGTTAAACTCACTATCATTGATGGTGGTGGATAGAAACAACCTCATTATAAGAAACCATTAATACGAATATAGTGTGGGGAAATGAGATATAATGACTTCTTATATATATATGATCTGTATGTCAACTATACATGATAAATTATTTGTGAATCCATAACTAATAATGAAAAAATAATATTCAGATTGATATGTACTTCCCAATACTAAATAACATGATCATTAATAAACCTCTTTATTTTTCAAACATCAACTTCAATTGAAACACTTTGGAGGTGTTTGGTTATAATTGTACATTTACAACTTTCCCATAAGGCATTTCAAGAGTGGAGTGCAAGTCACCATGAATTAGTCGCTCTTTATTTCATGTCATCCAATTAAACTTTAAAAAGGACACCTAACCATTACATAATTCACAACATGATGAATTACCTCTCTTGTTCCAAGTTAACCATGTTCAGTTTTATTTAACACATTCAATTCATTAAAACATAGAAATTCCATTTATAAGATCAAATGGGGTCACTTAGTGGTGACTTGGTCATTACAACACTTCCTTACTTGGGAAATTCTATCATAAAAGTATAACGACACTTAAAGGGTGTCTTGGTTCAAACAACCATTTAAATAAAAAGAGGGAAACTCCCTTTAGGTATATAAAAAGGGTCAAGTATGATGTGTGCTTTACGACTAACAAAAACATCAAGTATAAGGAAAATATTAATGCAATAATGTTAAGAAAACTATATAAGCATAAACTACCACTGTGAGTTTTCATAGACAGAGCACCTCTATTGGAGGGGTTTTATTACAAAACCATGACTTGTTTATCAAACAAAAAAATTATCTTAACTAACACTTGATCAAGAATCTAAATTTAATATAAACAAGCAGAAATAAAAAGGTAGCTAAATGCAATTTAAAACATTCTTGAATTAAAGAGGCTAGGAGAGGGACCCTACCTCAATGGAGTTAATCCACACTCAATGCTTGAAACTTGTATGAGTGAAAAATCTAAGCTGCTACATCCATACATTAAGAATATGAACCTTTTCATATACAAAGGGACGCCCTATCCCCTATGTACATGTCTGGATGGCCTTGAACACGAACAGGAGGATCCTTATATATATGCTCATATCCATAATCCCATTATCACCCACACATGTATTCATTTTCCATATATATACATAATCACAGCTCGCCTCTTATATTTAATCGTGCTACCATGGTCGGATATACAAATAACAAGAGAACTTATTATATACATGCATACCTACGCATACGTGGTGAGTCTCTTTTGACTCCAGTGACTCAAAATCGCCTCAAGGATGATCAAAAGGTTATAATAAAATTAACAAGGGATCCAAAATTACAAAAACTCCAATTATAAAAAAATCATAAAATAACAAAGGAAAACATACCTTAAACTGTTGGTGTTGAACCAAATCGGCCTGAACCTCTTCGCCTTCGGTGACGGTTGCCACAACACATAAGAACGGGTCCCAGGAGACTTCAACAAAATGCTAGTGATCTAATGAATCGTAATAAATTGAACCTAAAAATTGAAGTATGAGGAACATAATTAGTAAGAAAGAAAAAAATAGAAGAGGTGATGATGAACAATTTTTAAATTAAATTAATGAGGTATAAAGTCCAAGTGCACACTATAGGGGTTCCATCCAGTCTAGATAACTGAACTCATGAATTTTACAACTCAAATTTTGCAACATGATGTTCCAATACCAACATGAACTTGGTAAGAATTAAAAGAAATCATAAACCTAATTATTATGGTTAGATCTATGAAAAATATATAATCAAGATAGAATTCACAAATTGGGTGCATCATACATGAATCAAGATGCAGTACTATAAGGATTTTGTGGTTGGATAAACTGTTATAATTCCCCAATAATCTGTCTACCACCACAACCAGAGAAAATAATTCTCCAATTATAAAATTCATGAACCTTTAGATAATCAATTATTTTCATATACAAGAATAAAATATTGATTTTTTCTACCTAAAATCCATAAGACTGATTACATCAAATATAAAAATAAGCCTTAATGATATAGAATTTCACTCTATATGAATGTCACCCCCCACCCTGCACCATGTACAGCCACCCCCACCCACACCCCACCAAGACACCCCACCAACCCACTTACCCCCACCAGCCCCTCCCCCCAACAAGCCCTACATCACCCCCTGCACTAGCCCCCCAACCACCAGTCCCCCCAACCACCAGTCCGACCAACCACCACCATCACATACCCCCTGCACCAACTCCCCCTCCCCCTACACCAGAAAACCCACCCCCTACACCAGCACATCCCTCTCCCTAACATCACCCCCCCTCGCACCAGCCCAAAAACTATCTCTAATAACTACAGGAAAAAATAAAAAAAAACATAATCACATCCATGAACAACTAAGAAAATATAATTTTCCATTAATATACATATGTGCCTTTAAGGTTAAGTGATGAATAAACATTTCAATTAGATAAGAAGAAGGAGAAGGGAATGGTTAAACATAATATATTCTACTAGATTATTTTATTACTTACTTGGACCATAATTCCATATATTAGAAGAAGGTAAAACTATTGTAAAAGAAGAATATAAGTGTAAATGTGAAATATAATGATCTCATAGAAGATATTAAAATGTCCATGATGAAATGTGTATAATAAGATAGGATACCAGAATGTCTTAATAAAAAATTGGATTTTAAATGAAAGGATCATTATGAGGCACAATCAAGGTATCTACAATCTGAAAACACCTTAAAGAATATGATATAATTATATGAAAATGTTTTGGATTTTCAAGTTGAACCATCCAAGGATGATGAGAAAACCTGCCCCAGGATAATGGTACAATATTTTTCTAAATTCTCATTTTGATACTAAATCGGTTTCCTTTCATTATAAATATTATGAAACATAATTTGAAGATGATGAATGGTGTAAAATGTTTCCTCCTATGGATGACATAAGAATAGAAAACCCCCAAGAAAATTGTAAAATAAAGGTTGGAGTATTCCTGGAAAACAAGAAGAATTTCATAAAAAAACATTAGTATAAAGGAAGATCATATTTAAAGGGATATTAATATTATTGTAGAAGTTTTGTGTATAAATTTTTGAGTACTAGTATAACATGTCATTTCAATAGAACTTTGATAAAAAAGGGTTATCAGACCTAAGAAGAATAGAAGTAGTTGTAGTAGAAATTGGAATGCTCTTAATAAGAGAAATTTACAGCCTGAAAAAACTTCTATAAAGATATCACCTCTTTATTTTCATTCATATTTTGTATACTTTCCTATATGGAATTAATGAAAAAAAATTGGGGATATGGATAACTATTGTATTATTTGGGTATAACATGAATGAAGTATCCTTCCTAGAATACCCTTTACGTTAGATTTTCCCTGAAGAAAAAGTGAGACCATCCCTCAAGGGGTGAAAAGCATAAATTAATGTTTTCAACAATAAAAAACTATATAGAATCTCAAAATCTAAGAAACCTAATTCTAATTTGTCATTGAGGTTATGTTGAAACCCCCCAAAATTAATTTTTATATTGGCATCACATGCTCAATGATTTATGTACTGCATTTATCACTTTTTTTATAAACTATTGTTTTTATAAATGTTTTTCCTCAAAGACTTATAGTTGTATATATCATGTCTATTTTCTGAGAATATCATGTGATTATATCCTTCTCTCACAAGTGGATAAGTTTGAAAATTCAAATATTTGTAGGAGAAGAATATTTCATGATGGGAGTGATCGAAATCTAAGACCACAATCTGGGAGTTCTAAAAATCCATTCCCATTGGCCCTATAGCTATTTTGTAACTCTAAACTAGGGGGTACACTAATTCAGATCACCCATTAGCTCCCTAGGACCTATCTAACACAACCAGAAAACCAATAAAAGAAAACATCATATCAATCTAAAGGAAAAATCTAGATTCAGTAATATCCCAATGTTATCATCCTATTTCTAGTACCTGAGCAAGTAAGTTCCTCAACCATCTTTGGTATATGGTATAAAACATTGTTCAATCAAATTCTAGAATAAAAAATTACAAAAATAGCCATAATAGACTCACATTTTTAAAATCTAGGTTCTAAGGTAACACCCAAATACACCAATGATTAAATTAGCACTGACCCTATTTTGGGTTAACAAAACATGGGGAACCTATGGTCCCCTAGACCACATCTATCAAATAATGATTCAATAAAGATAGGGAAACCTCCTCTGGTGATTATGAAAACTAACACTTCCATGATCAACACCTCACACACAAGGGAATCATCAAGAAACACCACACCCATAAGAAATCCCTCAAGGTTTCCACTAACCCCTCTCAAACCTAATCTCAATGACACCTAGCCTTAACAAACACCCTCTGGTGTCAGACCAACCTAAAGGTTATAATAGTATTACATATCCATTAAGAATTTCAAAAACATCAACAACTCAAACCCCAAAAAATTTGTCCAAACATCCAATAAACATCCAAAATAATACTTTTCACTGCCTTCTAAGAGATGTAAAAACACATAAATATATTCATTTTGTACTACCCAAGGAATGTTCTTATGAACATAAAAATAATCCCATTGGCATCACCTGTGGAAATTTTTCTAGAAAACGTACAACCCCTGCTGGGTCTCACACCACACCTCTATTTGATGAACTCTGAAACCAAAACGTTTGTGGAAAACCTCTATATACACTACTCACTTTGAGGATTCTAGATTCAAAAGGCATGTGGGGAACCTCTCATATAACCTAGAATAAAACAAATCATCTCACAAAAGGCCTATTACTACTTGATGGTTCAAACACCTCACCCCGTGTAGAAATATCCTTGGATAGGCCACTCACAGGTCCAAACTCAAATCCCAAGGAAAGAAGAATATCCATGTTTTTCCCATTTACTACACTTATACATAACCTAAGAGTTTGTGAGGTTTTCTCTTGAATCAAAAACCAAGAGAGAGCGTTTATGAACAAAACACCTTTGTGAGACACCCGAGATCCTCACTTATCAAAGATTACCCACAATGGTTCTCAAGCGGATCCTAGAAAACCAATAGTCATTTAATTATTAAATAAATTAATAAACAATTTTCGATTAGGGAAATATAACAAATATAGATCACCCAAACTACCTTATGATGAAGATGGTAAAGCTGAAGACCTAAATCTATGATCAGATTGTAAGAAAATAGTTTTTTCTATGGAAGAATTTGGAATATTCTTGATTTTATTCCAGAGCAGTGCCTTCAGACGGAGTGCGATTCCGAGCCCCGGTGTGGCCGAAATTGAGTTTTCAGAGCATTCACACTAGAACCGCCAAATAAATGGAATAAATCCTAAACGGTGATCCGGATCAGAGATCCGAGTTTACGGATGGGTCTGGAATGAGGTTTTTACCCTAGTAACAACATAAAACATGTCAGCGCGGGATGTTTGGACCCCTCTCTCGATTTCGGAAGGTTAAATGGATAAATTAATTAATTAATTAATTCGTTTAATGTTGAAACTCTAGTATCTTTTAACCAGTGGCTTGGATTGGAAAACCGAGGGCACTGTTGAGTTCGGAATGTGTCGTTTACCCTAAAAGGGGTGTATGTTTCGCGGGCGCGAGCCATCTGTGAAAAATGGCCCCAGGGGCGTTTTCATAATTTGGCAGCCTTGGGCGCTAAGTTTAATAACTTTTGAATGGGGTCTCGGAAAATAATTCAGAGACTGCCGTTGCGCTCAGAGCATGGTTCTTATCCAAGGGGTGGCTAAATCCCGACCCCGTCGGGAGTTCGGGTACGGGGCCACGGGATGGTGTTTAAGTTAATTTATTTATTTAATTAACCTAAACCCCCCTCTCTTCTCCCTCATTTCCCCCTCCCCTAGATAGCCTCTCCCCTCTCCTCCTCCATCTCTGGCTAGGCGACTCCTGCAAAGTGGTCTGGCAAGGCGCGGCCACCCCGGTGGGTTGACGGCGAAGCGACGGGCTTAGTCCCAAGAGGTAGGCGGTGTTCGTTTGAGTTTTAAATCCTGAACCCCCCCCCTTTGAACTCCAATTTTAGCATATATTTTTTGTTTAATCTTCAAAAAAATTATATGGTCATGTATTACGCATTTTACTCTTTCCATCGCTTCTTTCAGAATTGAAATCGGTGCTCGGAGGAACCCGTAGCACCTCGTCGAAGTTTGCGGGTTTTTAATTTCATTTCGGCCGGTTTCGGGTTGATCTGGCTGGTTCCGGCGGTCCGGCGATTTCCCAGGGAAGAGCGGCTCCAGGCGATGGCGGCTTCCTGGGAGGTGAGGATTCGGTCCGAGGAGGCGGCTGCGGATGGCGCGCCGGCGGACGGAGGCCAGGCGGGGTTCCGGGGGGCGGCTCCGGCGTAGGGCAGAGGGGGGTCGTGAGGCGCACGGCCCCGTGGGGCGCGATCGTGACCTGCGTAACGCAGGTCGCTGCGGGGGAAAGGAAACCGGACTTGATGGCCGGTCGGTGGTGGCGGACCGCGGCTAGCTGGCCGCGGCAGACTGAACCGGACCCGCGGTCGGGCCAGTCCGGCCCAAGGGAGTACCCCCTTGAAATTTCCGACGTCCGTAGCGAACCCTACTAACATCCGTACTACGCGCCGTCTGCAGCGGCGTGGACCTGACGCAGAGGCAGACCTTTTGAGATTGTTTCAGGAATTTTTAATTCACTAAACGAGGGGCCGCGGAGGCACGACGTGTCTTTAAGTGGACGAGCGTTTTTTCCGAGATCCTTGTTTTGGGTGGCGCAGACGCATCCGACGTCTGTTTTGGGCATCGTCAGCGGCGTTGCACCCCTAGAAATGAAGCGGAGGTTTCCTAGGTAGTTTCAGGCGTTGAGACTAGATTTGAGGCGTAGGCCCCACGGTCCGTCTTTCGAGCTGCGTGCAGCGTTTCATGCCTTTCTCACCGGGCGTCCGTTCGGGGCGTGCGAGCAGTCGATTCTGGATGTTTTTCCAAGGGGACTATAATGGTTCAATATGACCGCTCTAATTCGGCACGATGTGCGGGGCCCACGAGGGTTTTTTGGGCGTCGACGGTGATTTTCCATCTTTATCACCAGGCGACCGTTTTGGACAAGTGAATAGTCCATCTTGTGTGTTGTTTCGGGATGATCACAACGGTGCGATCCGTTCATTGAGTTTCGGGACTGGGTTGTGGGTCCCATGAATCACCGATCATGTGTGGTGCGCCGAAACGTATCTTTTTCTCCGGATATTTGTTGCACTCATGTGAGTATTGCTTTTGACGTGTTTTCCCGAGGGGATCGCATTGGTGCGATGCACCCGACTGTTTTCGGGGCTGAGGCTCGAGATCACGGGGCGCCGTTTGGGCATGAGGTGGTGTTGGAGACTTTTCCATCGGATATCCGTTGGAGGCGAGTAAGTAGTCTAACTCGCGTGTTTTTTTTTCGCGAGGATTACAATGGTGCGATCTGTTTGGTTGTGCGGAGCCTCTTGCGTGATCTTGTTAAATGTGGAAGCATAGAAGGTGCTCCAGTGGTGGTTCGTCCTACCATGTTTGTAGCGGACCCTTGGCGTGTGATCTCACACTCTTTGGAGAGTGATATAAATGATTCACAAGATGTGGTTGGCCGTGACTGGGCCTTTGAGGTGGATTTGTTACATCACGCCTTCGCGTTGACGTTGGGTGCCGTGTGCACGATAGCCTTTGGGCTAGAACGAGGTATAATCTAGGGGTATACGGGAGTGCTTGGAGGTACGTGTGGTTTTTACCTGAGATGTCCATGCGCTTGGTTGGGGTTAACTTGGGGCCACCCGTCGTGTGGGCTCCAGTTGCGT
The DNA here is from genome assembly GCA_963277665.1 of Viscum album. Taxonomy (NCBI): domain Eukaryota; kingdom Viridiplantae; phylum Streptophyta; class Magnoliopsida; order Santalales; family Viscaceae; genus Viscum; species Viscum album. The sequence goes on along the minus strand of OY728138.1, from coordinate 697,984,990 downwards.
GTCGAGCTCTGCTTTGCGTACTTTGACCTCTCGCAATGTAGAGAGTCCCTCAGTGCTCGTTTGCTCGACCAGCAGGGTAGAGTTTTTCCCATGGCTCTGTGCTCGTTTATCTGAACAGAAGGGTTGAGTGGTCTCGCCCGGGTATCGTCCTCGAAGGATTGGCTGGTAGTGGTGCTAGTGACACCCAGTGATGGAGAAAACATTGAACCTCTTTTGGGTGATTTGTTCTAGAGTTAGGTGGTTGCACGATACCCACTCCTTGTTCAGTTGGACAATGTTGTACCCTCCAGTGGAGATGGCCAGAGCAGTTCTGAGTTTTACCCTCCAGTGGGGCTGGGCAGTGGGTTACTCATCAGCTTCTAGGGTATACCCTCTAGCAGAGACTGGGCAGTGGGTCACCCGATGCTCTTAGGGTCTACCCTCCAGCAGAGACTGAGCAGTGGGTCACCCGATGCTCTTAGGGTCTACCCTCGAGTAGAGACTGGGTAGTGGGTCGCCCGATGCACTTAGGGTCTACCCTCCAGCAGAGACTGGGCAGTGGGTCACCCGACGACCTCTTAAGGTCTACCCTCTGGCAGGGCTGGGCAGTGGGTCACCCGTCGTCTAGTTCCAGGTCTACCCTCCAGCAAGGCTGGGTAGTGGGTCGCATGTCGACTTATTCCAGGTCTACTCTCCAGCAGGGCTGGGCAGTGGGTCGCCTGATGATGTATTATGGTTTACCCTTCAATGGGGCTGGGCAGTGGGTCGCCCGATGATGTATTATGGTTTACCCTCCAGCGGGGCTGGGTAGTGGGTCGCCTGATGATGTATTATGGTTTACCCTCTAGAGGGGCTGGGAAGTGGGTCTTCTGTTGATGTATTATGGTTTACCCTCCAGTGGGGCTGGGCAGTGGGTCACCTGATGATGTATTATGGTTTACCCTCCAGCAGGGCTGGGCAGTGGATCACCCGATATCATATTACGAATTACCCTCCGGCAGGGCTGGGCAGTGGGACACCTGTTGGCATTCCAGGCTCAGTCCTTTCTACTAGGCTAGTCTGAGGCTTTCCTATGTGATTACCGGAGCAGGACCCTTGGTTATATGGGTCAGGGTTGTGACGGCTTTGAATTTGAGGAGACCTCTCGACTACAGGGCAGTGACGAGGCGTGGTTTGAATTAACCTGGAACTCTCAAGTAAGAGGGGTGATTTCCCCCACCGAGATGCGTTTTTGTGACGCGACCTAAAACCGTGCAGGAGATTCAGTGCCGCCCAAAGAGGATAGTGTCGAGGTGTGGTGGTTTAATCCCCTTGGCTTTCGGTTCGGGGAAGATGTGCGGGGTGCTGGGCATCGATGGTGTTTACTCCTGGGACTGTTCACGACTCTTCTCTTGGGCTGAGCTATGGGATGAAGATCCCCTTACGATCTTGTTCGGGTTTCTTGTTGAGCATACATATATGTATATACCTTTTTTCCTGTACCCACTTCTTGGGTTTGGTTACTCTCCTTCCAGGAGAGGCGGAGACACGTGGGGTATGCCACGTGCTTTCCGTGTCTAGCTTCTCGTGGTTGGACTAGTCTACTCTCCTGCTATAGGTAGCGAAGACTCGACGGGAAGTTCATCTTCTCACCGTTTCCAGCTCCTTGTGCCTGGACGAGTCTACCTTATTTCCTCTTGTGGGGTTGAGATGGACTCTTTACTGCACTCTCTGTTGTACTCCTTTACTTTTCAAGTACTCTCTACTGCTCACCCTTCGGTACCTCCTTTGTTTCTCCCTCGAGCCTTCGGGGTATCCTACTGAGTATTTTTATTCTCACCCCTTCTTGGGATTTGCCTACACTTGGTGTGCCCTTGAAGATGACAGACAGGTTGGTCGTGACTTCAAAAAAGCATAGGAGTTCGGGAGCTTGGACCGCGTGCGGTGGTCATAGTCGGGTTCCAGGTGGGAGACCCGTCAGCTGTTTCCTTTTTGTTTACCTGTTGCTGGGTTGGGGCACCTTTTCTGTTTGGGCGCGTGTTTTGCCCCTTTTTTCCCTTTCAGCACTTTACTTGTACTGTTTAGTGGTTGATGCACTCTTGTGGTTATTTATAGCAGTTTCCCTTTGCTTTTATTTTTTACTCTTCACTTTTGCATTGAGTGTGTTGCATGTGTGTGTACAGGTACTTAGGAAAAGGTGTCCCCGAGTTATTGTGCCTTCGGCGCTGGTCGCCAGCCCCTGGCCTATGGATGCGGGCTTGGGGTAGTTGCGGCTCGAGCCCGGTTAGTGTCGGGTCATGACAAAGTGATATCAGAGGTGGTTCGTTCTTTGGGGCATTGTGTGGACATCCCTAAAAAGGAATTGGTTGGGATATAGGGCAATAATGTTAATGTGTCTCGAGAGCGGCTCTCAGGCCAGGGAGTCCAGTGATGGTACGGCGACCGATGTATCCATTCATCAGGACCTTGATAACCCGCTTGTCGACTCGGCATGCTGAGACACTTGTTGCTGGGAAATTTTGGTTTGTGCATCACATAGGATCGAGTCTCTAACTGTCCTTCTTGAGTCAGCTCCTCATCATTGTTATTGGTATATACATATATTCTCATCTGACTGCGGAACTCCTTGATAATATTCAGGATGTCTCCGCGAAGACAGCCAGCCAAGATACCATCTTTGGTCCGTGAAGACAACCCTGTGAGTTACGATGCCATAGTCCAGGACCCATCATGCGATCCCCTTTCTCCGGGTGGGTTGGTAGTAGCACCCCCACCTGTTGAGTAGCAGACAGCTTCAGCAGAGCAGACGGGGCTTGAGCGCAGGTTGAGCGCTCTTCGTGAGTTCTAGCGGCAGAGGCCACTAAGGTTCAGTGGTGAGTCAGACCCTCAGGTAGCAGAGGTTTGGCTAGAGGCAGTGGTTTGCCTTTTCATGCTTGTGCGGATGCCGGCAGATCTTATGGTGGCTTTGGCAACAGACCTTTTTCATGGAGCAGCTCGGCGTTGGTGGAGTCCGGTTACTCAGTTTCATGACGACTCGTCACTTTCGTGGGACGACTTTCAGTTGTTGTTTTGTGGGGAGTTTTTCCCCTCCTGCTTACGCTCCGTTTGGATTCAGGAGCTCCTACAGTTTCAGCAGGGAGGGATGACGGTGGACGAGTACGCGGCTAGTTTCGCAGACCGTGCACGCTTTTACCCAGACTTGGTCCATGATGACAACATCCGAGCGCGGAAGTTTGAGCAGGGTCTCCGCCAAGAGATTTGTGTTGTCATAGTACCCTTGGGCATTTCCATATATACCGGGGTGCTAGAGTAGGCGCTGGTGAAAGAGGGATTCCTGTCACATTTTGGAGTTTGTGGTGGCAACCGGCACGTTGGATCTGAGATGTCTGCCGCAGCTAGTGGGCATCGGCAAGCAGAACCTCGACGCAGGTGGCTTTCTGACAACCGGACTCATGGGCGTGGTCATTCACCACAGTGGCGCCGGAGGGCACCAATGCAGCCCAGAGAGAGTCGGTGTTATGCTTGTGACGGGTGAGGTCACTTGGCACGAGACTGCACAACCAGGCATGCGGAGAGTTTCGGGAAGGCAGCAGGTGCGCCGCCACGACAGAGGTAGCGTCGTAATGGGAGTAGTACCCAGGTAGGTGGTGCTAGCAGAGGAGCAGGAGGAGCTGGGAGTGGGGGACGGCTTTACGAGGTCTTCCCATCACCATCAGGTGGTCCACGTCAGGCTCAGGGAGCTGATAGTTGGGACTGCGGACAACCGAGAGCCTTGGATGTCTACGACCCTGCAGAGCATGATGTGGAAAGAGGTACGCTCTACATCCCTTCTACTTTTTGCAGTATAATTGTTAGGCTCTGCGTGTGGAATGCTTTCCTCCCTTCTCCTTGCTAGAGGTGTTACCAGGGTGGCACGGGTCGTCAGTGTAACCCTGTGTTGGTATGATAAAAGGTGTGGGACCTTTTCCTTTAGTCGATGTAGTTGACTCCTTCACTTCCGAGCATGTAAGAGAGCCTTGGCTGTGAGACATCGATTGTGGAATCTTGCGTGACCAGATATCCTTGGGTATTCCACCATATGGATGTTCTGAAGGAGGGAATCACCGGGCCTTGTTCCAGGTGCGGGCGGTGATTCCAGTCGTGGTGTGCGATGTAAGGGTTCGGTCGGAGAGGTGAGCTCCCCCTGAGAGACTTCGGGCCATTTGAAACCGTGCAAAAGGATGGAGAGGTTCCCTACCGCCTTTCCCTAACCCCAAAGTCTGGAGTGGGTGCACGACATCAGCAAGGGCCAACCTCGCATGAATAGACCAATCCTTTGGTCTGTGTGCGGTGATGCAGAGCTGTGTGAGAGTTCTTCGGGGTGCGGAAGAGCCGGGTGTGGGCTTATTACCATGTGTTGCTCCCTAGTTTTGCTTTTTGGGGATGAAAATCTTGAAGTAGGGAATGATGTAAGAACCCAGTTTTTTCTGCAGAAGACTTTGAAATATTCTTGATTTTATTCCAGAGCAGCGCCTTCAGACAGCGTGCGATTCCGAGCCCCGGTGTGGCCGGAATTGAGTTTTCAGTGCGTTCACACTGGAACCGAAAAATAAATGGAATAACTCCTAAACAGTGATCCAGATCAGAGATCCGAGTTTATGGATGGGTCCAAAATGAGGTTTTTACCCTAGGAACAATATAAAACATGTCTGTGTGGGATGTTTGGACCCCTCTCTCGCTTTCGGAAGGATAAATGGATAAATTAATTAATTAATTTATTCGTTTAATGTTGAAACTATATTATCTTTTAAATGGTGGCTCAGATTGGAAAACATAGGGCATCGTTGAGTTCAGAATGTTCCGTTTACCCTAGGAGGGGTGTAAGTTTCACGGGCGCGGGTCGTCTGTGAAAAATGGCCCCAGGGGTGTTTTTTTAATTTGGCAGTCTCGGGAGCTAAGTTTAATAACTTTTGAATGGGGTCTCGGAATAAAATTCTGAGACCACCATTGCACTCAGATCATGGTTCTTATCCTAGGGGAGGCTAAATCCCGACCCCGTCGGGAGTTCGGGTACGGGGCCACGGGAGGGTGTTTAAGTTAATTAATTTATTTAATTAACCTAAACCCACCCCCTCTCTTCTCCCTCATTTCCCCCCTACCCTGGCAAGCCTCTCCCCTCTCCTCCTCCATCTCCGGCAAGGTGACTCCGGCAAAGCGGTCCGGCGAGGCACGGCCACCCCGGCGTGTTGATGGCGAAGCGACAGGCTTAGTCCCAAGAGGTTGGTGGTGTTCGTTTGAGTTTTAAATCCCGAACCCCCCTTGGAATCCCAATTTTAGCATCGATTTATTGTTTAATATTTGAAAAAATTCCATGGTCATGTAGTACACATTTTACTCTTTCCATCGCTTATTTTGGAATTGAAATCGGAGTTCGGAGGAATGCGCAACACCTCGTCGAAGTTCACGGGTTTGTAATTTCGTTCCGGCCGGTTTTGGGTTGATCCGGCGGGTTCCGGCGGTCCGGCGATTTCCCAGGGCAGAGCGGATCCAGGAGATGGTGGCTTCCCAGGTGGCGTGGCTTCGGTTCGAGGAGGCGGCTACAGACGGCGCTCCGGCAGACGGAGGCCAGGCAGAGTTCCGGGGGGGGGGGGGGCTCCGGCGTAGGGCAGAGGGGGGTCGCGAGGCGCGCAGCCCCGTGCGGCGCGACCGCGACCCACGTAACGCGGGTCACTGCGGGGGAAAGGAGACCGGCCTTGAAGGCCGGTCGGTGGCGGCGGGCCGCGGCCAGCTGGCCGCGGCGGACCGAACCGGACCCGCGGCCGGGCCGCGGACCGGCCGGACCGGGCCGGTCCGGCCCCTTTAAATTTCTGACGTCCGTAGCTTTCGCTACGGACTTCCGTTATGTGTGTCGTCTGCGGCGACGCGGACCTGACATAGAGACGGGACTTTTGAGATGGTTTTGGAAATTTTTAATTCCCAAAACGAGGGGCCGCGGAGGCGTGACGTGTCTTTAAGTGGACAAGCATTTTTCTCGAGATCCTTGTTTTGGGTGGCGCGGACGCATCTGACGTCCGTTTTGAGCGCCGTCAGCGGCGTCGTGCCCCTGGAAATGAGGCGGAGGTCTCCAAGGCAGTTTCGGGCGTTGAGACTGGATTTGAGGCGTGGGCCCCACGGTCCGTCTTTCGAGCTGCGTGTAGTGTTTCACGCCTTTCTCACCGGGCATCCGTTCGGGGCGTGTGAGCAGTCGATTCTGGATGTTTTTTTTATGGGATTGCAATGGTGCAATCTGCCCGCTCTAATTCAGCACGATGTGCAGGGCCCACGAGGGCAGTTTGGTTGTCGACGGTGATTTTCCATCTTTATCATCGGGCGACCGTTTTGGACAAGTGAATAGTCCATCTTGTGTGCTTTTGCGAGAGGATCACAACAGTGCGATCTATTCGTTGAGTTTCGGGACCGGGTTGAGGGTCCCACGAAGCACTGCTCGTGTGCGGTGCGCCAGAACGTATCTTTTTCTCCGGATATCTGTTGCACTCAAGTGAGTAGCTCTTTTGATGTGTTTTCCTGAGGGGATCGCATTGGTGCGATGCACCCGACTGTTTTCGGGGCTGAGGCTCGGGATCACGGGGCGTCGTTCGGGCATGAGGTGGTGTTGGAGAATTTTCCATCGGATATCCTTTGGAGGCGAGTAAGTAGTCTAACTCACGTGTTTTTTTCGTGAGGATTACAACGGTGCGATCCATTTGGTTGTGCGGAGCCTCTTGCATGATCTTTTTAAATGTGGAAGCATGGAAGGTGCTCCAGTGGTGGTTCGTCCTACCTTGTCTGTAGCAGACCCTTGGCGTGTGATCGCACACTCTTGAGAGAGTGATATAAATGATTCACAAGATGTGGTTGGTCCTGCTTGGGACTTTGAGGTGGAGTTGTTACGTCACGCCTTCGCGTTGACGCTGCGTGTCGTGTCCACGATAGCCTTTGGGCTAGAACGAGGTATACTCTGGGAGTATACGAGAGCGCTTGGAGGTACGTGTGGTTTGTACATGTGACGTTCGTGCGCTTGGTTGGGGTTAACTTGGGGCCACCCGTCGTGTGGGCCCCAGTTGTGTGTCGAGCTCTACTTTGCGTACTTTGACCTCTCGCTACGTAGAGAGTCCCTCAGTGCTCGTTTGCTCAACCAGAAAGGTGGAGTTTTTCCTTTGGCTCTGTGCTCATTTATTTGACCAGAAGGGTTGAGTGGTCTCACCCTGGTATCGTCCTCGTTGGATTGGCCGATAGCGGTGCTAGTGACACCCAGTGATGGAGCAGACGCTGAACCTATTTTGGGTGAGTTGTTCTTGAGTTAGGTGGTTGTGCGATACAGACTACGTGTTCAGTTGGCCAGTGTTGTACCCTCCAGTGGAGATGGCCAGAGCAGTTCTGAGTTTTACCCTCCAGCGGGGATGGGCAGTGGGTTACTCATCGACTTTTAGGGTCTACCCTCCAGCAGAGACTGGGCAGTGGGTCACCCGACGCTCTTAGGGTCTACCCTCCAGTAGAGACTGGGCAATAGGTCACCCGACGCTCTTAGGGTCTACCCTACAGCAGAGACTAGGCAGTGGGTCACCCGATGCTCTTAGGTTCCACCCTCCAGCAGAGACTGGGCAGTGGGTCGCCCGACGCACTTAGGGTCTACCCTCCAGCAGAGACTGGGCAGTGGGTCACCCGACAACCTCTTAGCGTCTACCCACCGGCAGGGCTGGGTAGTGGGTCACCTGTCGTCTAGTTCCAGGTCTACCCTCTAGCAAGGCTGGGCAGTGGGTCGCCTGTCGACTTATTCCAGGTCTACCCTCCAGTAGGGCTGGGTAGTGGGTCTCCTGATGATGTATTATGGTTTACCCTCCAGTGGGGATGGGCAGTGGGTCGCCTGATGATGTATTATGGTTTACCCTCCAGCGGGGCAGGGCAGTGGGTCGCCTGTTGATGTATTATGGTTTACCCTCCAGCGGGGCTAGGCAGTGGGTCGCCTGATGATGTATTATGGTTTACCCTCCAGTAGGGATGGGCAGTGGGTCACCTGATATCATATTATGAATTACCCTCCAGCAGGGCTGGGCAGTGGGACACCTGTTGGCATTCCAGGCTCAGTCCTTTCTACTAGGCTAGTCTGAGGCTTTCCTTCGTGATTACCGGAGCGGGACCCTTGGTTATACAGTTCAGTGTTGTGACGGCTTTGACATTGAGGATACCTCTCAACTGCGGGGCAGTGACGAGGCGTGGTTTGACTTAACACGGAACTCTCAAGTACGAGGGGTGATTTCCCCAATCGAGACGCGTCCTTGTGACGCGACCTAAAACTGTGCGGGTGAGTCAGTGCTGCCCAAAGCAGATAGTGTCGAGGAAAGGTGGTTTGAGCCCCTTGGCTTGCGGTTCGGGGAAGACGTGCGGGATGCTGGGCATCGATGGTGTTTACTCCTGGGATTGTTGACGACTCTTTTCTTGGGCTGAGCTATGGTATGAAGATCCCCTTACGAGCTTGTTAGGGTTTCTTGTTGAGCATATAGATATGTATATACCTTGTTTCCTGTACCCACTTATTGGGTTTATTTACTCTCCTTCCAGGAGAGGCAGAGACGAGCGGGGTATGCCACGTGCTTTCTGTGTCTAGGTTCTCGTGGTTGGACGATTCTACTCTCCTACTATAGGTAGCGAAGACTCGACGGGAAGTTCATCTTCTCACCGTTTCCAGTTCCTTGTGCCTGGATGAGTCTACCTTCTTTCCTCTTGTTGGGTTGAGCTGGACTCTTTACTACACTCTCTGTTGTACTCCTTTACTTTTCCTGTTCGCTCTACTTCTCACCCTTCGGTACCTCCTTTGTTACTCCCTCGAGCCTTTGGGGTATCCTACTGAGTATTTTTATACTCACCCCTGCTTGGGATTTCCCCACACTTGGTGTGCCCTTGCAGATGACGGACAGGTTGGTTGTGAATTCAAAGGAGCATAAGAGTTCGGGAGCTTGGACCATGTGCGGTGGTCGTAGCCAGGTTCTATGTGGGAGACTCGTCAGCTGTTTCCTTTTTGTTTACCTGTTTCCGGGTTGTGGCCCCTTTTCTGGTCGGGTGCATGTTTTGCCCCTTTTTCCCTTTCAACACTTTACTTGTACTGTTTAGAGGTTGATGCAATCTTGTGGTTATTTATAGCAGTTTCCCTTTGCTTTTCTTATTACTCTGCACTTTTTCATTGAGTGTGCTACGTGTGTGTGTGTACAGATACTTAGGTAAAGGCCTCCCCGAGTTATTATGCCTTCGGCGCTAGTCGGCAGCCCCTGGCCTATGGAGGCGGGCTTGGGGTAGTTGCTGCTCGAGCCCGGGTAGGGTCGGGTCATGACACGAATAGCGTCCGAAGAACCTCTCTGATGCCATGAAATATGAAACATTAATTATAAAAATTTATAATAAATAATTTAAGAATAACCAAATAGGAATAAATGCCTAAGAGATTATTGAGGTTCTTCCACATTCTGAAACCACAACCAACTACATGAAAGAGGCCTAAAATATACACATGAAATTAATCTGGGAAAAATACCTAACAAGAATCACTTGATTACAAGGAAATTACAATCAATTTAACTAAAAATTCAAATCAAATCCATTAGGCCCCATACCATATCCAAAAATGACGACTAGTGACAAGCGTTCTGTATCACGAGACATCTAATCTCTAAGCCATAGTAAAGAAAAAATATTCCTTGTCAATTCCATCATGTTATGGTGGAATCAGCACTAATAACCTTAATGGGAACCATTAAAATTAGAGTGGATAAAATATGTGTTATAACAAAGGTAATATATGATGATTCCTACCTCGAATCACCGTGTAGGAGGTGATCTGGAGGAAGAGGTGGGGAGGCGACCTCGGAGCAGCGTTGGTAGAAAGGTTATGTGATCGTAGGTAGGTGGGTAGGTCGTGTTGGCGAGGAGGTGGGTTGGTAGTGTTGGAGCCGCTTCAGTAGGGAGGTGGAAGTCGTTTGAATGAATTGTGTTGTTTTATCCACTTATTATACATGACACCAAAATAATGGTGAAATAGAAAGAATTATTTTTTATGTAACTTCGAATGTGATGGAATTATTTATGAAAACTTCTTCTTATTTTCAATTGTCTCTAAAAAATGTGTTTCATGTTTCTTCAGCTTATCAGGAATCATGCACAATTCATTTCACTGATATATTTGGATGTTTGATTATTCTCAATATTTGCAGCATATACATCATATAAGCCCCTAAATAAGATAAATATAATCTAATGAAATAAAAAACGGAATAATGAAACCCAATAGTTACTTTAATTATTATGATATCTGGACTAGAAAAAAATGCATGAAAAAACTCAGGAACACCAAACCAATCTTAATATTTCTATTATGAGAGAATATGAGTGGATACCTGGAAAAGTTCATCATTGAGCCACTTGAGAATAACATTGTGTGTACTATCATTTGATATTACGGTTCCATATCTTTCGATTCATCCCTCAAATACACTTCCTCTAGTGCAGGCTCAATGTTTGGAGGCTTTGAATTGAAGTCCCTATAAGCCTTTAAGATGGAATTGATCCCACTTCGACTACCACAGAAAACACAGAAATAGAAATATAAAATATAGGAATGTAATCCAAAGAAACAAAAAATGATTAATTTGTATGTAAAAAGAGTGTGAAATAGTGTATGAGAAGATAAAAAACTAGGCAGGGATGAATAGATAATGGAGAAGGGGTGATTGCAACAAAACAAAGAGGAGGTCAACAAGACAAAACTTGGAATGGCGTAGCATCGAATTGCTGGGTACGAATAGGTGATTAAGAATGTAGTGTTGAAGAAACATAACCTATGTAGTAATGAATGGTGTGGAATCAAATTAATTGGTTAGAAATTGTGGCAACGAATGGTGAACAGGAAAACCAATGATCAATTTTTATTTTGTTGTTTTAGGGTTTTGGGGTATGAGATTGGGGGAGGGTATCACGCGGTAATCCGAATTGGATGGGATTGGTGCGCCAGAGCTACGAGGGTGGGGAGGTTTATTGGGTGTGTAGGAGCCATGATGGAGGGGAGGTGAGGTGGGTGCGTCAGATCTATGATGGAGCCACGACGGAGGGGTAGAGGAGTATGAGGAGGGGGGTCGTGGGGGTGGGAGGGGGAAGAATTGTGAGGGATAGCAGAATCACACTAGAGGGGGTGGAGTAACCATGAGGGGAGGAGGCTAGGGCCACAATTTTCCTTCCACCCATGAATTTTAGGAGGGATATAACCATGGATTTTTTTAATTGTGGCTATAAATCTGTGGCTATAGACCAATTTTCTAGTAGTGTAAGCTGATGAAGTATGACTCTAAAGAAAAAAAATCATATTTATTGTTAGTAATTATTTAAACTACATACATATTTCTTCATTACCAAATTTCCTTGAATGTAACAGAAGACATCATTATTATATAAAGATAAAATACATGGATATTTTTACTTCAAGGGTGGTTCACTACATATGAGCTAGATCTTTGTAAACAAAAAATGAAGTACTATCATCCCTATATGTGAGCCAGATCCATGTTGGTAATCTTTAATACTAGAAAAATGGTTGGATTATTTCCTACCATATGGTAATATATATTGATATGAATATCTCAAAACCATGGTCTATCTACATTATAAACCAAAATTCCCCTCCCACTGTATATGGGTTACACCTACATTGAAAGTTTTCTATTAATGAACAGTGTGTTCCTTGATTCCTATTATTACAGGATATGTAGTGAATTCAAGATCTCAAATCCTAGGTCTAGTAAAAATATAAATATAAAAAATTCTCACTCAATGTATTCTTTAGAATTTGGTGTAGTTTATTTCATTCAATAACTACATGTTTCTTGATTCTCATTATAAAAGGATATGTAGCGACACACAAATCTCAAATTGGGTGTCCATCCACAATATAAACAAAAAAATTCCCCCTGTCTGTATGGTTCAAACCTCTGTGTAGAGTATTACATTCAAGAAATATGTTCATCTTGATTCCTATTTTCACAGGTTATGTAGTGATTCCCAAATCATAAATCATATCTCTATCCATAATATGAATGGATAAATGTTTTTCTATTCATATGGTTAAGACTTACATGGAGAGTATTCAATTCAAGAACCACATCTATCTTGGTTACTAATATCACATGATACTTATTGATTCCAAGATCTCAAATCATGGGTCCATCCACAATATGATTAAAAAATAAACCCATACATACGTCTAGGATATAACTATGATGGGAGGAAATGAGAAATACTTGTGGATTGATTCCTTCCATCATAAGATATGTAGTGATTCTTGGATCTTTCATTCCATTCCCAACCATGAGTTTCATCTCTTACAATAATGTCTCTCCATGAGAGTCATATTTATTTAGATGTTATAGTCCATAATAAATTGTGAAAACACCCACATATTCTCTTTTATGTACTCTTGTGTGGCTTAATTGAAAACCAAGTTATCCCTAATCTTTCACATCGAGCATGGATCATGTGAGGTTAGGGAACCTGGAATAATGATATATTCAATGTGACTGATACGTGTCTTGTACTGGGATCCACATCCTAATCACATGATGTGAAAATACCCAACAACATCCTAGTCTCATGACATTAAACTACCCAACTAAAGGTATTCATGCCAAACAGATCACCTCCCTAATAACTACATATTCTGAAATTACATGTCTTATCAATTATCTCTGATAATGTGCTCAATACAGGATGGATTATCCTTTAGGTTTCTCGAACCCTTCTCTAATATTACTTTCAACATTAACTAACTTTATATATTTGATATCTAAGATGATACCAATCAATTACTCAAGTTGATATCCTTATCTTGGAAGTAAATAGACCATGGGATCCCTTTTTCATGGTTATTTCCTATAAGATAATGTTAATGGGGACTAGATACACCAAAATGGCCATGCTAGTAGTCAATATATAAAAGAAAAAATTCTAATGAGATTTTCCCCAGATGATGTTTAGTCATATTGCATAATCCTCCCTTATACCTAAGATTCGGTTTCATAATTTTGTGGAATACAAGATTATACTGTTATTAATGGTTGACATGTACCCACTGTTCTCCAACTCCAGTTAACTCATATATTCTTGGTATATTTTTCTACACTCCCTATAACTCAACTAATCTTGTGGATTTATATACCCTCAATGTTATTCATCTTTCCATCTTACCCATGGTCAATGAAAAATTATGACATTGAATTATTATACCATTTATTTCTAGGGTTTGTATCTCCCATGAAGACATAACTTCCATATAATTTAAAATTCCTTTAGGTGCCCAATTTTCAAACAACATACCACATATATATATATGTATATCATTAATTTTTGATATTTTTTATAGGGATCAAGAAATACTCAGTGGTTTTCAAATCCATATTTCATGTCAAGTAGTAATTTCATTATATGGTATGCAGTTTATATCACAATTATGCACGTCTTGATTTTTATTACGATGAGATATATTATGACACCCTTACCTTGAATTCAAGGTCAATCCATAATGAAACAGATATAAATTCCCCTTCCATTATATATGGGCCAGACCTATGCAAGGGATTCTCTTAAATATGAACTATGTATGGATTCATTCCCATACCATTGGTTTTGTAGTGATGCATGGATCCTTAAATTCAAACCCATTCAAAAAACATCCTTGTTTCATGGAATAATATTATATGATAACATCCTCGTAACATAGCATTAATCATTATGAAAATAGGTCTTCATGTTGAATAAGATTAACCCCTTTGATGATTGTGTACTCAAAAATCATATGTTTCATCCCTTCACCCCAAAATGTGTACAATAGACATTGGTGTATCTTATAGTGTGGTCAAAACCTTATTGAATATTATGTTCTCTATGAACCATCTTTATATAGTTGATATATGAGGAGATACTAACAAATTCCTTGAGTTTATATCCTTCTCTTAGAACACTATGAACATTAGGATCCATTTCTTCTAGTTCTTCCCTATAGAAAACTGGTAATAGGGATATGAAAATCTAAAAGTACCCTAAATGGACTCACTAGAGAATTTACACAATGCCGATGATTTAGTTTCTATAGGATGCTTGATCCTATATGAGAGGACTTACTTACACCTAGAATTTATTTTCCTCCTTGTATAGAATATGGGCTTCTCCCATTATTAATGGTTGACCTGTAACCACTATTTTCCATATCCAGTTATCTCATATATTCTTGGGATATGATTTACACATTCCACATAGCCAGTTATTCCAATGGATTTAGATAATTTTTATGTTATACATCTTTGAATTGTACACTTTATCTAAGAAATATTATAACATAGATTTCGTGTACACATACTTTTCAGCTATGCATCTTCCATGAAGACCTAAACACCCAAAGTTAGTTAAACCTCTCGATAACACATATTATTAATATGATTTTAAACACCATGAAAACACCCTAGTTTTATAAAATTAAACTCTATGACATATGGTCCATCCTGCAATACCTAAAATTGATTACAGTATTCCATCTTATCCCTGAAACAATACTAGGGTTGAATTTTTTCACATCCATAATAAATGAAATATGTACATTCTCTATCCCTATATATGAGCATAATATATGTAGAGGTGAACATTTCCAACTAGGATATCGAGATTCACTAAGGGAAGAAAATATAATCCCACTCTCCCCTTAATATGAGTCAAATCTATGTGGAGGGATCATATTAAAATAATTGATTATGGAATGATTCCACCAGTTAAAATATTAATAGGGAAACATAAGGAATCCTAGGCATAAATAATTGTATATACCACTATTTTAAAAGGTCCATGTCACATAGACTAATTATGTCTATGTATGAGTTACATTTATGTGAGTCTTGTTTTTACAAGAGATAAATATGTGCAATAAGGGATCCATTATATAGATACACATCCTTAAGATTGTGTGCGGATAAATGTTATTTCCTACATATAAATTACCTCGAATAAGGAAATATTTTCCTAAGGATATGTTGAACAATTTCACATAGATTACTACATCCTTACCAATTTATGATAAACCTCAAGAAAACATCCTGATCACATGATGTTAAACTACAAAAAAATGATTTCCCACTGTATGATGTTAAATTATAAAATCCATGTACCTTTTTCAATCCTTATTATAGAAATACATGAGAACAACCCTATTCAACTAGAGTAGGAGTGCTTCCAAGATCTTTTATGGACAAAAATCCATAGAGCACACTTTGTGTCTTGAGCATCTTAGGTTTCTACAATCCTTTGATCACTCTTGGAAAGAGAAAATATATATCTATTTGTTTGAAAATTTTAGAGTTCAATTGATCTATGGGACATCGAATCATCAACCATAGGCATCATGGCCATATAATAAGGTTCTTATTACCCATGTGATCCCTAACATCATCATATTAGATCTCATCATAATAGAGTGATTCATTATCATTTTCAACATGATTGTAACACACCATTACTCACGACACAAGAACCACGATCCACAATTTATATAACTCTCATATTATTCTCAAAATGATATTGGCTTACTCTTTAACCAAAAAAATCCTAATAAGACTATTGTGTAACACTCTCATCAAACTAGATCCACATGCATCATGAAATTAAACTTCATGCGCTTTAGTCAAACCTGTACGACATTAAACTATAGCCTTTTATGGTCTTAATTAGAATAATCTAAAATACTATTGAATGTGACATAAAATATTTCTAGATGGAATCTCACAGAGGGGTTTTTGAGAAAAATTAATGTCTCTTCTCACTAAACTCACATTCTCTAACATTTATGAAAAACTAGTGAGTAAATAAAAATGGAATAAAGCTCATGGGGCCCACCTTATAACACTAGTAAAAGACAAACCATGATCACTGGACCCCCTGGAAATTGAAAATGTTAGAGAAAATATTTTCCTCATATATTGAATATGAAGACATGTTCATTAGGTGGGGTAAAAATTTAGGGTGTTGGAACCCTTTTTGAATATTATATTATTCATAAACTTATTTTATTTCCTCGATGTCTATGACAATAAAAACAATTCCTTTAGTTAATACCATTATCATAGAACCAAATATCCTTGATTAATTTCTTTCTATTCTCCCCTATTTATGTTGGAAACATAGATTGGATAATCCAAAGGATCCCCTCTATGATTTTTTGGAGATTTGATTCAACGCCAAATAGTAAATTCCTAGTTGTTGTTTGGACCTAAAGGGGAGTCCACCTTAATCCCATGTGTTATTTACCTAATTGTGTGGAATATAGTAATCTTCCATTATCAATGGTTGAATGGTAACCATTGGTTTCCATCTCTAGTTAAATAACATATTCCTAGACCGTGATTTGAAATCCACATAAACATGGTATTTATAAAGATTAAACATCCATGACGTTATGTCACCATGTATTGTACTATTTCTCAAGAAATATTGTGATATTCTATTCTTGAACCTTTTAATGGCTCAAGAAACATTACACTAAACCACATGGAATTTGGACCAAGCTTCCCAACCAGAAACTAAACACCCCTAGGGTTTTATATCCCTTCATGGATATATCTTTTCTATATATAAAACTTCATCATTAAAATTATTTAATCTTATAAAACCAATAAATTCCCTTAGAAAGGATTGGGGAACCTTATAAATTAATATTAATGTATTATATATATACTCAAACTTAAGGTAATCTAAACAAAAAACTAGATCCACCTCCTCTATGAAAGAAAGGACCTCCATTCCTTGAGAGGTCCGAAAACACTAGGAAAAGAAAATAAACCTTTGGGTGTTTTGTGAACATCACTGGAATGTATTACCCATTTAATATTCCTTTATTAGAGCTCCTATAAATTAGATTTATGCAACACATATTCCAAATATCCATGGGTAATCAAATTCCTTAAAATTTTACAATCCACTAATAGCCTTTATGTTAAGGATGCAGGGTGTAACAACCCATAATGGTCTTTCATCCTCATCATTTTCTTCAAGAATATACGGTGTAAGAACCCTTCATGAACATCCATTCTTCAAAATATAAATTAAGAATATAGGGTGTCAGAACCATTCATGGATACTCACTCTTCAGAATCCAAACAAGGATTTTGGGTTCAAAAAACCTTCTTGAATACCAATACATCACTATTAGTAATAAACAGACTGATATATAATACCATACTCTACATTAAAAAATGTTTTGGTCTAGAATACCTTAAAATACATAAATAGATTGTCTATGGTAGAAGATATTAAACTACATCAGTAGATGGTCGAATATTTAATAACTTAATGTACAACAATTTATTGTCCAATATAAAAGACCTTAAACTACAGTAACATATAGTACATGTTAGATGGCCCTAAACATCATAAATAAGTGTAAAAATATAAAAGAACATAAATTATCTCAATATATTTTATGATCTAGAAGATCAAAAACTACAGCTATAGATGGTCATATCTAGAAGACCTGAAAAAATAGAATAAAAATTGTCTTATTTTCAGGACCTTAAAATAGACAATTGGAAAAGACACAATGCTATCCAACTTGAAAACCACCAAAAGGAACCCTAGAAAAATTTTGAGACTCTTCTTGTTGGATGTGTACTTTATGTGATCCATGAAATATTGACCATTTATGAAACTGTAAAGGCAGAAAAATTGTCAGGATAAAAACCCATAACAGAGAATCTTAGAAAAAACCATGAATACCCACACTAATCATTCCCCATATAAATCATAGGAAAAAACTATGATATAAAAAATCATATATAAAGAATTTATGTTAGATTACCTATCCTAATAAAAAAATGAAGCTTTGCTGGCTAGGTCTACTAATCTTTAGAAATCATTAGAGTGCATATCTATTTCTCGAGACCCACATGTGGGTACCTAGTACTCTAATGAATTTAAAATACATGATGCATGTTCCATCCTAAAGGACCTTAAACTCCTTACATTGTACTATATTTTGGGTCATAAAATGGGTCATGAGAGCCAGATCCATGCAACATCACAACCAATAAATTGGTCTCTACCCATGATTTCATTGTAAAGTGATGGAATCCCTTTCCCTACATATGAGCTAGATCAACATAGGATTTTTCATTATAGATTTCTTCATTCATGAATGTATATTACATAATATTGAGAATGATTTTCAATAGAGACATCCTTAGAGAAACATATGGATTTATTCCAATCCCCTTGGGATACGCAGCGATGTCTATATTCCTTTATTTGGATCTAGCTAGAATTTCCATTCCACCCATTCTCTTTCCCACCCCGAAATCTATACAAATTAAAATTTTAGGATATGTGTGCCCTAAACCATGGATATAATTTTTCATAGATTCATTCATGTACTCATGGTCCGGAGTCTCTTATTGATAGCACATGAAATCCCTCATGCAACACACTCCCAAAAAATCCTCACATATGCATAACTATCAAAGGCCATAAAATATTCAATTATATGGGAAGGTGATCTTAATTCACCTTAAGATCTAATTACATTAATTAAAAATGAGCCAAAATTGTAGGGTGTAATTTTTTTGGCACTCATAATTGTGCACCAGACACTTTACCGTTGGAGAATTAAGAATTATGAACCTCACAAAAAAATAATGATATATTTCTCAAATAATCTTGGTCTTGGGATTCATTTTAGAAGGGTACCGTATAATGTATCTTATTTCACTCATTTACATATATTTTTTATCCTATTTATTTTGATATTACCTTATCAAAATAAATTATCCAAACAATATAACTATCTACCTAACTCAAAAAAATAACATGCATCAGTCTACTCAACCATACCCAGGAGCCAACGAATCTAACCAAATGAGAGGTGAGGTGTGACTGATAATATCACCCTTGATGATCATCCATGTCACATTCAGTTGGTGCCTAGGTGGACCACACAATGGCATGATGCAGCTGGTGTGGGGTATAAAATTTTGAAAAAGACTTGTTTGGTCTAGTTTCATGTATCAATCTTATTCCCATGAGTGTGTACATGATTTTTGGAATTGTTGAACTAAAACAAACTATGTTGGGAATCCATCTTTCTTACCATTCCGTGAATAATCAACAATGATTTTTCGAGGATATCTATGTAATAGTTTGAAAATTTATTTCCTGTGTTGGTTTCATAATCCAAAACATGTAAAAAGAAAGATATATTCTCTAAATTTTAGGAAGATCATTTATTATAATTTGTATGGAATTGAATAATTTTAATAAAGGGAGAATTATTTTTAGACTTGGTGAAGGAAAATTTATGTCCCATTTAGTGCATGAATCTATGAAAAATTATCATTTATTTAATTGTAAATAAATCTCTATTGATAATAAGAATGATGTTCATGTGATACGTAGAGACACCAATAAGATTATTCACCTTATTGAAAATGGATCAAATTCTCAAAAGAACTCAAATTAAATTTCACCTCTCATAACGAATATTATACAACCATTTTTACACTCTGTTTTTATAAAATGGTGCTTGAGAATTGTGCCATTTTGTCTGAATTCATCTTAGTTGAGACATGTCTAGATCTATAAAATAAAAAAAGTTATAAATGGAAGGTAACCTAGGGTAGGTTTAATATATAGATAAGTAAATTTTAGTCTTTAGGAATATTTAGAGCTGATTGAGTCTTTCTTAGAGGACATGGCTCCAAAAGGGGTGAAAAATACCAAATACATGTTTTGTAACCATGACACGACATGTATATAACAATGGGTATAAAAATAAAAAATTCCATAATCACATGTCATTATCTAACACATGGAATGTCTATTTTGAGTGTGTTTAAAATCCCATAAACCCTAGGTTCATAGTTGCACCCCTGTTTTTCTTTCTCCCATAGTCTCATGAATCTTCTCCAACTGATGCCACAACTCCTCCTCCCTCATCACCAGTTTTACTCCTCATCCCCACTCGCCATCGCACCTCATCCAATTCTAAATTATCTCCAGTTCCACTATAGCATTTCTTTAACAAATATCGTCCACACCTCTCCCACCATGTTAGCGCTTCAGTATGACGAGAAGCCTCCACCACCCAAGCGAGTGAAGGATGCACCTTCTCTGCCGACTATATAATCAACCTCCTCAACATCTTTTTTTTGTATGCATCTTCCGTAGCTTCTGAGGGGTCACAATAATCTTATAGTGGGTCGCAGGGTGCTTCCCACATGAATCTCCACCATTTCCCCCACTTCACTAAACTTGTGCACCAGTTTAGGTTGTTCTATCTGTAAAAAAACATTTTTAGGACCAAGAAATTATTGGAACTCACAATGCTAGAGTACATCCAGATCTACATGGATGTCCTTGAACTTATCGAATGGACAAAACTCTCACCCATTACACTGGTTCATGAGGGAAATTTTATGTATCTATTTCTCAATTTCATGGACACTTTGAGCTGAACATAGACTTCATCGGGTTGTGACTCAGAAGTAGGCCTTGGGAGATCACCCATGGTGATTTTTCTATTGGCCTCGGCATCTACTCTACTGACATTTTCACTTCCCTGATCTTCCTGACATGACAGATCAATCCTAAAAATTCATATGCTACATGAATTTGGGATAGGATTTCCAGACAATAATATAGAAGTTATGAACCTCAAAAGATGAAGAGAACCAAGATCTAGGGTGCCTCTTGGTGGATTCTCCACTAGGAATTGGCTTATTCCTAGTCAGCCAAAGGGGATGATCATGGGAGGAATTTCCATATTGAGGTTCTCATTCTCATATAATCCATGTGAATCCTTACTATGAACATGCATAGATAGTTTATAGATTTATACTAAACCCTAGAAAGTAGGACTTGTTGTATGTTGATGGGAGTATCCTTCATTCCTTATATGGTCATGCATCTCAATGTCATCAAGGATGAACATACCCACACCACCCTTATCCCTATGGAGAGAATCAATATCATTTTTCTCCATAACACGGGTCTTCTCATGAAGAGTAGAATCATTTACCCCAGGGTGTCAGGATATCTTAAGGATGATGATAAGGTGCCTACCCAGCATGTAGCTTACCCCACCTCACCCATCCATCTCCCAGCCACAACCACTGCTACTCCTTCATCCACCTCCATCATCACCTCTACCCATGTTACCACCACCATCATCTAAAACACTCCCCAAACCCTATTTTTACCACTTCCACCACTAGCCTTTCCAAATATTCACTTTTTGATATTCCTCCATCTAACCTATAGCCTTATATCTAGTTTCTTATGCAGAAATATATCTATATCTTCCATCATCTATGTATTCCATTTTATCATACAATCCTTTTTAACTATTCCTACTATAATATTAGCCACTTCATCCACACACATGCTACCATCTTTATGCCTCACTCTATCATCCATCCACACCCCACCTCTTTCCCCATCCCACCTTCCCAATGAGTTGACATATACCACTACCCAGTAAGAGTTTTTAGTAGAGAATTTTATGAAGGGAAATATACCCACCATTCCATCCACATACATGGTTCCCTTCATATATCCTACATCTAGACACATGGAAAATGTACACATCAAAACCTTTCTTCCTCCTTCCTAGACCGATCTATCTTCCAGCGCCATGGAACCCACAATGAATGTAAATCCGCCAACCTCACCCTCCAATGATTCAATTGATTTAGAACCATAATTATAGGAATTAATTGGTCATGAGGAGACCACTAATGTAGATATTAAATAATTTTATTTTACTTTCATGATTTATCCTAATACATCTCCCTTTTGTACTCTATTTGGGTATCCATATTGTTTCAATACATGTATTCCTTTTTTCCCCTATTGTATCATTTCTTAAATATATTTATGAATGGGATACCATTTTTTTCTTCACATATTGAAGGATTTTTTTCATTACAATACTACATAACATTATCCATGTCTAGATCTTTTACCACCTCTATGGTTGTTGACACGCCTATCCCACCACAATATTATCCCCTACATCAGATGTCTTATTGTCTATTTGATGTCTAGTGAAATCTTGAGGATCAATCACATGATATTTATGATTAGAAGGGGTCACATCCAATACATTATCATATTCTCTTACTACCACATATGATTCACGCTCCGTGCACTCTAAAGGAGGTTAATCCCACCAAGCATCCCTACAAGCTCAATGATACTAGCATGAGTTCCTGCATGAGGACGCAGACTTCTGAGTAGTTGGAAGACACTGAGTGATTACCTTGTCTATCCAACTTGATGCTAACATTTATTTCAGAACCTTATGGGAGGAAACCCATATTTTTATTTGTATTATTTTAGTCATTTTTTTAGGATAATTATTCCATGTTTCTTGAATTTATGTTCATAGGAAATTTCAATGTTAACTTTAATACATTACTATATTTATCGAAACTGATTTTCCTTACTATTAACAATGCACAACTAACATTTTCCAACAAACATATTTTTTTAACCTTATAGACTAATGATTAATCTAGTTCATGTATCTTATGTCTAATTATTTTTTCTGAAAATTCTACTTTCAAATAACTTTAAAAAATGTTTTCCCATGGTATGAAATTCATTCAAGGGATCTATTGACTCCCTAATTTCAATTTCGAAATTCTATTTAATTTTTTTATGCTGCTATTGATATTCCTCCATTGATTCTCTCTATAATAGTGTGGAAACTATCTCATTTTATGTGTGAGGGAGTTTTTCTTGATCTTTATTGCTGATACACATGGGTTATTACTTATTTTGATATATCAAGGATTATTTCTTGATTTCAATTATCATGGAGACAATTTGAAATAAAATTTTGCTTTATATGTGAAAAATCATGACTCCCTTTTAAATAAAATACAATGTTATGATGGAGTTTTTGAAATCCATTTTTTCATGTTTTTGTTTTAGAATGATTGTAGAGTTTACTAATTAAATTCTAATTATAGAGTCTTTAAATTTTTATTGAATAACTCATTAATAGATACCATTACTTGATTAATTTACAAATTTTTTATTATATCATATCCTTGAGAGGATTCTAGACTTACAATGTCATATTATTTAATGAGAATAATTCTCAACTGTTACTTGGCATATGTAAACTTATCAGAAAATTCATTTAGATTTTAATTATGGAATGATTAAATAAATAAAATTTTAAAATGACTAATAAATTTTTGTGAGACACTTCTTCCTAAGACTCACATATACATATTTCTTTCATTAGATCATCATATACATGAATAACCCTATTATGATTGATCTCATTCAATTTGATTATCCCTTCTTACCCTATTCTTTGTATGATGCATGAGTATCCTTTAAACAAGTGTGGGTGAATTTTCACTACTATTGGACACATGATGTTAACATTAAGGATACATATGGTAAAACTTTCATCAGAATGATAAGATTTTGACAATGATAAATTTTTGGATTTTCCAAAATTGTAACATTACTTTGAAAAAAATATAAAAAATATATTTTGTTTCGTATTGGGAAGGTCAAAGATCGCCATTACCATACCAATGAATCCTATGGAGGATAATATGTGTTTTGGTTATGGATTTAATACATGACATAGAAATTATTTTAAGAATATATATAAAAAGTAACAGAAAGTAATAGGTTACATATTTTTTACTTATATGATATACTCATGGACCCACCATGAGATGTTGGTTCATGGACACACTTTTTCAAGGTAGAGTCACTTAATTTCACTATACATGAAATTCATGCATTATACTACAGATCTTACACTCCTCTTAAGGTTTATTTTTATCACGTTTCCACCTTCACTCAACCGTAGAGTCATTTGAACCACATTGTCTAAGACCTCATGATTAATTTTTTACTTTTCATTATAAAAAGAAGATGTTAGAACCAATGAAAGCCTATGGTTATGAACATGTTGTCAGGGTTTGTTCATAACTATAGTTACATTTTACCTTCATTGGTGAGTAAAAATTTATTGTGTGGAAAATTGAAAAAATGGATATATTATTTAAGTAATAGTTATGAAATTATAATTAAAGGAAGAAAGATTGTTTAAAAAACTAAACTTTGAGGAATGACTAATTTTCTCTACCTGAGTAATTTTTTAGGACTCAGTTTTTCTTCTTACACATTGTTTTACTTTCTTGGTTGTAATTCATGATTCATGTTTTAAAAATTATTTCATATAAAATATCTATTGGGACTTTTTTACTTGGAGATAAGAAATTTTTCAAGTGTGGTAGAATTTTATAATCTAAATTTATATATATATATATATATATATATATATTGGATTCATTTTATTAATGATTATTCATGTTTTATTCGATAATACACTGGGTTCTGGTTTTGTTTCCCAAAAATTAAGAATTATAGAATCAAAGGAAGAAATGTTGAAAAATCATAAAAACAAGAATTATATGTCATGTAAATCATACATGATATGTAGTATTCATTCAAAATATTCCTACAGAGACATAGACCAACCAGTGAATACTGGAAATAATGTGAATCTCATACATGAATTCTAATTATATTATATGTGGTGCATATTTCAAAATCAAAATCTCACTAAAGTTGAATCAAATACGTGTTGTGGAGATTTTACATGACTTTTAAAGTTTAAGATCCAATTTAGTAAATCAAACATATGAATTTTCTAGAAAAAAATATGGATCTAAAATACATGATATAAATTATTATTTCATGACATGAAGTTTTCAATAAAATTTCATGTAATGAAAATACATGATGTGAATTATTTACACATCATGTATCTTTCAAGAAATTTATACTTTTTTAGAACCGCCACATAGAGATGTGAGAACTAGGACTTCTCACATCTTTATTTTTCTAGTTTCATCTATTTTTTCATTCCAACATAGTTTTAATTCAATCCTTTCATTATTTTTTCAAATCGATTTGGGTTCTATGTTAATTATTCATCTATTGTTATTTCTCTTCTATTTCAACACCCATTTACAATATCAGTTACCATTATTTATCTATACCTACTATTTCTTCTTTGTTTCTTTATTACAAGTATGTATTTCTTTATATTTTTATTTCTTTTAATTGTTTAAACATGGTCTATTAGTTATTTTTATCCTACATTTCCTATTTTCATTGTTTTCATAATTATACATATTATGTTTAGTGTTTCTTTTCTTTTTATCAACACTTTAATGTGAGGATATTCCACTCAGGGTTAGGGGTCAATATTAGAGGCTTTTGAGCCTAATTAATTCATGATTTGAACCTTCAAAATCTGATATTTATTTACTAGGTTAAAAATTTGGGTTTATCAAATCCTCTTACATAGCATTGACCATGTTAGGTGCAATTGAATGTACCTAACCTAATTGGAGTTGAAAAGGCAATGACCATTAGCATGTGATGTTCTATTCATATAAGATAAGAATAGTTATCCTTGGTTGTTAATTATACATGTACCAAGGGATATTTGTATCATATTTATATCCAATTGGTTTGACCAGAGACAATTGGTGAATCTTTCACTATTTCTCAGCAAAAGCCACATGACTATTCTAAGCTATAAATAGGATTATCTTTTTCCAAGAGCTGGGAAATTAACCTAGATACATTCTTAGTCATATGAATTAAAAACAAACTATTTGATTTCATAAAAACCTAATGTTGAATAGTTCATGTGAAGAATCATGTCAAAAGGTTATTTTGAATGGTTACTTTATTAAATTTATCCTCGTGGTATCGACCCCACACTACTACTTTACTACACCCTAGTTGTAAGAGAGTGTTGGAACTATAAATATTAAATATGATTCAAAACTTAAGAAATAAATGAAACATCCATGTGCATCACAAATCTATATATGATCAATAAAATCATTTACAATAGTTTTATCACTTCACACAATCGTCTTGAATCTCCTCTCATTTGTTTCATGCATTGATGCCACAAGGTTAGGTCTAAGACACCTGATAACTTGTTGACCCTGAAACCTAAAGGGCATTATTAAATCCATCTCCACCTATAAAATATAAGTTTCTTGACCATACCTAAGGTATTTATGCATATTTGATTTTAATGAATGAGGATATTCAAAGAAATGGACTCCCGTATGAAGATGATCGTGATAGGTGATCGCATGATTCCATTGTAATAGGTTATATGAGTTACATGATAGTGTGGAGACAGTCTCTTGGCCATCATAAGAGAATTAAACATCATATGAAGGAATGTTTATGATCATTATGACATCTAATGATTAAGTGATTTATCACATGAACATTCACAAAGATGTTTTCTACTCGAATGGGCTATCACCACAGACCTTTGACCTTTCAGGAGATCTCTCCAAAGGAGTAAGAGAACCAATGTGATCAACCTGATGATTTGATACTACCAAGAGATGATCAAATGAAACTGATCATGGGATATAGAAAATACATCACAATATGATCAATGGATCACATGATCATGTAATGATGATCACAAAAATCCCCCCTAACATTATAGGGATAACATGAAAAATGATCATATCCTTCATTAATAAGAGGCTTTTACCTAATGATTTTTTTTTCTCATTTAATTACACATTTGGTTGTTCAACATCCTTCCATAGACATGTTGATAAATCAAGAGAGTCTTTTGAAATGATAAGTACAATCCTTGATGGTTGTCATGGTTGTTTCCCTTGAAATGACATTAGATCATAAAAATCCACTAAAGAGATCTTATAGATCCCTGCTTGGTTTTCTGATAAGTATTATCCTGAAAAAAAAAAGTGATCACATGACACCCTTGATGTTATCAAGTGAATAAATGACATTTTTCAATCAAACGATCATGAAAATGCATTATGTGATTTCCTACGCATCCTGTGATGTTGATCATGTGAAGCTTCCCAACTCCTTAAGAAGGTGCACATGTCATCTTCAAGGTTAATAGAGGAGATAATTATGGCTACCTCCACCAATATGAAGCAATAAAATCCATAAAATCAAACATAAAAGGTGAGGGGGAAAGTGGAACAGAAAATCATAGTAGAAAATAGAGGAGGGGGATATGCTATTTTTTCAGAGGGATTTTTTAATTAATTGTGAGACCCATAAAGAGACTTACTCCAAACAATTATATAAATATTTGACCATTATGTGAAACTATCAGGAAATTACATGGACCTAGACCATATCGCATTTTAATATGTTAATTATTCACATGAACCCAATACAATGCGATTATATCCCAGATTAGAGCATCCAAGATAAACATCCATCAGCATCAATCCTCAGCACACATGATTCCTCCAAGCACCTTGGAAAGACACGTTAATTATGTGATGGCCTCATGATTCTATGATAAAGATACCTTAAAACTATTTCATGAATCATATGGAACTCTTGGGTTTTCATGGACCTTTTTTATACACCCCATGCATTAAAATGGGTTGAAAACCATCATCCATGAACCCATCATCTATGTAGCCCACAAATGGGCCTCTTTCCCTAGATTCCCTCTCATAATGGAATATTCCATAATGGATTAGGTCTATGATCCCATGAATCAATGTAACCGTATTCTTAATTATGGATAAATACATAGACAAGTATCCTAGACATATAATCATGAGGCTAAATTTTGTGACTCCATCAGGATTGGGCAATCACATGAATATTCACTAGTCTCGTGATTCCCCTATCAAGCCTTATAAAAGATAGTTTGATCATGCAAAGACATCCAAGAAAATTCAATTTTATCACACAAAGAAATACCAAACATGTCAGGTTTAGATCTTGAAGATAGCATGTACGCGTCAGTTTCATCAACAAAATATGACCAAGATAAGTCAACTGAATCATGTGAATACATCTTGAAAAAGTCATCCCAATTAAAGGAAAACCCTTGGACATGTATGCCTTATCATGAAGAATCCATATAAATTTCACTCTTGATAATGCAACATGCCCTGGACATATTGGCCTCCATCATGCGGAATCCATTGAAATATCGGTTTTCATTCTAGAAAATTACATAGACATATTGTCCTTTATCATGTTATAGGACATGGACAAGTCATCTATGATCATACAAAGAACCTCAGACATATCACCATTGTCATTTTTCAACTCATTGACATGTAATCATTGATCATCCAATGTATCCCAGGAAATTTCATCCTTATTACAAAGACACATAGTACATGTGATGTAAACACTCAAGAAATGTCGATAAGACACTTAGGATATGTCGGGAAGTCACTCTATTCATGTTAGGGGGACACCCCAGGACATGTCAACTTTATCCAAAATACACACTTAAACACACACAATGTAGACCCTTATCCATGAACATTATTTTGAGTACCTCCTTTACAATGGGAGTTACCTTAATGGGTTATGGTTATGCAATCATGAGACCTTATCCATTTCATGATCATAGACAGGCCTCTGTGGCATCCTCAACATATTAGACAAACCTTTTGTGGTCATCATTACTTTGTATCCATCATAGGATAAAAAATGAATATGTAATATGGGAATCCATCCTTGTATAAGTTCCTAAAATTCATGAACTTCCTTAATAACAATAATGTTTCCATTTATAATTACTCATTATGAACCATCAATGAATTAATAATTAATTAAACAATGAGAAATTTAATTCTAGTTTATACATGATATGTACGAATCCTTTTTAAAGCACGATCTCCAATGGCCATCCACCCTAGTGTAAGTACCTCCTTATTAAAAATAACTTAGATCATATAATAAATATACTAATAATATTATATCATCATTCATCATAAATCAATGAATGAGATATGGGTTAATAAATCATAATTCTCTTATGTATAAGCCTGGACAATGACCTCAAGTACCTTAACCCATCAGTGGATTAGTGACGAATTGAACTATGAGAAAATTGATTCTTGTTATAAAAAATATAAATAACATCCCTTCTTAAGTAAGAAAATCCATACCAAATATTCCATGATATTGTTAATCATTCCACTCCAAGGAAATATTTAATTTATAAGGGTCCAATAGATTTTCTCTCATATGATTTGTCAAATTTTCTATTATCCCCGGTTTATCCCACTGAGCATGAATCACGGGGAATTAAAGACATGCGATGATTGTACCAATATCATGATGATGATTCATTAATTGTGGTACTTTATTTTGAATTTATTTGTGATTACATATCATATTCAATCAATGGTTTATAGCCCCAATGAAGAAATATAGGGAAACATTGCATTCATAATCCACCCTTCATGCCTCTATTATCACATATTTTATGTCTCAGATGCCCATAACAAAAACTAAGTAGACATTGATTCTAGAGTTAAGAGGATATATAATAATCTTCCTTATGGATTGATCCA
Organism: Viscum album; assembly: GCA_963277665.1. Classification (NCBI taxonomy): domain Eukaryota; kingdom Viridiplantae; phylum Streptophyta; class Magnoliopsida; order Santalales; family Viscaceae; genus Viscum; species Viscum album. The sequence goes on along the minus strand of OY728138.1, from coordinate 697,955,552 downwards.
TTATTTATGTTCTTTAAAAAAGTAATTATTCTATATATTATAGTCCTGTAATATGTCATTATACTATGTCAAATGAACTACATGGGTTTTGATTCTTATTCTCATAAGACATTTAGGATTCCTCATAGAGGTTGAATCCCATCAATAAGTCACTAAATGACTCCCTATATGATAATAAATTCCATTTTTCCTAAACATGGATATAAAAAAATCATCATGAATGAAGAAGATAATAATAGAGTACCTATGACATACACAATTATTCTCATGAACATGTGGTATTGATCATGTCATTGGCACATGGGTAACTAGTCCCATATCATGAATTGGGAAGTATTTCATGAAAATATCATAAATCTAGAAGGTATTCTATGAATAGAAAATAATTCTGCCCCAAAATGTTCTAAGGAGACCGACATCCCATCATATTCACTAATGTGAGTCCCTTAGCATTATTGGGTTTGAAACCCAAATTGACTGCCTACCTATGGAAAAACATTTATTCCATGCCATGGATGTAAGAATAATTGGGGGTTTATATTAAAGAAAAATATGGTAAACTAGATGATAATAATTTTCAAACCACCCTCTACCACCCACAACCTAGTTTTCAGTGAACCCATCCATATTTTTCAGGAAACAGTCGTTATCAAAAACTGATCATCATTAACAGAATCGTTTAAAAAAGGCGTACTATAAAGAAATTATTTTATTCAATTATGTAGATATTTTTTATCCATTGATAACTCTTGTAATTAATTTTTAATTTTAATATATCAAAAAAATAAATATTAAATTTCATCATTATTCTATTTTTGTATTGATATTGCAACTAAATCACATTTTAATCGTCAACAATTATGGTATTCTTTTGTTTGTGTTTGTTTTAACACCAACTTGAAAAATGATAGAAAGTTATATTTTGAGTGAATATGAAAACATAATTAATAACATAATATGATATAATCATTTAAATGATTATTTGTTTTCATTCTTTAAAGGGTACACTTATGTTCAACTAGATTATTAAGAAAGAACATTCATTATGTAATAAAATCACCAAAGTATACTTTTTATCGATTTATTATTCAAGGATATAGAGTGAAACACTCATAAATGAAAATTAAAAATTCATAAAACATTATAATCCATACTTTATATTAACTTTAATGAAAATGTAATGATTAAATTTTCAATAATAATGTATACAGATATCAGTCCTTAAAAAATATATATAGTAAAAACTATAAACACCTGATGTGGGAAATATGAAAAAAGATAATATACAATTATATAATGAATATAAATTAAAAAATAATAAATTTTCTAGGTATGAATATGGTTATAATATAGTATATTGATATATTTATGTTTTTTGTATAGGATGTTAGAGAACATTCAACTATGGTGGAATAAAGTTAAGCAATGTTCTTCTAGGAAATCATTTTCGTGAGTCATAATCACAATACATCGATTATATTAATTCAAGAATGAATTATCCTACAATATAGTGATGTTATATTATATTTACATCTTATTATCTGGGAAAATAATGTTTCACATTGAAGTATTCTTGCATTATAAAATCATTTCATTATAAAAAAAGTAATTTCTTAAGAATAATTATTGACTCTTATAATGGATTTTTTCTATATCCATGATTTATGTATCACTAATATTATCCCATCCCAAGAGGAAAATAAAATAATTTTAATCACTAAGGATCTTTAAATTCCACATAATTATATTTTTTATAAGGTTTTATTATTGTGTTAATAATGTGAGATTTCAATAATGGAATTCCAAAATATTTATAGGGATTGTATTTTTCTTGATATTATACTCTTCAATTATTCATAATTTCTTTGACATATGATTTATTTCATATGAAGTCCTATTAATTTAAATTTTTATAAGTAATTTTTTTTATTTTTTTCTCACCACCTTTAAAAAATGGGTTTCAGAATTGGACTTCAAAATCATGTCTATAATAACACCAACTCCAGTAACCAATATAGTATCCTAAGACCTGCACTTCATGATTACATAAAGAAATATATACTTCAAATTTAAATATTTTATGTCGATAATTATGACCCAATTGTTTTCTGTCAAACATTAGAACAAAAAAAGGAAAAATTTGATAACTTACATTCTAAAGGAACTTTTACGTTTACAGTTTTAAGGAATTAGGACTATAAAACACAAATATTTTATGTTATGTATCTTCTTAAATATATTAAAATTAGTTGATAGCTTATGTTACACAAAACATCAAGCTTAAAAAAATCGTGATATACTATTAAATATTAACATGGTCGTTGGAATAGTAATATGACCGTTAGGAATAGTAATATAGCTATTAGGATAAAAAAGTCTCCTATGAAAGTATAAATAAACATTAGGTATCTTATGAATTAAAATATTATATATTTGTATCAATTAATAAGTAAATAAATGATTTAAATTTGATAAATTAAGTGTGGTTTTTTGTGTGAAAAAAGATGTTTATTTACAATTTTATAATTTATTTAATGGTTTAAAATAAAATTTATTTTCATATAATATATTAGAAAATTAATATTTTGTTATATTATAATTATAATATAATTTTATGAGGCCATAAATAATTTTTAAAAGTTTTATTAAATCAATTATAATATTAAAATATCTAGTTTTTTATTAAATGATGATTTTAGTAAATATTAAATTTCTCATATTTAGAAAATTATTTATATAAAATAGAGCTCATTTATTATATCTTAATTTCAAAAATTGTTTAGGTTTTTTTTTGGAGTTTTTTGAAATAGTTGGATTTTTTAGTTAATAGTGAAATATAGTAATTTATGACATTTAACATTAATAGTTAATAAATTAATTATTGAGTTACGAATGATATATGGATGATGTCATAACTCATTATTTATATATCACAAGATTTATTTAATTTATTTATTCATGTTAATCAACACAATTGATAGTCTGGATCCAAAATAACAAACATATGAATAAAATAATCAAAAACACCCATCTCCTCTCCCTATAAATACAAACCCTTCTCCTCACAAATACTATGATTGGAAGATTTTATAAACTCTACCCAATTACATTCGAAAGGAATTACCCTTGTCCTAGTACAACTGTTCTCACCAAAATATTGAACCCAAGTGCCTTAAGTAAGCTCCCAATGAAACGACATTCAAGAGGTAAAATCCACATTTTTCAATTTTAATTTATTTTTATTTCTTTTACTCTACTCACCTACAACATAAGAAGTGTAATGGTAACTCTAATATCATATATATATATATATATGAATTTTATTATTTAAATGTAATATCCATCATTAAATCTCTTATCGTATTCTTTTATTTTGAAAATGAAAACATCGCCTCTGATGTGTTGATTCACTGCCTTAATTGACGATAGTTTTTGGTTTTCATTCACCACTTTCATGGATGGTCATAAAACCATTATTTTTGTTACATAATATTTTCATATAAATAAATTAACCATTTTCAAATTATTGAAACAATTTATAATCATAATAATAAATTAAATGATACAATTTGGTGATGGTCATAAAAACACAAAAATAAATTAATACATTTTCATCGATGTTTTTTATAATGAATCATACTCATTCAACATAATAAAATTATATGTGATACAATTTAATCATATGGAAGTTCCTTAGTTCAAAATAATTTCATATATAGAATTTTCCACCCCTTTAACCTAAACTCACATAAGTATTTATAAGGGAACTGACCATAAAACCATGAAAAAAATGCTTCTAGGACAACAAAATTAAACATTATAACTCATAAGAATGGAAATAAAAGAAATTAATAAAATTATAATAAAGAAATTATATTCTGAATAATTTATGAATAAATTATTAAATTATTCAAATTTTATTATCTATAACATTATGTACAAGTACAGAATGCTTTTGTACATAAGGCATGAGTTTTTACGATCTCACTTTTATTTATGTGAGATATTCCTTATTCCAAAATTATTTATTGTGAGTGGTATATGTATAAATAATGATGATATTTCATACCATTAATTTCTTTATATTCATTTAATTCTATGTTTCATTTGATTATTATTAATTTTATCGGGTGTACTATTTGATTTATTACAAAGTAGTATTGGATTTATGAACTCAATTTTCATTCATAAGGTTAAACTTTTATTTCATTGATTATGTTAGGTTATGTTTATGTTTAAAATGATATTTGATTATATTATTGTGTATTTTCACATGTTTTATATTTATTTACATTCAATAAACATAATATATGAATTTGATTAATGATATAATCATTGTATGGAACTTTGCCTCAATTATCTTTCATTGAGGAATATTTTTGATGATATTTTTATGTTTTATTTTACAAGGTGTATATAATGACCCTTTTATTTATGATTTTAAATAATTGAATATTTAATAAAATATACATATTTATTGTGTCATGTATATGAATATTTTTTATGTTATATTCCATTTTTACATATGGTGTTTACTTGGAATGTTATTTGATTAATTGTGGAAATACTGATAAATTTTCATCCTCTAATAAATATTGATATTGTGAGAAGGAATATTGTTTATTAATTAAATATATATATATGAATAATGATTTGTAGTTTCAATGATGGGTTGTTCTTGACATTATATTTCTCCTGATGCCTCATCGGATCTCATAAGACAAAATAGTTAGCAACAAACCATTCATGTTTATATCCAAGAAGAATCAAACATGATTCTACCCATAGTTATAAACCAGTTTTTAAATGGTCTTGATGGTAGTGGTATATTTTCAAGATAAATTATGTCCAATAATTAATCATTTCATTTATTTAGTATTCAAATATTCTTATACCAGAGATTTTCATTATGACCAAATATATGGATGAATTTTCATTCTCAGTTTATTGATTAGATGACATGTTTTTTAGTTTTTTACCTTTATATATTGATTAATAATTATTTATTATTCTTAAATTTTAATTCATTAATGTTTCTATTGTGTGTAAATTTTAAATATAATTTTAGGTCACCCTTTTATATTTTTTTCCCTATTTTATGATTATGAAATCTTTGAGTTAGTTACTGGGAATAAATTTATTTTCCATGTTTAATTAAAAATGTAATAACAGAACAATGTATATATCTAGTTTTTCAAGACTACTAAATTTATCAATCCTTGGTGTGGTTATCTCAATTACCAATTTTATTATAGTAAAATCACCATAGACTCAAGGCTTCTGGGATAAGGTTTTTACAGTTGGTATCAAAGAAGGTTAGTTTAAATCCTTAGGAAATAGATATTAATTAACATTTGAAGTATAATAATTCTTTATAGTAAATTTTTGGCTCAATACTTATGATGATTATGGGATAAATCAGTGAGTTTCCTTATTTATTTATGGTTCTTAACTGATGAAATGGAACCAATACCTAAAGAAAATTTAGGGATTTACCAACAGATCGTATCGAAAGAGTTGGTCTTATAGCTAAGGAGATCATAACCATGTTAGAAAATATTACTCTGGTTATAAAGAATAACAATACTAAACCAATTTTAGATCATTCCATGTCGAATAATCCCCCATATTTTAGTGGTACTTCTAATCCAGTTGTAGATGAGAAATGAACCAAGTCCCTGGAAAAGATATTTTTAGAATTGGGATGTGATGAAACATTAAACGTAGTACTAGTGGCATATTGTCTCAAGGGTTATGTTAATCAATTGTGGTCATTTATCTATAATACTAATGAGGAATATGAAATAGAAGCCACATAATAGATAACTTTTAATAAAAACTTATTGGATAAATAAACCCCCATGAGAAAAAAAGTAAAATGAAGTAAAAATTATTAAACATAAAAAAATGAATAAGAGAGAGTTTTAGAGTTCGAGAATAACTTAAAAATACCATCCAAGTATTCTACAGATTACATACATGATTTTAAAAAAGGATTGATCATTTCCTTTAATTTCTTAAGACATGTCTCTCAAGGGAAATGGATTCTTAAACATTTTCATCATATGATGAAATAATATTATGTGCCTTCATAATAGAGAAGGAATTTTCAAAATAATATATAATAAAGGGTAATAAAGATATTAATAGGGATTTTAATAACCCTTAAAAAATTAAAGCATCAAATAAGAATATGGGAACAAATGAATTTAGAATATATAAAAATTATGGAAAGAATCATCTTTGGAAATGTTTGGAAGACAAGGTAGTTTATTATAAGTGCGTAGAAAAGGGTCATAGATCAAATGAATGAAAGGGTAAGAATAAAAATCAATGAAATTAAATTATTCAAAGGTAATGAAACATGTAATTATTCAAACTAATGTATCAAGCTTTAAGGTAATCTACAACATAAGAGGATAAGGGGAGATATCATACCTTATGTGTTCACTACATCTAAAGTAAATATTACCAATGATGAGGTGGAAGATACATTAATTCTATCTTCAAATTTATCCAATGCTTTATTTTATTTTGTAATGTTACACAATTTTATATGTGAGCAATTTTCCATGAAAATAAGGCATTTCCCTTTCAATTTAATAAGGGATTCATCAATCAAAACATCTAAGTGAATTATTATTGTGACAAAGATGTGTCGTGATATCATTACAATGGCACATAAACATACTTTATTTTTTACCTTATCATCATACATGTGGTTGAATTTGATATAATCCTCAACATGTATTTTATTTAAAAATATGATGTGAAAATTTATTTCAAGAATAAAGAAATTATTATTTTTGAGGAAGATATACAATTCCATATCTTTAGATATGAAAATTAAAAATCTGATTCTTATCTAGATCCCCCCCATAGTAAATCTACTATATTAAATCATTAGGAAGGAATATAAAACAACATTTAGGGATGATTAAAGTAATCTTCAAATTAAAGGTATATCAATTGAACATCAATACATTAATATATTTTTGTAGAAATTTCTAGGAACCCCTGAAAGCACGAAGATGAGTTTACCATATATTTAATCCCTAATGTAAGACCAATATATGTGTCTCAATATATAATTGTCATTTTGCAATGAATAAATAACTAAAGGATTTGAGTAATAAGGGATTTATTCTCCTTAGTGTTTATCTATAGAGATCCCTTGTTCTCTTTATTATAGAGAATGATGGATCAATGAGGCCGTGAATAGACTATAGAGAAATTAATGATGTTATAATATAGAAAAAGTATCCTCTACTACACATTGATGATCCATTTGATAAACATCACAGAGATCAATAATTTTTTATTATTGAGCTTTGTTATGGATATCATCAATTGCAAGTAATGAAGGAATAAATTCAAAAAAAAACTTTTAAGTGAAGGTGAATAATTTATGATTTTATAGCAAATACATTTGGATTAACTAATGCACCATATATTTTTATGGATTAGATAAACAGAATATTCAAGGAATATCTTGATATTTTTTTTGTGGTATTCATTTACAATATTCTTTTATATTCTAAAATTTATGAAGACCATGAGAATCACATGGGGATCATTATTGATACCTTCATAATGGAAGAGTTATATGGTAAATTTAGAATTTTTGAATTTTGGATTTAGTAAATTTAATTTTGTGCCCATATTTTTCATAAGGATTGAGTCTCAATTGATCATATAAAGATAATAGAAATCCAATAAATAACTACGCCAAAAAACTTATCTAATATGAATACTTTCATTGGATTAGTAGGTTACTGTCTGTGTTCCATTCAAAATTGATCCTGAATGGCTAACACACTAACCAATCTCACAAATTAAGGGGTTAAGTAGATATAGACAAAAGAATATGTTGAATGATTTCAATAATTTAAGAGAATATTATTCAATCCTCTATTTTTGACTCAACCCTTAGTAAATGAATTCTTTTTGGTATATATTTATTCATCAAATAATTTTCTATGTAGTTACCATATGGAAAATTATAATGTTATTGCATATGAATCAAGGCAATTGATGATTCGGGAAAAAAATTATCCAACTAAATATCTTGAGTTAGGATTCTTAATATTTCTATTAATGATATGAAGGTACTATCTATCTGGATAATGATGTGAGATATATATGGATCATAAGAGTCTGAAATACATATTTACCTAGAAATATCACAACATTAGGAAAAATGATGGCTCGAGTTATTCAAAGATTTTGATGTATTAATACACTACCACCTAGGAAAACAAAATATAGTAAAAGATGCATTATATAGGAAATGTCATAGACTTGTAACAGAAATGAGGATTTAGAAATATAAAATATTCATAGATTTATTAAATATTGATAGGGGTATTTCTATAAAAGAGAAAACATTAAGCCTTTTTTAAATAATTGTGAAACCATATTTTTTTAAAGGAGATAAATATCTCAATCTGATGGTGAGAATTTTCAAATGATTGTTAAATCCATTAAGAATGGAATATTGGAAAAAAATTGTATGAGGTTGTAATTTGAAATTCGGGAAGAGGTTATGTGTTCCATTAATTCCCATTCTAAAAGGGAACTATTAGATAATCCTCATAGATCAAATTTCTCTATACACCATAGTAATACCAAGATGTATAATGATATGAAGGAATACTTTTTTTTGGATAATATGGAGTGGTAAATTTTAGACTATGTGTCAAGATGTCTAGTTTTTCAGCATGAGAAGGCCGATAGAAATATCCTAGATGAATCATCCAACCTCTACATATTCCTATATGGAATTGGAATGAAATTACTATGGAATTCATCACTAGATAACCATAGGTATCCAGAAAGAATGATACGATTTGGGTGATTGTTGATCGCCTTATAATTAGCACATTTTCGTAATATAATAGAAGATTTACATCTTGAGCTCCTAATAGGACTCTATGATAATGATGTTTTCAAAATTTGTGGTGAACCTCTATCAATTATGTCTGATCGAGATCCATGTTTTATATCAAAACTATATAAGAATATTTAGAAGGATTTTGATACTGATATTTATTTATTCATTGTTTATCACCCTCAAATTGATAGACAATAAAAAAGGATTATTCAAACATTAGATGGAATTTTGAGATAATTACTACTTGACTTTCAAGGTATGTGGGATCATTATTCATCATTGGTATAGTTTTCCCACTATGATAGTTTTTATTATAATATTCAAATGGTTCCATATGAATCATTATATGGGATGATATATCATGCTCTAACTTGTTGGGTTGAAATTGTTGAGAGGAAAATTATATCCCCAGAACGTATTGGAGATAATATGATAAAGGTAAAGACTATTCGGGATCATATTGGAGCACCTCGCCTTAGGAAAAATATTTATACTGACAATTTGATAAATTATTTTGAATTTCAATTGGGTGATCATTTTTTTCTAAAATAATTTCCACGGAAGGGTGTTATAAGGTCCGGTAAGAAAGGAAAACTAAGCCCCGGGTACATCAAGCCACTGGAAATTTAGGAAATAATTAGAGATGTAACTTATTGATTAATAATTCCCCCATTTTTCTCCAATGTTCATGATGTCTTCCATATATCATTGTTAAATATGTATATTCCAAATCCATCGCATGTAATCACATACGAAGAAATAGAAGTGGAACCTGATTTTTCTTACTATGAAGATCCAATCAAGATTCCTCACACTAGAGAGAAAGTATTGAGAAATCAGATGACTCGGTTGGTAAATGTTCCTTGGAAAAATTATAAAATGGAAGAAACAATGTGAGAACCTAAGGATGTTATAAAAAAGAACCACCCTCATCTATTTAGAATGAAATAGTCATGAAACATTTCAATGATTAAATTTTCTAAGGAGAGAAAAATCTAATACCCCCAATATTTAATGGATTCTATATTCTTAAATATATTCAATTTATTTGATACCTTACATTTCATGCAACACTAAGATTAAATGAATCGTGATATACTTTTAAATATTAACAAGATTGTTAGAATAGTAATATGACTGTTAGAAATATTAATGTTCCTATTAGAATAATAATCTCACCTGTAAAAGTATAAATAAAATTTATGTATCTCGTAAATGAATATATGATATATTTATATCACAGAAATAGTAAATAAATGTTCTAAAAATGATAAATTAAGTGTTAGTATTTTTTGAAACCTAATGTTTATTTAAAATTTTATAATTAATTTAATGATTTAAAATAAATTTTGTTTTCATAAAATATAATCATAAATTAATATTCTATTTTATTGTAATTATAATAAAAAAATTTGAGACTATAATAAATTTTTAAAGGATTCAAAAAATTGAATATAATATTAAAATCAATATTTTTTGAAAAAATAATTTTTTATTAAAAATTAAATTTATCATAGTAAAAAAATATGTTTCTTAAAAATTTCACCCTTTTTCATATCTAAACATCCAAAAAAAATTTGTGTGACTATTTGAGATTTTTCTTAAATAGTTGAATTTTTGGTGAATTGTGAAATAAAGTAATTTACAGTATTTAACATTATAAGTAAATAAATTAAGTATTGAGTCATGGATGATGTATGGAAGAGATAATCACTCATTAGTATGAAATCACTTTCTTTAGTAACTATATTTATTCATTTTAATCAACATTATTGAAAGTCTTTATCCAAAATAAGAAACTAATTAATAAAATTATCAAAAACACTCTTCTCCTATCCCTATAAATACCTGTAAAGACCAGAAATTTCTGTGGAAATTTTTTTTCTTAAATTCATACGATTTTTACGAGACCGTGAATTTTTTTCGGTCCTTGATTCTGAGGCCCGGTGTGCCTGGAATCAATTTCTGAATTTTTGTTCGGGTACGTTCAGTAAACATACAAGCGGGTTTTTATAACTTTTGAAATGTTGCTCGGAACTGAAATATGAGGGCACCGTTGAACTCGCAATGCCGATATTCTCTTAAGAAGACTTTCACCTCAACGGCGGATGGTCATGAATAAAAGTTAGTTTTTGGATTTTTATTAAAAAATAATAAAATAAAGTGTACAACACTTTATTTTATTATAAGTTTCCATGTGACTGTGTTGGTTAAAATCTCCACTTGGGAGTTGGAGGTGGGACAGCCATGCCCTAATCTCCCATGAGAGGTTATGGTGGTGGGGTCCACCCAAACATAACCTCTTGTGAGAGGTTATGGCGGCGGGGCCCACCCGAGCATAACCTAACTTGAGAGGTTATGATGTGGGGACTACACGAGGCTTAACCCCTATTAATGGAGGAGGATAAAACCTCCCCAACTCTCCATTAAATGGGGAGAACCCCCTTGACCCTCACCCTTTAATTAAATGGATCCAACCCCCTTTATTTAATATTCCAACCTCTTGTGGATTAATTGGAGGAGCCTACGTAATTAATTCACCTTATTGAAATTTGTGCCAACGATTAAAATAATAGACAAACTATTATTTTGGGAACTTTCTTTTGGTGGAGCTTGGGAGATAAGAGAATTATCTCGAACGAAGAACGCTCTTCCGGCGAAGAACACTCTCTCGATGAAGAACGCCAATGAGGGACGCCTTTCACTACGAAGAACGACCTCCTCCGACCTTCTTCTTCGGACTCCTTTGACGTGGGATGTGTTTGTCTACCACGGATGGATGACCATCTTTCTGTGATGTCAACGAACAACGACCAGCGAATCAAAGTTAGGGGTTAAGTTTTTTTAAGCGTCATGTTCTTCTATTCTTATAAAAACTAAGAACAATGATGTTTATCTTTGCGGGTGGAATGTTGTGCTTTGTTCATGAGATCCAATTGCTATCACCCTAATCGCGGAGGGTGAGGGCCAACCTAACATGGCCCGATATCCTCCGTCGATCTCTCTTCTTGTGACGTTCTACGGCATGGCGTTAAGGCGACAGTGATGAAGGCGGTAACGATGAAGGCTGCGCTACGCATGACCTCCGCGAATCGCGCTGCCCCCCGCGGCATACTGATGCACCCGGCCGAACACGCCGGCCCGAGTGGCGACCGACCCGCCTACCCGCGGACTTCCGGCGCCCTACCCGGCGCGCGGCCCGCCTGACCGTGGCCGCCCGGCACCCTTCCCGGCGCGCGGCCCGCCTGCCCGCGGCCCTCTGGCGCCCCCACACCCTTCCCGGCGCCCTGGTGGCACCCCTGCGGCCTGCCCGACATCTGCCGCGGCCTACTCAGAACCCTCGCGCCCTGCCCAACGCCCTTCTGGTGCCCCTGCGGCCTACCCAGACTCTTCTGTGGCCTGCTCGGCGCGCTCGCGCCCTACTCGGAGCCCTACAGGCACTCTCGCGGCCTACCCAGCCTATATCGTAGCCTGCAGGCGCCCGCAGGCCCTGCCTAGTGCCCTGTCGGGCCCACCGCGGCCTGCCCGGCTTCCGCCATGGCCTACCCGGCGCCCCCGCGGCCCGCCCTGCCCCTGTCGCGGCCTGCCTGGCACCCCCGCACCCTACCCGTCATCCTGTCGGCACCCCCGCGGCCTGCGTGGCGCCCATCTGGTTCCCCCGCGGCCTGCCTGCCCCCTGTCGTGCCCTACCCGGTGCACCCGTAGCCAATCTACGCTCCGCACGGCCTACCCTCTTGTTCCCCGATTGGCCTGACCTCCCGGGCTGAGTCGCCCGAGCTGCGCCCCTCGTGGTGCTAGCCAAAACGGATCCAGCCTTCGGGTTGAGTGGCCTACGTGGTGACCTCTGGGTCGAACCGCCTAGTCCGCTGGGATGAGCCCAGTGGACCTTTGCAAAACATAGTGGGCTGACCCGCCCGACGGGCCGAGTCAGACCTAGCAAGACTGACTAGGTCGACCCAGACCGGGTCGGCCCAGACTAGGTTGGGCCGAGTCGGTCTGACCGGGTCGGACCGGTCCCAGGCCGATTACTGACCCATTAACTTCTTGGGCCATATCTGTGGCACCGGATGTCCGTTTGACGAATTGTCAGCAACACTGGTATTCTTGGAACGAAGCCATCCCTATGAGAATACCCCACTGGAGTTTGGGGTATATTTGAGTTATGGTCAGGTTGGATCGTACACGAATCCAACCGGGCCCCTGGGACTAAAAGGCTAATAACTAACAGATTAGGCGTTCGATTGACGCATCGTCTGTTGCGTTGAGACCCCTATGACGTGGTAGAACTTTGATATACTTCTTCATGGTACTTCTCAATAGTTGGAGTATTTCCCAATATCTCATGGAGGGGATCCTTTCAATGACGAGTAGACAGAGTACAGAGACCTATTAGCTGGCAGACTTGATGACTACTTGACCGATTCGACTCGGAATGATTCGGCTGGCCCTGTGGGGAGCGCCTGGTAGTTGGTGTCAGACCCATGGCAGATGAGCACCTAGTAGTTAGTGGAAGACCCACGGTACTCGACTAGAGGAGTACCTCTGTAGGCTATTAGGGGGAGGGCATGTTAGTTGGCGGCAGACCCACATCGGAGGAGCGTCTGGTAGTTGGCAACAGACGTCCGGTACTCGATAGGAGGAGTACCTCAGCAGTCCAAGGTTAGTGAGAAGCGTCTCGGTGTCGCGACAGGCCCATTGTACTTGAATGTGGAGGAGTTCTCCAACAGTCATGGTTTCATTAATGAAAATCCTAGTTTGAGCTAAGTCAATGACTTTTGTGTTTTCCTCATGATTGAGATGGTTTAGTAGATAACTTAGTTATATGTATGGGCATATACCTAAGTAATAGTTATCTGTTGATTTCATACTTTTTGGTTTATCCTTGTTGTATTTTGTGAGACCATGAAGGTCTCGGGGTCCCTACTGAGTATCACTATACTCACCCTTGCACGGTCTATGTCGGCACCTGGTTGTGTTGGTTGTAGATGACGGACAGTGCTGACTGAGGCAGAGAGTAGCAGGACTGGACAGTACCCATAGGTGAACCACTCGGCGTGACGGTACACGAAGCAAATGGACGAACATGGAGTGATGAGGAGGACATCTATACCAACCCTTTAGGTAGGAAACCTGGAGGAAGACCTAGTAGCTGCTTTACTTTTCTTTAGTTGTACTTACTTTTAGTTGTACTTGTACATTCCTGTTGGGATTGTATTTTCGGTCCCTTTTACTTTTGAGCACTTCTTTTGTATGCAGTTTCACTTAGTGTTTTGCTTTCAGTTGTGTACTATGATGTGTTTGTTTACAGTTATAAAGGCAATGCCTTCCCAGTTTAGGGTTTTATGCCATTGGTTCTAGTCGCAATCCCCTGGCATATGGAATCCGGGCTTGGGGTAGTCATGATACGGGCCCCGGGGGATGGGTCGTGACAAATTAGTATCAGAGGAGTCAGTTCTACCACAGAACATAGAACTATGATCTTTCTTTTCTGTGAAGCAATATTTTTAAGCATACTATGTGTAGTTTTCTGTTCAGGTAGTCCAGTTTTAGTGTGGGAGGCCGATGTATCCATACATGAGGGCCCTGACTTCTGATTTACGAGTTAGTGCACGAAAACATTGATTGTGTGTGTGTTTCCAAGAGTTTTATTTAAGTCAACTCAACTAGGTCATCTCACCAGGTATAATCTTTTGACCATGTTTCATCTATTTCTTTCAGTATTCCTCTCCGCGGACAACAATTTAGAACCCCGAGAGTCGTACGTACTGACATCCCACCGAGCGACGAGGCCTCGGTGCAGGGCCCTTTACCAGCGGAGGCACCAGCGGTACTACTTCTCATTGGGCCACTGATGCCACCAGCCCCAGAAGTAGAAGGTGCATGCCAGATGAGAACGTTTCACGAGTTCCAGCCCCAAAGGCCACCTAGGTTCAGTGGAGAGATGGACCCACAGGCAGCTGAGGATTGGCTGGAGGCTGTGGTGAGAGTCTTCAGGCTAGTAGGGACACCAAAAAACTTCATGGTGATCCATGTCGTGAGTCTCCTTCAGGTAGTAGCAGGAAGATCGTGGAGCCAGATGCTCCAGGTGCATGACAAGCCAATGATATTATGGACAGACTTCGAGAGCCTGTTTTGGGTGGAGTTTTTCCCAGCCAGCCTCTGAGCGGCGTGGATACTAGACCTACTGCATCTACAGTAGGGTAGCATGACAGTAGCACAGTAATCAGTGAGGTTCACCAACCTCTCACGCTACTCCACAGATATGGTACAGGACCCATTCATCAGGGCCCGGTCCTTCAAGCAGGGACTCGGGTGAGATATCAGAGTTCCGATGATCTCACTCTATATCCCGACATAGGAGGGGGTGCTAAAGAGAGATCTCATAGTGGAGAGTTTCCTTGTTGAGAAGTCTCCAGCAGTGAGACCCACCACTAGACAAAACACAACAGAGTCTTCTACAGTTGGAAGTAGACAGATGTCGTAGAGGTCCAAGAGGACCTGACCTACAGGGGGTCGACCGCATGACTTAGGATCAGTTGTGCGGGGTGCCCGGAGTGGAGACAGATCCATTCATTCCAGAAGCGGGCAGTGTTACTCATGCGGCGAGCATGGTCACATGGCTCGTGACTGTCCGACCCGATGTTATGATGATCAGCAGACAGTTGAGGGACCTCCCAGGAAGAGGCAGAGGTTTAATCGAGGTGGTCCATAGGGAGGAGGTGGACATGGCAGAGGATTTGGATGTGAAACTGGTGGTGGATGTCGTTACGAGGTGTTACCACCACCACCACCAGGAGGTTCACCCTGACCATAGGGAGCAGGTGGACAGGGGAGATCTCAGCTCCAGGCAGCTGAGGATTATGATCACGGTGCTCCAGATATGATTTGAGGTGCGATATTTTTCTACTCCACCATAGTCACGGTTCTTATAAACCCAGGTACTAGTCACTCTTTCATTGACACATCGCTCATTCAGAGCTCAGAGATTATGAAGGATTCGTTAGTTCGACCCTTGCATCTAGAGACTCTTACAGGAGTAGATTCGACGATTACGCACTGCTGTCGGTAGGGAAAGCTTACTCAAAGAGGTGAGATCTTCGACTGCGATCTCGTAGTAGAGGCGTCGATGCCTTACGATGTCTTCTTGGTTATGGACTGGTTATCTACAGTCCATTCTCAGATCAATTGTATTAGGAAAAAAGTGTGGTGTTTCCGCACGGATGGGACCAGGTTTACCTTCACTGGCGAGAAGGGAACCTTTGCAGCATAGGACAGAATTACTCGAAAGAGGGTGCAACCTATCACTCACAAGTTGTCTTGCCTTACCCTTGGAACAGTTGATGTAGAGAGTCCGACTTATCCTGTAGTGGTGGACCAGTACTCGGATGTTTTCCCAAACGATGTTCTAGGATTACCTCCTCACAGGGAGGTGGACTTCTACATTGACCTGTACCCTGGGAAGGCACTGATATCTACTCCCGCATATCAGATGTCTCCCACTAAGCTTCGAGAGATCAGGGTACAACTAAAGGACTTATAGGGGAAGTGATTCATCCGGCCTAGTGTTTCTCCTTGTCCAGCCCTGATTCTGTTCACCAAGAAGGTGGATGGGATCTTGATGATCTATGTCGACTACCTTCGCCTGAACCAGATGATCGTAAAGAACATGTACCAACTCTCAAGGATTGATAACCTCTTTGACCAGCTGAAGGGAGCACGGTGGTTTGCGAAAATAGACCTCATATCAGGCTATCGCCGGCTCAGAGTTCGAGATGAGGATGTGCATAAGACGACCATCAGGTGTCGTTATGGACACTATGAGTTCTTGGTTATTCCCTTCGACATATCCAATTCTCTAGAAGTGTTCACGAGTCTCATGAACAAGATCTTCCAGCCTTACCTTGATCTATTTTTCGTAGTCTTCATCGATGACATTCTAATCTACTCGACTACTAAGGAGGAGCATGCCTACCATTTACATGTAGTACTGGACACACTCTGAGAGCACCAGCTTTATGGTAAGTTCTCGAAGTGCCAGTTTTGGATTCGAGAGGTTCACTTCTTGGGACATGTCATCTCAGAGGCTGGAGTTGTAGTGGATCCAACGATGATCGAGGAGGTACTTTCTTGGCATCCACCCAGAAGTGTGATGGAGGTGCAGAGTTTCCTAGGTCTGGCTGCATACTATTGGAGGTTTTTTCCAGACTTCTCCAAAGTGGCAGCACCACTATCATCCTTGAAGAAGAAGGGGAAACCCTTTTTGTGGTCGGAGAGATGCCAGTAGAGCTTTCAAGAGCTGAGGCAGAAGCTGACTAGTGCCCCTATCTTGAGACTTCCAGAAGAAGGCGTAGGGTACGTAGTCTACTACGGAGCATCAGGGACCAAACTCGGGTGTGTCCTGATGCAGGAGCGAGCAGTTTTTGCATATGGGTCTCGGCAGTTGAGACAACATGAGCAGAACTACGCTACCCATGACCTAGAGTTAGCAGCAGTGGTCTTCTCCTTGAATATGTGGTGGCATTATCTGATGGGAGAACGTTTTACCATGTACTCTGATCACAAGTGTCTCAAGTATATCTTCTCTCAGAAGGACCTGAACCTAAGACAGTGGCTATGGCTCACATTCCTCCAGGAATATGAATTCAAGATATTCTATACTCCTGGGAAGGAGAATGTTGTAGCAGATTCTCTCAGTAGGAGATATTGTATACAGCTTCTAGGAGAGGCGATAGAAAAGATGCATACCTTATAGATATCCTTTGTGGATAGATATGGAGCATTCTATCTACAGTCTCTTATAGTCACTCCCCCACTTTTTCAGCAATTCAGGGAGGCACAACATGGGGACACTGACTGTGAGACAAGATGTGCTCAGATATCTACAGGTCAAGCACCTAATGGATTTTCAGAAGGTGGGGAGCATGTCATCCTCTTCAAAGGACATACCTTGGTACCTGTGGAACATTAGGAGGAAGTGTTTATGGAGTTCCACACATCCCCTCTAGTGGAACATCCAGGAGTGGCTAAGATATATCAGGATCTTCGACGACAGCACTAGTGGCCAATTAAGAAGATGGCAGTAGCAGAGTTTGTCTCATGGTGCCTCACTTACCAGAAAGTGAAGGTAGAGCACCAGGTATCAGCAGGCTTGGTTCAGCACATAGAGGTCCCAGAGTGGAAGTGGGGTGGGATATCCATGGACTTCATGAAGGGTATTCCACGTACATTTAGGGGCCACGACTCAATTTGGGTGATCGTTGACCAACTCACCAAGTCGGCCCACTTCCTACCAATCAGAGAGCAGGGTTCAGTAGAGATCTTGGGACGCCTCTATGTGCAGTAGATTCTGCGAATACATGGAGTAACTTCCTCTATTGTCTTTGAACATGATCCATGGTTTACTTCCTGGCTATAGAAGGGGTTGTAGGAGGCTTTTAGGACACAACATTGCTTGACCACTACCTTCCATCCTCAGATAGATGGTCAGACTGAGCAGACCATTCATACCCTCAAGGACATGCTCTGTGCATGTTTCCTCGACTTCGGTCACATCTGGGAGGAACACTTGCCTTTGGTGGAGTTTTCATACAAAAATAGCTATCACTATACCATAGGGGTGGCACCTTATGAGGCCTTGTACAGGCGACCTTGAAGATCACCCTTGTGCTGGACTGACCCTGGGGAGTCATCACTAGTGGGACCAGAGATGGTACGAGCTACTAAGGAGAAGGTGCAGATCATCCAGGAGCAGATGAAGACTGCAAAGAGAAGACAGAAGTCGTATGCTGATAAGAGATGGAGACCTATGAAGTTTGAGGATGGATACCACGTCTTTCTATGGGTCTCAGCTTGATGTGGTCTACAGATATTTGGCCAAGGTGGAAAGTTATCTCTGAGGTTCATCGGACCTTTTCAGTTCCTCAGCAGAGTTGGTGAGGTGGCATACCACTTATCTCTTCCACCTCAGTTGCACAGAGTGTACGATGTCTTCCACGTATCTCAGCTGATGAGTAACGTGCACGACCCTTACCACATCATCAACCATGGAGAGTTGGACGTCGATGATGGGGAAACTTTTACGGAGGTCCCAGTGGAGATTGAGGATCGACAAGAGCGGGTACTAGAGGGACGGTCGATACCTCTAGTGCACGTTTGCTGGCAACACAGAAACCTCCATGAGAGCACATGGGAGTGGGAGGCTCAGATGCGAGCTCAGTACACCCATTTGTTCCCATAGTTGGAGTTGTAGCTTATGGGGATGTAAATCCCTGATCTGGGGTGAATGTAAAGACCCAGAAATTCCATGGGAATTTTTTTTCATAAATTCATGGGGTTTTTAGGAGTCTGTGAAATTTTTACGGCGCTTGATTCTAAGGCCCGATGTGCCTGAAATCAATTTCTGAAGTTTTGTTCGTGTACATTTAGTAAATGTACGAGCGGGTTTTTATAACTTTTGAACCGGTGCTCAAAAATGAAATCTAAGGGCACCATTGAACTCGCAGTGCTGATATTCACTTAAAAATAATTTCACCTCGATGACGGAAGGTTGAGAATAAAATTTAGTTTTTGGATTTTTATAAAAAAAATAATAAAATAAAGTGTACAACACTTTATTATATTTTAAGCTGCCATGTGAGTGTGTTGGTTAAAAAATCCACTTGGGAGTTGGAGGTGCGACTGCCACACCCTAACCTCCCATGAGAGGTTATGGTGGTGGGGCCCACCCGAGTATAACCTCCCGTGAGAGGTTATGGTGGTCGGGCCCACCCGAGCATAACCTCCTATGAGAGATTATGACGTGGGGACCACACGAGGCTTAACCCCCTATTAATAGAGGAGGATAAAACCTCCTCAACTCCCCATTAAATGGGGAGAAACCCCTTGACCCTCCCCCTTTAATTAAATGGATCCAAACCCCTTTATGTAATATGCCAACCTCTCGTGGATTAATTGGAAGAGCCTACGTAGTTAATTCGCCTTTTTGAAATTTGTGCCAACGATTAAAATAATAGACAAACTATTATTTTGGGTAATTTTTTTGGTGGAGCTTCAGATAAATGAGAATTTTCTCCAACGAAGAACGCTCTTCTAGAAAAGAATACTCTCTCGATGAAGAATGCCGATGAGGGACGCCTTCCACTATGAAGAAAGACCTCCTCCGACCTTCTTCCTCAGACTCCTTTGACGTGGGACGTGTTTGTCTACCACAGATCGATGGCCATCATTCCACAACGTCAATGAATGACGACTGACGAATCAAAGATTGGGGTTTAGTTTCTTTTAAGCGTCATGTTCTTCCTTTCTTTTAAAAATGAAGAACGATGATGTTTATCTTTGCGGGTGAAATTTTGTGCTTCGTTCTTGAGAACCAATTGCTATCACCCAAATCGCGGAGGGTTGAGGCCAACCTAACATGGCCCAACATCCTCCGTCGATCTCCCTTCCTTTGAAGTTCTATAGCATGGCATTAAGGCGACAGTGACGAAGGCGGCAACAACGAAGGCCGCGCTACCCGCGGCCTCCGTGAATCGCACCGCCCCATGGCATACCGATGCACCCGGCCGAACATTTCCAGACTGAGCGGTGCTCGACCCGTCTACCCGCGGCCTTCCGGTGCCCTACCTGGCACACGGCCTGCCTACCCGTGGCCTCCCTGCACCCTGCCCGGCGTGCAGCCCGCCTGCTGCGGCCTTCCGGCACCCCCGCGCCCTTCCGAGTGCACTGCTAACACCTCCGTGGCCTGCCCGAACCCTGTCACGGCCTGCCCGTCACCCCCGTTCCCTATCTGGCACCCTACTGGTGCCCCTTTGGCCTGTCCGACCCCATGTCACGGCATTCCCAGCGCCCTGTTGATGCCCTCGCGGCCTGCCCGTCCCCTTCCGAGACCTACCCGGTGCCCCTTGTGGCCTGCCTGGCCCCTGCCGCAGCCTGCACGGCACCCTCCTTCCCTTCCCAGTGCCCTACCAGCACCCCTGCGGCCTGAACGACGCCCTTTCGGCGCCCCCGCGGCCTTCTCGGCCCCTGTCGCACCCTACTCGACACACCCGCGGCCAGCCTACGGTCCGTGCGGCCTGCCCCCTCATTCCCTGATCGGCCCGACCTCACGGGCCATGTTGCCTAAGTGGAGACCTCTGGGCCAAACCACCCTCGCAGTCTGTTGGGCTAGGCCCAGCGGACCGGGCCAAAACATAGCAGGCTAACCCGCCCAATGGGCCGGGTCAGACCTAGTGAGACTGATCAAGTTGACCCAGACAGGGTCGGCCCAGACTGGGTTGGGTCGAGTCGGTTCGACCGGGTCAGACCGGACTCAGGCCAATTACTGACCTGTTACCTTCTTTGTCCATATCATTGGCACCAGACGACTGTTTGACAAACCGTCAGTGGTGCCGGTATTCTTGGAATGAATCCATCCCTTTGATAATACCCCACTAGAGTTCAAGGTATATTTGAGTTACAGATAGGTTGGATCGTACAAAAATCCAACGGGGACCCCATGACTAAAAGTCTAATAACTAACAGACCGAGCATCCGATTGACGCAATGTCTATTGCGTTGAGACCCCTATGACGTGGTGGACCTTTGAGATACTTCTTCGTGGAACTTCGCAATAGTTGGAGTATATATTAGTAGCTCGTGGAGCAGATCCTTTCAGTAATGAGCAAATAGAGTGCAAAGACCTAGTAGCTAGCAGACCTAACGAATACTTAACCGATTCAACTCAGAGTTATTCGACTAGCCCAGTGGGTAGTGCCTGGTAGTTGGCGACAGACCCACAGCGGGGGAGCACCTGGTAGTTGTCGGCAAACCCACGATACTCAACATGAGGAGTACCTCTTCATGCTATTAGGGGGAGCGCCTGGTAGTTTGCAGTAGAACCACAACAGAGGTGGGCCTAGTAGTTGGCAGTAGACCCGTGGTACTCGACAGGAGGAGTACCTCAGCAGTCCATGTTTATTTAGAAGTGCCTCGGTGTTGCGACAGGCCAACTGTACTCGATAGAGGAGGAGTTATCAAACATACGTGGTTTCATTAATGAAAATATTGGTTTGAGCTGAGTTAATGACTTTTTTTCCTCCTGATTGAGATGAGTTAATAGATAACTTAGTTATATGTATGGTCATATACCAAAGTAATGGTTATCCATTTATTTCATACTTAGTGGTTTATCCTTGTTGGATTTTGTGAGACCTTGAAGGTCTCGGGGTCCCTACTGAGTATCATTATACTCACCCCTGCACGGCCTATGCCCGTACCTGGTTGTGTTGGTTGCAGATGATGGACAACACTGACTGAGGAAGAGAGTAGTAAGACTGGACGGTACCTGGAGGTGAACCACTTGGCGTGAAGGTACACGGAGTAGACAGACAGATGTTGAGTGCTGAGGAGCCCATCTGTACCTACCCTTCAAGTAGGAACCCCAGAGGATGACCCAGTAGCTGATTTACTTTTCTTCATTTTCACTTTCTTTCAGTTGTAATTTTACTTTCCTATTGGGATTATATTTCCGGTCCCTTTTTACTTTCCAACACTTCTTTTGTATACAGTTTTACTTAGTGTTTTGATTCCAGTTTTATACTCTGATGTGTTTGTTTACAGTTATAAAGGCAATGCATTCCTATTTTAGGGAATTATGCCTTTGGTGATAGTCGTCATCCCCTTGCCTATGGAAGGCGGGCTTGGGGTTGTCACGATACGGGCCCCGAGGGATGGTTCGTGAAAATACCACCCCTTCCTCTCATAGCATTAAAATTTTTATCTTTTCAAAATTCTTCCCAATTCCTTTAAGAGGATTATTCCCAATATTTAATACCTTTTTATCTCACTGAAATTTCAAACCCATGTTCTTTAAGGAGGTTTTCAAGGTGACTACATTCATGAGGTAAAATCCTTCTTAATTATCTTTTATTTGGTTTTATTTTATTATCCTATCCTCACCACCCATATTCAAAGTGGAAATATAACTCAAGTATAATATATATACTGTAATTTTATTTTTCTTTTGTAATATCCATCATAAAATCTATTCTCATCTCTTTTTATTTTAAAAATGAAAAAATTATCTATGATGTGTCGATTCACATCCTTCGTGGATGATGATTTTTTTACCGCATTCAAGTATGGTCACAAAACCCATATTATAGATAAATATGATTTTAATATATTTATTATAACATGTTTCATATTTTGGAACCAATTTATAAACATAGTATTAAATAAGATGATATAAGTTCGTGATGGTCGTACAAAATGCCAAAATAAATTAATACATTTTCATCAATTATTTATCTAATGATTAATCATCATACCATATATCCAAATGATAAATGACACCATTTAAACTTCAATAATTTAATTAATAATAAATAATTTCACTTGTGGGGTTTTTCATTCATTGGATAAAACATCGATAATTATACACAAGGGAACCGACCATAAAATCATGAAACAAGCGCTTCTGAAACAATGAAATTTAAAACTATAAATCATTAGAATGGATTGAAATAAACTTAATAAAATTATAATAAAAATATATATGATTAATATGTTCTAAATTAGGTAACTAATGAATATAATTTGATTATATAGGACATTCAGTGTAAGTGCATAATTCTTCCAGACATATGGAAAGTATTTTTCTCATCTAAATTTTATTTCTATGAGATATGCCATATTCACCACTTTTTTCATGTGTGTGGTGTATGTATAATTCCATTTGATATATCATATAATAAATGTCCTTATATTCATGGTATATGATGTTTAATTTTATGATTACTGATTTTATGGTTAATATGATTTGATTGATTACAAGGTGGTAAGAGATTTCTTAACAAAAGTTTCATTCATTAGGTTCAACATCTATTTAAATATTTAAGTCATGATAAGGGTTTTCTTTGAAATTAATTTTTATTATATGTTGTTTTATTTCTACATGGTTTATGTTTATTTATTAGGAATAGACATAATCTATTCATTTGATTGATGATGTTATCCTTATACCAGACTTCATCTCAATTATCTCTTGTTGGGGCATATTTTTTATGTTACACACCTATTATATTTTTTGTGGTGTATATACTAATATTATTATTAATGATCATCAATAATTGAAGATTTCATTAAATATTCATTTTTTGTGTATCATGGATATGATTTTTTTATAATCCATATACCATTTTTTCAAACGGTATTTACTTTTCATATTATTTGATTAACTGGAGAAATATTGATAAATCAGTATCCTCTTGTCAATACATATATTTGGATAAGTAATATTATTCATGAATTAAATCTATTTATGAATAATTCTCTTTAAAAGTGCTGATGGGTGGTTTAGGAAATATATAGTCCTTCGATGCAAGGACATGTAACATGAGAAAAACTGTAGGTGAAAGCCCATTCATTTTTTTCTATGAATAATTAGACATGTTTCCACCCATAGACTTAAACAATCTTATAAAAGGTCATAATAATACTGTTTCATGTGCCCAATAAATTATATCCCATAGTTAGGAAATTCCTTCATTCATTATTTAGTTATTCCTATCTATCAGATTTTCACTTGGATAAAATTCATGGATGCATTATAATTCTTAGTTTATTTATTAAATGGTATGTGTTTTTTATTTGTTTACAATTAAATATTGAATATTTCTTATTAATTATACATCACTTATTATTAATTAATGTTTCTGTTGTATGTGATACTTATTGAGAATTTGAGCTCACTAATTTGTTTATTTTTCTTCATCGATTTATGCAGATGAAATCAAGGAATAAGTGTCAATGAAGCTGTTTATTTTCCTTTGTCATTTTCTATGTGTAATTACAAATATAATATGTAAACCTTGCATGTATTTATTTCTTCAATACTACTAATTTATCAATCCTTGTTGATGTGGTATCTTATATCTATTTCATTGAAATAAAATAACTACCCAATCAAGGATACTAGGTTTGGGGTTGTAATAGGAAAAAAATATATATAAAAAATTTACAAGGTTTTAAATGAACATTTCTACCATTTAACACAACTTTTCTTATCTCAAAATTGGTCATCAACATCACCCTTGTGAAATCCTTTATAGACATAAATCGTTCGACAATATTCTTTAAAACCTAGTGAAAATGAAACATAAAAAGTGTGATCTTAGATTCCTAATAAGGGTAAACATAACCATTGACAATTGAGTTTCTTCAAGTAGAATAAGAGTAAAAAATAGTATAATGACATAATCATCATTTATGAAAATATCATAATATAACTGATAAAAATGAATACATAAATCATAAAATATGAAAACATGTCAAAGGAAGCTGTCATTCGTATCAATAATAAAAATCCATGTGATATAAATCTTGATCATTAGAAACATTATAAACTCATAACAAGCAATTAAAACTCTTTTTAGAAACCTGGAGTAAAACTTTCATAAAAGACTTTCAAAACGCTTTAAACAAACTTTTAAATCGAATAACCATACAAATATATCCAACATAATCTTTACCCAATGTATTGGGGACCTATAATGAGTTGACTGAGTTTTATCTCGGCCACCTTATACTAAGATATAATAGGATTTCTAGGTTCTATCTTAGCTACCCCATGTTAAGATGTAACGGGCCTTCAAGATGCTATATGGGCCACCCCATGTTGAGCTATAACAGTTTTACATGGTGCTATATGAGAAAAAATATCACTAATAAAGTCTAACAAAATACATATTTAATTCATAAAAATTAATTTATACAACCTTTATTAATTTCATAAAATGATTAACCCATGAAAATGAAATGGATTCCAAAACAATCTCTTTGAAACATGATTAACCCATGGAAAAGAAATGGGTTCCATAAAAATCTATTTGAAAAATTGTTAAATCATGGAAAACAAATGATTTCCATAAGAATCTTTTTGATACATGATTAACAAATTAAAATTAAATTTTTTCCAAAATAGTCTCTTTAAAACATTGTTAACCCTTGGAAATGAAAAATTTTCATACCATTATCTTTTATACATGATTAACCCATGGAAAAGAAATAGGTTAAAAAAGTATATTTGAAACATGTATAACCCATGAAAACAAATGGTTTCCATAACAATATATTTGATAAATTATTAATCCATAAAAAATAAATGGGTTCCATAACAACCAATTTAAAATATGATTAACCTAGTGAAAAGAAATTAGTTTCAAAACAATATCATTGAAAACATGATTAACTCACGGAAAAGAAATGGGTTCCAAAACAATATCATTGAAACAATCATTATTCATCCATAAAAATAATTTGGAAGGTATAAATAAAAAATATACCCAGTATAGGATAATTGACATCAGGTTTTTTAGATATTGATTTATGGAAATACCATTAAAGACTAATTAGAAACATTATTGAGGAAAATAGTCTATAACCATTCGAAAGTGTCCCATACCACTTTAAAACATTTGAATCACAATCCATATGAATGAATATCATTAAATGGAACCAATATAATCATTTATATAAGGGAACTTATTATATAACATGTCATTGGGAATAAAATAAACCACATGAAAGAAATTAGTTGCGAATATGGAATAAGTGTCGCAACAATATATGTGAGAAGAGAAATCCACTAATAACTATGGAAACATCTGAATCAGAAGACCCAAAAGTAATATTAATAAAATTAAACATATAAATACCATGAAGATAAAATTATTCATGATATAATATATCAAAATGGTTATTAGACACACCAAAAAAATAATTTAATTGTTAATAAGACATTTATATCCAATATATAAAAATTGTAATGAAACTCCCTTATCTTGAGTTTTTTTTTATGATTTCCCTCTATGTTTCTTAATAATAAAATTATGATACTTTTTTACTATATTAAGATCCTTTGACATGTTTTTTATTAATTTTATTTAACTTATAATCAAGCTACATTTAATTACATTATCAATAATTTTTATGTAGGATGTTTTGACCATAATCAGCTTATGTGTCAAAACTAACATTGATAGTTTGAATATGGTCAATGAAGTCATTATTTTAAAAAATAATGGATAATAAAAAATTAATAGTTATAAAAAATTTAAAAAAAATTATTCTTTTAAAATCATTCAGGATATATGGTTATGAATAATGAACCACCACTACTTTCATGGAGACGGTAGGTTGTATATATGCATGAGTAACGTTCCCATTTTTCAATGATCATTAAGAAAAGAAGTTAAGTAACATTTAACTATCCATAATTAAGATTATATCATAAATAAAATTTTATTTAATTATATATACTTGTATATATATATCATTCTTATGATGTGGTGATGAAAAAGGAAGAATCACGTCGCTTTGAGGAGGCGACCGTCTGCACATCCATTAATGACATTATAACTTTTTAAGTGTGTGAAATGGAAAAAACAAAATGATATATAATATGTACATATTGATAATTTGGTCATTAATTTTATAAATATTTTTGTTATATAATTTATTTTTATTAATCTCATCTTTAATACATTCTATGTATAGTGTGAACTTATCACATCGTTTTGAGGAGGTGGTAGTCCACACATCCACAAACACTGTTTTCATATCTCGCAAAAAAAAGAATGAAAGTATGTTTTATATAATAATTATAGAAGTATTAATAAATTTTATATATAATATATATCATATAAAACATTATTTCAATCATAATTCCCAACCATAATAGGTGTTAAAGAAAAAACAAACAACATAGTTTTGTCAGGCGGTAGTTCTCCATACACAAAAATGGTGATTTCATTTCACATTAGATAGAATTGTGTTTTGTTTTAGGTCAAAAAAATAACATTAAAACATATTTATATATTAATGATACTTTTATTATTATATAATAATTTATTTAGAATAATTAAATGGGTGAAGAATGAAATAAAACAAAAGTGCTCGTTGAAGAATGTAACCTCTTCGTAGGGTAACTCCTTTTGGTTTGCACCAAAGGAGTTCCTTGATTTACCTTTTTCAAAATATTATGATTCTAAGATGATAGGAGGTATTTTGGGAGTTTATTTGGGTAGTTATTGGATGATACAAAAGGTTGATATGTGTGAAAAGAGGGGGATTGGTTGTGGACTTTTATAAGGGAGGGAGAGGAGAGAGTTGATTAAATTGAAAGTATTTGAGTGCTACCGACATTGTAATTCAACCATAAGGGTAAAAAGTGTACTATTATATAATCTTATTGGATTAATGGTCAAAATATGTATATAAAATAATTATTATACAATTGTAGTGTCGTTTTTATACCCTAAAGTGTATAATTAATCATTAATTAAATATGTTTTTACCTTAATTTCTATAATTAATTTTAATTGAATTCACTAATAATTTTTATAAAATTATATATTGAATATAATAGAAATTATAAATTGTTCTTTTTCAAATATTTAATTGTTTTTTATAATTTCCAATAATATAACTAGAAAATTTAAATTTAAAATCAATCCCACAAACGGGACGACACAACGGGTTTTTAATGTAAAATGTTCAAAATATTGAAATTTTTTATATCCAGTTTCATTATGAAATTGAATAAAGTTACCAAATTGGATTTATTAATATATTATTGAAATAATTATAGTTTAAAAAAATAAATATATAATTTAACACTATAATTTATATAGATTAAAAGGAAACATTCAATTAAAAAAAATGTTTTTCAATATTAATCAAAACATGATGCTTCTCATAAAACTAAAAAAATTACCAAAAATAAATTATGATATTAATAATTCAAAAATTATTTTTATTTTTTGAAATAAATTTTATAAAAGTTTCTAATTTTATTTTTAACACATGTCTTTCTTTAAGAGGTGGAGAAATTCCTTTTAGAAAAATACATCCTTTTAATTATTAAAATTGGACTTATTTTTTTTAATGCCTATAAAACCATTCCGATGAATTTAAAAACATTTAATGGAATATATATAATATAAATTTAGTTAATATATTTCATTAATAGTGATTCATTTAATTTATTATGATAAAATTCAATTTTGGTCATAATAATAGTTTTTCCTAAAAACACGTCCTTTATATTCAAATGGTCTTTATTTTCATTTCTAATTAATTGGTAGAAAATGAATTTATTTTATAAAAAAATTTAACTATAATTTTCATAATTTATTTAATATCATTCATTCATAATCTTATAATTACTAGGTGTTAACTATCATGAAACATAATTATATTAACAGTATATTGTTGTAGGATAAGACTCGAGGTCGTGTGTAACATAAGTCATCAAAGGAACTCAATTTTACATGAAACACAAGCTAAAATATGTATTCTTTATAAAAAAAATCTGTCAAATAATTTAAATTAATTTGAAATAATATATCTCAAAAAATATTGGGATGTTACATTCTACCCCCTTTGAAAAGAATTTCTCCCTCAAAATTCAACTCGGTTATCAAATGAATTTCTGAATTTCTTTATTGAATCCCACATCATACATAGGGTTAATAAAATATCCTCCTAAAAAGGGAAAGTGGGGAACATAGATATCATTATAATTTACACATAACAAGAATTTAACCTAGGGATAACATAGGTTGGGAATAGCGGGAATGTGTATATAATATTATGCATTGATTTAGTTAATTGATCAAAAATAGGTGAATGGTCTATGGAAAGGTAATGGCCTCAAAAACATAAATTTGTGAGAATGGAAAAGACCCTCAGTTCATCATAATTGAATATATTAGGATTATACTTTTGTTTCAAGATCCTTTTTCATGAGTTAAATAATTCTCATACCATTTAGACCTATATAAAAGAGGAAACATACTTACTTGATTATTTGAATTTCATCTTTTTAAAATTTAGACAAAAATATCCTCTTTTTACATAAATGATTTGTATTTAAGATGTATTTTTAATTACTATGTCACTAAAATTAAAATTCTAATAATAAATAACAATTGAAGTTATAGTGAAGTTATTCAACCAGTATTTAGACACTAACAAAAACCAAAATGGTCACAACATGGTTAGATAATTTATAAAATGAATAAATTTTCATAGCATAATATTTAAAAATCAATATTAATAATGAAAGTTGTAACTAAATAATTCCATTTCCTTGTATTCAATTTAACCAAAGAACACTCAAAATTAATGAGATTATTAACCTCAAGGGTTATCTCATACCTTTCTGATCTCAATCCCAAGAGATGGATATCTTTTTTTGAATTAACATTAGTCACTTAGTCACCAAATCACATTTCAATCATGGTTTTATCTATAAAATAATAATTGTGTTGCCATAATTAACACAATATAAAATATCACATGAACCCTAATGTTTATCAATCCCTTTAACCTTATTTATGAATAAATTAAAATAATACATGGCACTAAAACCATGTTTTAAATATACTTCAACCCAATATAACCACTCAAATTTTTTTACTACTTAAAATTTTCAAATTGTGTATCTAATAATATAAAACT
Source organism: Viscum album (assembly GCA_963277665.1). NCBI lineage: Eukaryota > Viridiplantae > Streptophyta > Magnoliopsida > Santalales > Viscaceae > Viscum > Viscum album. The sequence goes on along the minus strand of OY728138.1, from coordinate 697,925,158 downwards.
ATGATTGAAATTAATATTATAGTCATATAATGGTTTCCAAAACTATAATGATAACCTTACATGAATATATCCTAATATCCAAAGTTATCCAAACTAAACATTGATAATAACTATAATATCCTAGGACCCCCACTCTAGGATCTTGTGATGAAATCCTTAACATTTCATTTCTGGATTGGATTATTATAATTGTTACCCAATTTTATTTAATAAATCCACAAAACATCAAAATAATAACTTATATCACTTTCATTTTAGGATCATTTACGTTTATTATTTTAGATAATTGGGTAAAAATCTTATATAATCAATTCAAAATTTGTTAAAAGAATATTTCTCCCATTTAACACATATTTTCTTATTTCAGAATAGTTCATCAACATCATCATTAGGAAATCCATTGTAGACATAAATAATTCAACATAACTATTTAAAACATAGTGAAGTGGAAACATAATATGGGTGTTCTTGGATGCTCATTAAGGGTAAACAGAAGCACTAACAATTGAGTTTCATCAATGAGAATAAGAGTGCATAAGGGTGTGATGACATAATCAATGTGCATGAGTGAATCATAAAATAAATCATACACATTAATAATTGTAAAATCAAATATAAAAACATGGAAAATTAAATATTAATCAAATTATAAAATTAAAATAGATGTGATATCAATATCAATAATTAGAAAAATTATAAACTCGTAACGAGAAATTAAAACTATTTTTGGTAACTTGGGGAATCAATTTAATAAAACCCTTTAAAATCCCTTAATAACCATGTTAATTATAATAGAAACAATAAAAAATTAAAACTTTATCTAAAAGTAATGAATTAGAGAGTTATAATGGGCTCACTTGGATGTATCTGTGGTACACCATGTCAATCTATGACGAGCTTTCCCGGAGCTATCTAGGTCACCCCATGTTAATCTATAACAAGATTACCTAGATCTATCTTGGTGAACCTATCATTTATAATTTCCAAATACTAAAAACATAGAGAATTCATCAAAACTAATTGAAATAATCTTTATTACTTTCAAAACATGATAAAACCATAAATGTAAATGGTTTATAAAACAATCTCATTAAAACATGATTAACCCATGAAAAATAAATGGGTTCTATAAAAATATATTCGAAACATGGTTAACCCATTTAAAATCAGTAGGTTGTATATGAATCTATTTTATATATGATTACCTGATTTAAAATAAATGGGTTTGAAAACAATATCCTTGAAACATGGTTCATCTATGGAAATGAAATGGGAATCGTTACAATCTCTTTGCTACATGATTAACACGTGGAAGGGAAATGGGTTCCAAAAAAAATTCTTTAAATCATGGTTAACCCATGAAAAGGAATAGGTTTCATAATAATCTCATTGATGAATGATTAACCCATGTTAAATAAATGGGTTTTATAATAACCTCATGAAAACATTATAGCGACTCGACCTTTTCTTACATTACTATTACATCATTTCAAAGATCAACAACATATTAGTATTACACATGGAGGATCCAGAGGTTTAGTGTCTTGGGAAAACTAGGACCATACATAACAAATACAACTTTAAGCATAAACATTCATTTAATTTCTTCTTCTATTGCTTCTTATTGGCACTTTTCCTCTCCTTAGTACATGTAGCCACCTGAGGATATACATAAAAAGGGGTGAGCTAAAAGCCCAATAAGAGGATAGATAAGAACAATACATCATGGGGTGAGCATAATCATGACATAGGCAAAAGATCATGAATATGAGAGGAGCATAAACAATAAAATTGAAATGTGGCAATGCATAAAAATAGAAACATCATGTCTTAGTGGTTAACTACCACACATTGGATAAAGTGATGAATCTCATGAGTAAATGTGAAATGATGTGTGAACATGATGCTAGCTTTGTTCACAAGCATGTGTGTTAGTTAACCACTAAGACATGATGTTTCATTTTTATGCATTGCCACATTTCAAGTTTATTGTTTATGCTCCTCTCATGTTCATGATCTTTTGCCTATGTCATGATTATGCTCACCCCATGATGTATTGTTCTTATCTATCCTCTTACTGGGATTTTAGCTCACCCCTTTTTATGTATATCCTCAGGTGGCTACATGTACTAAGGAGAGGAAAAGTGCCAATAAGAACCAATAGAAGAAGAAATTAAATGAATGTTTATGCTTAAAGTTGTATTTGTTATGTATGGTCCTAGTTTGCCCAAGACACTAAACCTCTGGATCCTCCATGTGTAATACTAATATGTTGTTGATCTTTGAAATGATGTAATAGTAATGTAAGAAAAGGTCAGGTCGCTATAGTTGGTATCAGAGGAAAGGTTTAGTTAATTTGGGAATTAGGATTAGTAAACCCTAGAGAAAACCACTAGCATAAGAATAAGTACAAATATGTACACAAGAAAATTTACCTAGGGATCCCATATGTTATGTTTTTGGTATAATTGTTTAAATGAATAAGTTATTCATGACTTGTTTACTTATGTTTTGTTCTAACCTTTTCTATCTTAGAAAATGGTGGAAACCAGGAGAAATTAGGCCAACAACTCTTGCAAAGGCCAATGCAATGATTTCCCGAATGACATCCCCAATGATTTTGGAGGTGGAGTTCAAAACTTCATGGTGATTATTACCCAATTATCTCAGGTTATGAATAATAACCATAATAATGGGGAATGTCCTCCTTCACCAAAGAGGGAGCAACTAGCTATCGAATGTTTTATGCGGCAACGACCACCGACGTTTTGTGGATCTTCTGATCCACTAGTTGTGGAATATTGGGTCAACTCCATGGAGAAGATATTTTCTGTTCTTCACTGTTTCGAGACGGAGAAGGTGAATCTAGTCGTTTATCATCTAGATGGAGAAGCCAATCAATGGTGGGCTTTGATTAAGAACACCAAGCCAAGGGAGGAAATTGAAGAGATGGAATGGGAAGATTTTAAGATAATGTTTCTTAATAAGTACTTCCCAAGAACTCTTCACATGAAGATGGAGAGAGAATTCATAGAGCTCAAGAAAAAAGAAGGAGAATTTGTCATAACCTATGAAGAAATTTCACAAGACTCGCAAGGTATGCTTCGGGTTTTGTTATCAACAATGATAGCAAAATTGATAGATTCTTTAGTGGATTTAAACCACATATTCGAAAGGCTCTTGCAATTCGAGACTTTGGGAGTTATGAAGAAGTTGTTCGGTGTGCTCTCAAAGTGGAAATTGAGTTTGGAGAATGTTCCCATGGCTATGGTGATAAGAAAAGAAAGATGGAGTTTCAAGCTGGTGGATCTAGTGATAAAGATGGGAAGAAAACACAATGACCCACATGCCAAAAATGTGGGAAGTTGCACCATGGGAACTGCCTCAAAGTTATAGAGAAATGCTTTAAGTGTGGGAAGGAAGGACACTAAGCTCACGAGTGTCGAAAAGACATGAAAAGGAAGGATAATGTAGCCGATGAAAGGAGAGAACCACTCGTGGTTCAATGCTACCACTGTAGGGAGCTAGGGAACTATTCAAACCATGGTACTAAACCTCGAGCTCTCGAGGGTAATCAGCGCCAATAACCACCAAAGCCAAAGGAACAAGGGAAGGCTTATGCCATCACTACTGCGGAGGTGGATCATGATAATGAAGTCATACAAGGTACACTTCCTATTCACTCAAGAATGGCAAAAGTATTATTTGATTCTAGTTCTACGCATTCCTTTATATCTTGCAAGTTTGCTAGAACTATAGAATCGAAGCCCCGAAACATTGAAGTAGAGATATCTGTAAAAACACCAAGTGGTGCAATCATTGCAACCCAAGTATTTGATTCTTCTCCTGTTGACGTATGTGGGGAGATTCTTCCAGAAAATCTCGTAATACTCCCCTTGGTGGAATTCAACGCTATAATGGGAATGGATTGGCTCTCGTTATATAGAGAACATATCAACTATCGGGAAAAGGAAATATATTTTCATATTCTGAACCATCCCATGCTCCACTACAAATGCAAGGAAGATCAGGATTATCCTTTGAAAAATCCTTCAATGGTGAGGGTGTTGATTCCCTATGAAGAATCATACCTCACCCAAATGGTTGAGTCGAAGGAAACTTCCAACCTTGAGGAAATGCCCATCTTGAGGGAATAAAGTGATGTATTTCCCGAAGAGTTTCCCAGAATTCCCCCGGATCGTGAGGTGGAGTTCTCAATTGAACTCATACCTGAAGCTACTCCTATCTCAGATTGCCCCTATAGGATGGATCCTATCGAACTTGAGGAGTTAAAGAAGCAGCTGCAAGAGCATCTGGACAAAGGGTTCATACGCCCTAGTGCATCACCTTGGGGTGCGCCAGTGCTCTTTGTAAAGAAGAAGGATGGTACCATGCGGCTGTGTATCGATTATCGGGAACTCAACAAGATCGCCATAAAGAAAAAGTATCCTCTCCCAAGGATTGATGACTTGTTCGATCAGTTAAGAGGAGCTCAATACTTCTCAAAGGTGGATCTTCATTATGGATATCATCAAGTAAAGGTGAAGAAGGAAGATATTCAGAAGACTGCCTTCCGTACAAGGTATGGGCACTATGAGTTTTTGGTGATGCCCTTCGGAATTACTAATGCCCCTGAAATATTCATGGATTTGATGAATAGAGTCTTTAAACATTACCTCGACAAATTTGTGTTAGTGTTTATCGATGATATTCTCATCTACTTCAAGAGCAAGGAGGAACATGAAGAACATCTAAGACTTGTGTTGGCGACATTGAGAAAGGAGAAGTTGTGCGCCAAGTTTAGCAAGTGTGACTTTTGGATGAATCAAGTCACGTTCTTGGGACATGTGATCACAAGTGAGGGAATTTCTATGGACCCTTAAAAGACAAAGGCGATTGAAGAATGGCCCAGGCCCTCTAGTGTCACAAAAATCCATAGTTTTCTTGGATTAGCTGGGTACTATCGACTTTTTGTGAGAAAATTCTCACGATTGTCAAGCCCGCTAACTAAGTTAATAATGAAAGGGGTAAATTATGTCTGGATGGAAGAATGTGAGGGAATCTTCAAGGAGCTAAAGAGAAGGCCGATCACTGCACATGTACTCACACTACCAAAAAGCGGAGAAAGTTTTGTGATATACAGTGATGCTTCAAAGAAAGGCTTGGGTTGTGTACTCATGAAAAATGATAATGTGATAGCCTACGCCTCATGAAAATTGAAGATCCATGAGCAGAACTACCCGACGCATGATCTAGAGCTGGAAGCCGTGATTTTTGCATTGAAAATCTGGCGGCACTACCTTTATAGTGAGAAGTGTGACATATACACTGACCACAAGAGCCTAAATTATATATTCACACAAAAGGAGATCAACATGCATCAAAGCAGATGGTTAGAGCTAATCAAAGATTACGATTGCTCTATTCACTATCATCCTGGAAAGGCGAACAAGGTAGTTGATGCTCTAAGCAGGAAAGAACCTTCTACTCTATCCATGTTGAGGATTGAGAAAGACCCTATCTTCTTGGATATGCAACGGATGGATTTGGGAATCGTAAGGGCAGGGGATACATCCTACCTTGCCCAAATGATTGCACAACCATCCATCCAACAGAAGATTAAGGAAGCACAAAGGGGTGATATGGATATACAAAAGAGGGTGAATGCAGTAAAGGAAGGGAAGTTGCAAGAGTTCCATATCGATGATGATGGTGTGATTCGGTTTGGAACGCGGCTTTGTGTTCCTTCATCACCCGGGATAAAGAATGAGCTATTGGATAATGTACATAGCTCAACTTTCTCTATTCATCCTGGAAGTACCAAGATGTATTGTGATCTCCGAGAACACTTCTGGTGGGATAACATGAAGAAGGAGATTGCAGAATATATATCAAGGTGCTTGGTATGTCAGCAAGTTAAAGCTGAGTGGAAAAAGTCAAACGGTATGATGCAGCCATTGCCTATACCCATGTGGAAATGGGAAAATGTTACTATGGACTTTGTCATGGGTCTCCTGAAAACGTCAAGAGGAAATAATGTGATATGGGTTGTGGTTGATCGACTCACCAAGACTGCCCATTTTATCGCTATTCGGGAAGACCTCTCACTTGAAAAGCTTGAAAGGATATATGTGAAGGAAGTAGTGATATTGCACGGTGTTCCACTCTCGATTGTCTCTGACCGTGATCCAAGGTTCACATCTAAGTTCTGGAGGATCCTTCAACATGCTTTGAGTACTGAATTAAATTTCAGCACGGCCTATCACCCCCAAACTGATGGCTAGTCTGAAAGGACTATTCAAACACTTGAAGATATTCTAAGAGCCTTCTATCTTGAATTCAAAGGTGGTTGGGATCAACATCTCCCATTAGTTGAGTTCTCATACAACAATAGCTTCCACTCGAGTATTTAGATGGCTCCGTATGAAGATCTTTATGGGAAGTGATGTAGAAATCCAACCTGTTGGGATGAAGTTGGAGAAAGAAATCTACTTGGACCCGATCTTGTGCAGGAGATGACAGAGAAGGTTCAAGTCATCCAGAAACACATCAAAGCTTCTCAAAGTCGGCAAAATAGCTATGAAGAAAACCGTCGAAGGGACTTGGAGTTCGACGTGGGAGATAAAGTCTTCCTTCGAATATCTCCATGGAAGAGAGTCATGCGATTCGGGAAGAAAGGGAAGTTAATCCCAAGGTACATTGGCCCCTTTGAGATCCTTGACCGCATAGGAGTCGTGGACTATCGGCTGGCACTTCCACCGAATATGTCTCAAGTTCATGATGTGTTTCATGTATCACTACTGAGGAAGTACATACCAGACCCCTCACATGTACTAAACTCAGAGGTGGTACAGCTGGAAGATGATCTCTCCTATGAGGAGCACCCGGTAAAAATTCTGGACCAAAGTGATAAGGTTCTACGCAACAAGACAACCCGCATTGTCAAAGTGTTGTGGAGGAACCATAAGTTTGAGGAAGAAACTTGGGAACCAGAAGAGGCAATGAAGGATAAGTACCCTCACCTGTTTGTGTAAAGTGAAATTTCGGGGGTGAAATTTCTTAAGGGGGGAAGAATGTAACGACCCAAATTTTTTCAATGGAAAATTCCCTTCTTATATCTATGTTATAAAAACACCAAATAATGAACTACTAAGTGATAAGTGACCTTTAAACATAATTTTGTCACCCCTATGTTTTTAATTTTAAAAATCCGACATACACGGTTGTGTTCAAGATAGTTTTTAGAGGCTAATGAAACAAAAATAATTTTTGGTGAATAGTAATCTACCCTTATGAATAGTAACCTACCCTTATGAATAGTAATATGACCCTTATGAATAGTAAATAAGAGTAAAATTACCTATGAATAATAAAATAAAATTTAGACATCTTAGAAAGTGACAATTTGACCTTAGTAAATGTTTTTAGTATTTTATAAGTCATAAATAATTAATTATAATTAATTAATTAATTTAAAAGAATATTTATTTTCCTGTAATGTATTCATAAATTATTGAATCAATGTCTAATAGTTTTTAGATAATTTTATAAGACCCTACATAATTTTTGAAAGAACTATAAAATCAGTTTTAATCATAAAAACTGTTTTTTTAAGTAAATTAGGATTTTATTTAAATATTAAATTAATAATATTTAGAAAATTATTTTTGAAAATGGAATTCATTTTTGGATTCTACACATTGAAAAATGGTTGGGATAAATTTTTGGGATTTTTCTAAGAAACTTGAATTTTTGGTGAATAGTAGAATACATTAATTTACCATATAAATACATTTTAATTAAAACCCACTATTCCTGACATCACAAGTGATGTAAGCACCGAAATCCCGAACTCAAATGCCTTTTTTAATATTCTTGGTCATCCATGACTCATTATTCCTTGTCTTAGGTGAAATTAATAAACTAATCAATTTTATATTAAGAAAACCCCTCTCCCCTCCACTATAAAAACCACCCTTCACTCCCTCTTTTCCTCACACCTCTCAAGCTCCAAGACTTCTCTAAAATCTGCCCAAAAACCTTCCCTATCTCATCCCCCACTTACAAAAGCTGTTGTTATCATCAAAAGACCAAGCCTAGCTTCCTTAAAGAGGATCTCAAGAGGAGGATTCTAATGGTAATTTCTCTCTCTCTTCTCCTTTAATTTCCTTTCAAGTTCAAGTTCCTTTCTTGATCTCTCCCAACCTATCTTTATCCAAATTGTTTTGTAACTACATTATTATACATATAATATAATTTTCTATGATTCTTATATCACCCCACACCCTTTCCCTCTTCCTTTTATTTTATTAAAGAGAACGTTGTTCATGTGGTGATAATTTATCACCTTCAAAAACAACATGCTCTCTTCTTCCATTTATACCTTCAATCTAGTCATGAAACCATTTTTATGGTTGAACCAGAATATTTTATATGTATTATGTTCTATTTTAAGTTCTGGAAATAACCTATGGCCCTATTACTAAGTTAAATGTTAAAACAAGATCGTTGTGATCCAAAAACAGCCCAAATTAACCCAAATAACCATCATTAAATTTTTATCTAATGATTCGTCCACTTGAATCTAATATAATTCACTATAAAATTATTAAAGCTACTGTAATATAATTAATAATATGTAATATCAGTTCTGTATATTTTCTCATGATCTACCCAAACATCAATTTAAGAATACAAGTGGACCGCTCAAGAAAACCATGAAAATGAACATCCCCGATCAATGTTTTTAAACTCTACAAGTCATCCAAAGGAACATAATATGAAATAATGAAACCATAATGAACCCTATTAAGGTATAAAAGGTTCTAGAATTTCTAATTAATGAATATAATGTCATTATATAGGACATTAAACAGAAGGAGGCATTCGAGTACAAGGTAAGGGGAAATCTCGAACCCAATTTTCTTCCTTCGGGTTCTCCCTCTTTCACTCCATTTTTGATATGGTTACTCCTCAAGGATCATTTGTTCATCATTTCCTTTAATTTTCTGGGATATACATGTTTTTCACTGGTTTTTATGTCCATCAAATTTTTTTCCAAAATAACTCTTCTTTCAAGATCTCACCATTTTCAAGGTTGATGGTTCTTGTATCATGTATGTTGTTCCCTCTTTCTTTTGGGAACCCAATGCTTATGAATGTGTTATTATGATATGAAACTCATTCCTTTCCATGGGTTATTTATGTACATGTTTGATATGTGTTCTATGTGTCAAGAATGATAATGATAATGTTATGATGTGACGGGTGCGCCCGGAATTATATAGCGAATATGAATGTTTAAATGTGACGGGTGCGCCCGAAATTATATAGCGCTCCAATGCATTGGGTAAAGTGATGAATCTCATGAGTAAATGTGAAATGATGTGTTAACATGATTCTATATTTGTTCACAAGCATGTGTGGTAGTTAACCACTAAGACATGATGTTTCATTTTTATGCATTTCCACATTTCAAGTTTATTGTTTATGCTCCTCTCATGTTCATGATCTTTTGCCTATGTCATGATTATGCTCACCCCATGATGTATTGTTCTTATCTATCCTCTTACTGGGCTTTTATCTCACCCCTTTTTATGTATATCTTCAGGTGGCTACATGTACTAAGGAGAGGACAAGTGCCAATAAGAAGCAATAGAAGAATAAATTAAATGAATGTTTATGCTTAAAGTTGTATTTGTTATGTATGGTCTTAGTTTGCCCAAGTCACTAAACCTATGGATCCTCCATGTGTAATACTAATATGTTGTTGATCTATGAAATTATTTAATAGTAATGTAAGAAATGGTCGGGTCGCTATAAACATGATTAACCCATGGAAATGAAATGGGTTTTAAAATAATATTTTTGAAGCATGATTAACCCATAGAAAAAAATGATTTCCAAAAAATTCTCTATGAAACTGTAATTATCGATCGAGAGAAAGAATCTAGAATGTATAAATAAAATTAATTCCTAGTATAGGAAAATTAAAAAAATAATTTTTGTTTTCGATGAATGTAAATTCCATTAAAATCTCGTTAAAATAATTCGTGAGGAAAATAATTTTATAAAAATTCCAAAGTGTCACATGACACATTAAAACATTATAATCACAATCCTTATGATTTAATATCATTAAATAAAACCTATAATATAATTAAAATAAGGGTATTCATTATAAATCATGCATTAGGGATGAATATACACTACACGAATGAAAGGAGTGGTGAATATACAATAAGTCTCACAAAAAGAAAAGTGAGACTTGAAGTCCTCTTACAACTATGTTAACATCTGAATTAGAAGACCCGAAATTAATAATCATAAAATGAAACATATAAGTAACAATAATATAAAGTAATTCATGATGTTATATTTCAAAATTGTAAGTATATACTCCACACAAAAGATGTATGTGGTGAATATGGCATTTATCACACAGATGTAAAAAAGTGAGATGAAAATCCATTACCTTGAGTTAGATTTCTCATCCTTGCCACATATCATTCTGAATAATAAAATTATGATAATTATTTAATTTATTTTTAACCTTTAACAAGTTTATTATTACTTTTATATCACTTATAATTATTTTACACAGAATTACTTAATGAATAATGTTTAAGTTGGGTGATTTGACCATAATTAGCTTATGTGTCAAAACTGACTTTGATCGGTCAAGTATGGTAAAATGAGGTCATTATTTAAACATTTAAAGAATTAAAAACAAAAACTAATTACAAAATTTTTAAATAAATTATACTTTTAAATTCATATAATAAACATGGTTATGAAAAATTACCCAACGTTATAATCAGGGGGACGATAGGTTGTACGTACGCATGAGTAACATTCAAATTTTTTAGTGATTATTATGCAAAGAAGGTAAGTAAAATTTATCATTAGATAATAAAATTTATATAATAAATGAAATATTAATTTATTATATATACTTATATTTATATCATTCTTGTGATGTGGTGAGATGAAAAAGGAAGAATCATATCTCTTCGAGGAGGTGGTAGTACAAGCATCTACCAACGACGTTATCACTTTTTTAGTGTGTAAAATGGAAATAATAAAATGATATCTTATATTAACATATATTTAAATATACAATTAATATCATAAATATTTCATATATATCATATATTATTATTAAATATTTCTTTTATACATTCTATGTAAATTATGAACATATCAAAATTCTTTGAGGAGGCGGTAGTCCACACATCCACAAATGATGTTATCGAATTCCTACAAAATGGAATCAATGAAGGAATGTGTTATATAAAAATTCCATAAGTATTGTTACATTATAAATAAAATACATATAATATAAAAATATAATTTCCATCATAATTCCATAATATAATAGGTGGTAAAATAAAAACAAATGGCATCATTTTAAGAGGTGGTAGTTCACCGTATACACAAATGATGATTTTTTTACCCATTTTATAGATGTGAGTGTAGGTGTGGGTATAAATAATAACATAAAAACATATCAGTATATTTAGGATTATTTTTATAGTATATAATATTGTAATAATACAAATTTAATGTGTATATAAATAAATAAAACAAAATTTCTCATTGAATAATGTTACCTTTATTCGAGTACCTCATTTTGGTTTGCACCAAAATAATTCATTGGTTTTATTTTGAAAATAAATTATTATTCCAGGATTATATGATGAATTGTTTTAGTTTATTTGTAATTGGATAGGATGATTTGAAAGTTATTTAGAGTTCTGAAGAGAGGGGTGGTGGTGGTGGCCTTTTATAATGGAGGGAGAGAACGCACATGGAATTATTGAAAATATTTGAGTTCTTACCATGTTTTACATGTCCCCAAAGGTTCAAAGATAAAATATTATAGAACCATATAGGTTTAATGGTCTAAATATTTCAATAATATTATTTTTATACAAGTTTAGGGTATTTTTTACAGCTTAAATTCTATGTTTAATCATTAATTAAACTTCTCTTTTCCTTAATCAATGTAATTAATTGTAATTACATTCACAAATATTTTAGGACAAACATTTATTTGAAATTACTATAAATTAAAAATTATGATTATTCAAAATATTAAATCTATTTTTCCAAATTCCAATAACTAAATTATCATAATTTAATTTTAAATAAATCTCATATACGAGATGAAAAAGACATATTTTTAATGTAAAAAGATCATATTTTTTAAATGTTTCTTTATCAACTTTCAAAGTGATATATAATAAAATGAACTAAATTACACTTATTTATGTATAATTCATCAAATTATAATTTATAACCAATTTAAAATATAATATCAAATTTTAAATTATTTAAATTAAAGATTATTTTTCAACTAAAAAACAGTATTTTTCACTTTATATCAAAACATCGATCTTCTCGTAAAAAATTATTTTTTTAAAAAATTAGATTTTAATATTTCAAAAAATAATTTTATTTTCTCAATTAAAATTTATAATATTTTTTAAATTTAGTTTTAAAACATGTATGCCATTAAAATACATCAAATGTTCCTTTTTGAAAAATACACCCTTTTAATAATTAAAATTGGATTTATTCTTATTTTATTCCCATAAAACATTTCTAATGAATTTAGAAAAATGTTATAAAATATATTACATAGAAAATTCATTAATATATTTCAATAATATTGATTAATTTAATTTATTAAGATAAAATTCCATTATAAACAATAAAAGTGTTTTTTATAAAAACACATCCTTTATATTCAAATTCAATTTATTTCCATTTCCAATTAAATGGATAAAAATGAATCGATTTTATAAATATGTGTAAAGTATAATTTTTATAATTTATTTAATATCATTATTTCCTTCCATTATAATGACTAAGTGATAATTATCATGTTAAATAATAATACTAATAGTGTATTATTGTCCAGTATGACTCAAGATTTTATATCACATAAGTCATCAAAAGAACTCATTGTTGTGTGCAAAAAAAGTTAAAATATGTATTATATGTAAATTAATCTACCAAATAATTTAAATTAATTATAAATAATATATTCCATAAAATCTGGGGATGTTACAATTTGGGTATGGTGTCTTTCTTTATTACTTTGGCATAAGATACAAGGAATCAAAATATCAATTAAAAAAATTAGTATTCTTGATAAAATAATTACATAAATAATTACCAAATTAAAAGTGAAATCATAAATTTAATCATTTTATTTGAGAATACTATTATTCCTTATATAATATCCTTTCATGTCATTTTTAATAAACTTCTTGGATTCTTATGAAATGTAAAAAATAAGGGTGAGCTCAAATTATAAATATGGGTTAAGTATATAGAAATCAATCCTGAATAAAAAAGAATAATCCTGTAAAGTTATATAAAAGAACACACAGTATATATAAATAAATTTACTAGAATAATCAATATATATATATAGGTAAATAACTAAACAGACATACCATTGAAATAATTTTATTGGGATAATCTATATATAATGTTAAATATATATAAACACCTTACATTTAAATAATTTGACGAGAATAATCATTATGGATTTATAAAGAACTAAACACACATTAGATTTAAATAATTTGACTAGAATAATCATTATGTATTGTTAAGTAACTTAAAATAAATTCCATTTAATTAATAAGATCACTATCATAACTAGATAAGACATAATCAACAATGAAAAGTAAATAAATAAAATACAATGAATTTAATCAATAAACAGATAATAAAATGAGTACATATATAATATCATAGAAAAACTATCATAGATAATAAAAAATAAATTCATGATGAATGAAATGATTAATTACTAGATTTCAAGATCTTAGAAAACATGATTCCTCTACAATCAATAATTTTCACAAGAAAGTTTAACCCCGATTGGTAGGAAGACATTATAACCCCATTTAACTAAGTATTTCTAACTGATTATTTTAATGATACTAATGATTCATCAAGTGGATATTTATAATGAGGAACCACCCATATCTATATGTCCAAAGAATTACTTATATATAGAATAATTTATTTAATTGTTGTATAATATTCATTTTCAAAAAAAATCTTTATTGAGTAAAGAATATGGATTTATCAATATTTTTCCACTTAACCAAATAACTTTCAATATAAAAAACTATATGTACAAATTATATATTATATAAGAAATATGTATCCCCATGATAAATAATATGGATATTTAGGGGGAATTTTATGTTTAATGATCATAAGAATGTTTTTATTTCATGGGAAAGTTAATGACTACAAAATTATTCTATAAAGTGTCAAGAAATTCCTTGTTCAAAACTATCATAAACCATCCATATAAAGAATTGTGATGGTATCTATAAAACATATAACTTGTAGATTATAATTTAAATAAAGGGTCTTTTCATTGATGAATATAAATACCACAAAAATATATTCCAAATCATTTTTATGGAAAAAATGAATTTAACGTTGAAAATAATTTTTTAAAACTGACCATTTATATAATATTATTAAAAAAAATTATTTTAAAAATAATTTTTTATACTTAAAATTGAAGATTCAAAGAAATTAGGGATCATGATTGTAGTAAATTCCATAAATTCCACAGAAGTTAAAATAACATAACTTTCACAGTAGTGTAAAAATCTTAAAAAGATCCTTGTTCAGAAAGAGACAAGAGGATTCCTTTTAAACCATTTTTTAAAAAATTATAACATCATTAAAAATTATTTAATAAATTTTATGGGGAATTTTAAAAAGAAACATTAAACTTTCCAAAAACATTTATTTGGAAGAAAAAAGTAATTTTGACAAAAGGGATAAATTAAGTCAAATTTTGTTAAGAATATTTTATCAATAATTTTTAGTACATAAGAGTGAAAAATGGTATTATTAAATTGAAAAATAATTAATAACTAGATTTTTATAAAATTAATTTGTTTTATTATTATATTATGAAATAATTTATTTCAATATAAGAACAAGAACGACCAATCTTAATTATATTGGGATTGTGAAATACACTCTTACAAAGATTATAATGTATAAGTGAGAATTAATAAATAAGTAAAATATGTGTACAAAAAATAAATCCTAATTAAAAAGTCTAAATACAAAATAATATATATAAAAAATTAATTCTACACACAATATAATAATATCAAAGTCAATAAATAATTAATATATCCCCAAGAAATGAAATTTAGTTATAAAATTCATTACCACTTGGTAATTTTCATTTCAAATACCCTTTGAGGAAATAATTCAAATTAAAACCTAAAATACAATTAATTAATAAGTATACATGATATTAAATGTAAATTTATATGTTAATACACAATATGAAATAAATTATGTGCATAATAATACAATATGACTCAATGAATGTAAATTTAAACGAAATACCATACTTTACGCTTCCTTTTGGTTAAACATGATTTAAATTATTTTATAAAGATTTAATAGATTTTTTATTTTATAAAATAACCCAATTAATATTTATAATATCATATATGATCCTCTAATTAAATTTACTAACCTTTTTCTAATAAAATTTTTCTATTTTTATTGTTTTGATTGTTAATTGCCTTGTTTTCTTATTCTAGTTCTGTCAGGAACGTTATGGTTCATTGTTATATGATATAGATAATTCATCTCCATAATTATATTAATTTTATAAATATCATATTTACTCATTAAATACATTTTTTGATTCTTTTTTGGAGTATGGACATGGAAAATTAATTGCAACACTTCAAGGAGATAGTGGGACGTACGTACCCACGAGCGCTAATATCATTCCATTAACGATTGAAAGGATAAAAATTTAGTGATGTATTAATATTATAAAATAAATATAATATAATATTTATTGACATATATTAATTAAAATTATCATTATTACATTGCTTGTAAATTTTAAGTGAAAAGAAAATCACATCACTTCATGTGGTTGTAGTTTGTTATACACACGAGTGACATTACAATATTTTAAATAGAATGGAAAATAAGAAGTTTTATGAGATATTATTATCAAATAACTACAAAAAACATAAATATAATATAAAATTCTTAAATAATTCCTTATATCTATCCTATAAATTAGGTGAGGGAATCCGAATTACATATGTTCATGAGGTGGTTTCCCATAGTACACATGATCGACATTTTCATTTTTTATTTTATGAAAGAGGGAATGTATATAAGACATTCAATTAATGTAATTAATTATCATTCTATGTTATAGAATTATTTTATTATATAATATATATTTTGTAATATTTTATGTTGGTTTAATAAAAGTCAAATAAAAATCATTCATTTAATAATATTACCTCTTCTTCAGAAAACTACTTTAGGTCCTATCCAAAATACTTCCTAGGATGGATTTATGATAAAAAAGGGATATAGAATCTCGGGATGAAATTAAAAAGATATTTGGTACAGTATTGGAATATATAAATATAATTTGAAGTATGAAGATGGGAGGATAGTTGGTGGACTTTTATAAGTGGGGGATATGACACAAATTGAATTTTTGAAAAGAATCAATTGGGGCCTTGTTTTTTCATTCAACAAGCCACAAAAATGAGTTATTATTTACCATTATAGAATATAATGTAAAAATATGTCCATAAAATGAGTTTTGTACAATTTTTTATGTCATTTAAAACTCTTATTGTTTAATTGTAACGACAATACAAGTCTGTTTCTTCCTCAACTATAATAATTAATTTTTACAAATTTTACTATTCATAATGTTAAGAAATTAAGTTGAATTTATTATACAATAAATATTATAATCATTAAAAATTTGTAATTAATTTTTCCAAAATCAATTCATCATATTGGTATAGCCTAATTTAACATTATACCTACATAATCGATGAAAAATTGGGTTTCCAAAAAGGAAATTATCATATGTATAGATGATTTTAAAATCAAAATTTAGTAAGAAATTTGTTAAAATGAAAAAAATTAGTCAAATTTTTATAAATTTATCTTTTTTTACATATACCAAATTTTATTTTTCTAACCTTGTAAATTATTTAAATGGAATTTTAGTTTCCATTAAAAATCATTATATTTCAATATTCATTGAAAAATAGAACATTTCCAAAAAGTCTAAAAAAATCATCCTGAGATAAATTGAAAATTTTGATTTCAAAAATTTATTTAATTTTATCAAATAAATTTATTGAAATTGTTAAAAATTAATTTCAAATTCTTTGGGTAAAGAATAACTAAATGTCTTTAAAAAAACATGGTATTTTAGAAAAAATTTATTTTTATTTTAAATGAAGCATATTTAATTATAGTCCATATATAATAACAGTTTTCATAATTTAGTGAGTAATATTCCTTAAATTAAATTTAAGTTTTACAAAATAATGGTGTACTACATTATGGTTCATTTAGACTCTTGGTTGTATGTTTTTCAATATGTCTAAAAGATTAAATTTAAGGAAATATATTTCATGGGAAGTTTAATCATGGTATTATGAATCACATATGTTATCAAATAAAATGTTATTATTTTATAATTTTTGGGTGTTACATTCTCCCATCATAAAGTAATTTCTCCATTATAATTTTATATTGTTCTCAAAAATTAAGGGTTTGATATTAGAAATTAATTTTTTGAAATACCCCACAACATAATGGGTTAATAAAATATAATCTGAATAATAAATAAAGGGAATTAAAAAAGGAAATATAAAATAACATATATATGTATATGTTTCTATGTAGGAGAACATTTGTGGAATTTGATGATAAAAATAAGGAAGAAATGTGTAAATACATATAGACGGTGATGGTCGTCATTGATAACAAGAATGTGATTGATCAATGCATAAAAAACATAAATATATTATTATTTAGTAGACCATTCGATTTATAAAATATTTAGGTAATAGGAAAAATTTTATTCTTCAATATCCTTTTCATAAAGTTGAGTAATTATTTTACTGTATAAAAATATATGGAAATATACTTTCTTAGTATGTTTTTATTTCATTAGCACAATTTTATCCTTTATATATTCTTTTAAAAACTTCCAATTCATCACATAATCTATGAAATGAATATCCAAAAAATAATTTTTAATGCTTAAACCTATAAAATTTACATTTAACATATTGTAAGATCCATAAAATAGTATAACATATCCATCCTTGTATTTGTAAATATTTTCTACAAAAAATATAGGTATAAAAAGTTATCAAATATAATACATTGAAATATAAACCTCAATAGTAACACCATTAGTTCATTATTAATATATATTCAAATAATATTTTATGTAAAAATAATGACATATTAATTGTAACATCACATTTGTTTTTGGTGGGTGCTAAACACTTATCATCATTCAGTTTTGAGTTCAATCCTATGTCCTTCCTGTATGTGATGTGTTGTCACCCAGTATGTGGTTCGTCTTTCTTCTAAAAACATATTAAAATAGTTTATATAAAATTCCAAAATTATGATGAACCATAATTACTAAAACATCAAAGGTAATATAAACTTTAAATGTTAACAATAACATTAATGTTATGTCTAAAAATCGGAATTCTTTCTTCCTCAAATATCATTTTCATATATTAAACTAACGAGTTATATTCCCATAAATGTTTTCCAAATAAGACCTTAATCTCAATAGTCATCCATCACATAAATCCTAAAAAGGTGTGCTTAAGAAATTGAATTTATGATCATTCTTAAAATCATAAAATCATGATGGTATTTGTTACACTTAAGACAATGAAGACATATATGCTTCCAAAAATTAAGAAAAATCATTAAGTGTTTCATGATGTTTATAAAAAAATATCATTAATATAAATACAACTAAAACTTAATTCATGAATCCCAATAAAAAATATTTCAACATTTTTAGTTGAAAATATTCCAGTTCTTGTTATAGGGTTTAACCTTTAGAAAAGGAAATTGACATAGATAATTCACAGGTTCCCCACATTTAATATAAGGAACTATAAATAGATACCTAGGATGAGATTTATTTCCTTCCATTGTACTCATCATTTTTCCTTGAAAATTTATATATTTATTCCAGTATTTTGCACAAATAATTAATTTTATCGTCCCTTTAAGAAGATTTCTTGGGGTTATATTTCATTATTTGTGACATGAAAGAAACCAATAAATATTCACTAATGGTCTCTATTACACGATCACTTAGAAAAATCCATCATTCTTTTCTTTGGTGATTATGTGAGTTTGTTAAGTTATAGGTTGTTAGTCATATTTCTAGATAATTAATTAGGTGAAATCATAATGTCATTCACACCTATCATCATCTCATTTGGTTTCTCAGAGACACCAAATTATCCTCATATTTAATTATAAAAAAAATTACTTTAGCTTTTATCCATTGAAATAAAACCAAAAATCATAGTGTGTGAAACAACAATGATAATAGGAAAACAATATAATCATTTATAGGATATTAAATCCTGATAAATTATTTTTAATTTAAAACACTTTATATTTTACATAGGTTATTCATTGTCTTCATCTATAGAAATCCATCATAATGGTTATTAAAAAATATTAGCTACTGAAAGAATATTCCCTAGAAGTGTCCATTAAGGTTCACAGTATGGCACACTATAATGTACTAGGTAGTGCTCGAGTCAAGACCAATGATCCTTTTTTTAGAGTTATTAATCCTAGGTATATATGTTCCAATACCATTTCCACTTGTAGTATCTAGAGAGAGATGTATTTCTATGAAAGAGTCTAAATATATACCTACCAAAACTTATTAAGGTTCAATTATACATATCCTCAATTTCTATCATAGGTTTATTTTCTATAATATATGTTTTCTTAAATCTGGTTCCTTATGTTTCTACTAAACAAACATTTATATGAACTATAAAGAACATGGATCCATTAATGTGGGGCTGGTGTCTTTCTTTGTTATATTTTCTTAAGATACAATGAATCACATCCAAAAGGAATGAATATTTTAGTATACATTGTAAACTAGATACATACATGATTCCCATATTACATATAAAAACATAAATTACAACATTTTTTGGACAATATCATTATTCCTTCAAGAATTTACTTGCATATAAATCTTTGTAAACATTATCAATTTTTGGTAAAGGAAATAAAATTAGGATGTTACCATATTCTTATTAATGTTTATGTATAGTGGAAGTAATATTAAATCAATACGCATAATAATAATAATTTGACTCAAATTCTACTTAAATAATTTGACTATCATAATCAATAGGGAAAGGTAAATAACGGAACACACATTCCATTAAAATAATTTGATAAGTATAATAAATATGTCATGGTAAATAACTGAAAAAACATTCTACTTAAATATGCTTACTAGAATAATCAATATTGAAAGATAAATATCAAAAACAGATTCTATTTAATCAATAATATGGCTATCAAAACTAGATAATACATAATAAATTTAAAAATGTAAATAATATAAAAAATGTAATTATGTTAATAAACTAATAATGAAATGAATCCAGAGTTAATATCATTGTGAAAATATCATGGATAATAATAACTAAATTAATGATGATGTAAATACTTAATTATTTGATTCTATGCTTTTAAGAATCATGACACCACTACAGTTAATACCTTTCACAACACAGTTTTAGACTGATGGATATGTGTAAAACAAAAACCCATTTAACAAAGGATATACAAATGATTCATCTCCTAAGACTACTGATGCGTCGGGGGATATCTATAATAGGGACTCATCTATATATTCTTGTCCAACCCATTCCCCATATATCAAATATTTGATGTAATTAATGAAAATATGACTTATTAACAAATATCTATGTTGAGTAAATAATATAGATTTATCATTATTTTCCTTTTTATCAAATAACATTCAATTTTAAAAACCATATGTATAAATAACATACCATTTAAGTAATAAGTATATCTTTAGTAAATAATATAGTTATTTTCGTAAAATTTAAATTCTATTGATCATATGAAAGTGGATATTTCAAGGGAAAGGTAATGAATGTATAAAATAAATCAAGAAAGTGAATGTAAATGAATTATATTGTAAAAATGATCATAAAAAATCTATATAAATAATTATGATGCAATCAAAAATACTATCCCTAGTGTATTATGGTTAAAATAAAGTGTTTTTGTTCTAGTTCAATCATAATTAAATAAATTATCATTACTTTTTTATTCAAATATCTTTTTAACTATATAAATAGTTATTTATAAAAATAAATTTCAATAATATTTGTGACAATATTTTCATTAAATAATAATTTTGTGAATATATAATGTATTTTTCAAATAAATCAGTGTTTATAATGGTGGTAAATTCTTTAAATTCTATATAATTTAAAAAATCATTCCTTACATGCTATTATAAAAAGTTTAAAAAGAACCTCATTCAAAAAGAAAAATGAATATTCCTTTAAAATTTTATAAAACATAAATAATGGGTAAATTTTCTTTGAATAAATCATGTGTGGAATGATAAAACATTTTTTGAAAACACTTTTTGGTCACATGGATTTAGATGAAAGAGGATTATCGATAGAATAGAGAAATGAAGTCATATTTTATTAAAAACATTTCATCTATCATATTTTGTACCAAAGAGTGTAATAATGGTACAATTTTATGAATACATCATGAATAACCTGAAAAGAATAAAATTTATGGTGTTAATTATCTTATGATCAAATAAATTCATTTAATTAAAAATAAAGCATAAACAACCACGATTAAAATGAGATTGTGAAATAAACCCTTATAAAGATCATAAGGTTGAAGTGATAATTAATAAATTAATCCATTATGTGTATAAAATTTAAATATAAATAATAAAATTTAATTAAAAAATAAATTTTTCAAAATTAACTCTACACATAATATAATAATATGAATGAAAATTAAGCAGTATAACCTAATGAAAAGAAATTGATTTATGAAATTCTTTACCAGTTGGTAATTTTCACCTATAATCACTGTATACTAAATAATTCAAATTGAAACTTAAATTGGCATGAATTAAGAATAATTCATTAAATTACATGTTCAATGGGTTTTATATATACCATATAGAATAAATTAGGTTCAAAACATTTCAATATGCCTCAATAAATGAAAATTATGATGATATCCCTTATCTCAATCAACCTTTTGGTTAAACATGATTTAAACTCTTATATATTGGTTTTAATAATGTTTTCAATTTATAAAATAACCCTAATAATATTTATAATACAATATTTTATACTCTTATAAAATTTTACCACTCATTTTATAAAAATATTTAATTGTTTTCATTGTTTCTGGTGTTAATTGTCTTGTTTTCTCATTCTTTCATTGTCATGAACATTATGGTTCTTGGGAATAGATCAGTAATAGAAATTTTATTATTAATGTTATAAATATCATATTAAGTTAATATATATATTTTTAAAATCATTCTTGAATCATGGACATGAAAAATGAATCACATTGCTTTGTGAAGACGACTTGTCGTACGTGCGCACGAGGGATAATATCATTCAATTAGAAAGTGAAAGCTTATAGAATTTGGTGATATAATAATATCCATAAATAAACATCATATCATATATATAACATGGAAGCAATAAATTTATCTTTATTATTTTCCATGAAAATCGTATGTGAAAAATAAATAACATGGCTTCGCGACACTATAGTCTTTTGTACAAATGAGTGATGTTTTCATATATTATAACAAATGGGAATTAAGAAGGTATATGTGATATATTAATTTCATACATATAATAATTCCATAAATATCATCTAAATTTTTTAAATTCATCAATAAATATAGATCTAAATGGTGGTGATGGAAAAACAATTACATCAGTTCGTGAGGCGGTAGTCCTTCATACACATGATTGATAGATTTGTTACCCATTTTGTGGGAGATAAGATAGATACAGGTTATTCAATTATAATTATAAAAACTAAGTGTATGTGAGAGATTTATTTTTTTATATAATCATGTTTTAATATTATTTTAAGATAATGGAAGAAGAAACAAAAGAAAAAAACTCATTTAAAAATGTCACCTCTTCTTCTGAAAACATTTTTAAGTTTTCAAAAAATGCCTTTCTAGGTTATATGATTGATCAAGAAATAGTATATACAATGTTGTTATGGGAGAAATGATTTAATTTTTTGATATATTGTAATATCAAAATTTATTTCTTAATGTGAAGTGGGTAGAGATGGGTGGATTTTTATAAGTGGGGGTGAGGGAATACATCTAATTTTGGAAGAAAATCAATTAAACCCTTGTTTTTGTCATGAAAAAATCCTCCAAAATAGGTAATTATGGACCATATTTTTAAATTATTGTAAAACATTTCCATAATATGGGTTTTGGAAAATTTGTTAAGTATTTTTCAGCACTTATGATCTTATTTTAACCCCTAGTAAATAAGTATTTTTCTTAACCATGGTAATTAATTTTTTCTTTTATTATTCATAATAGAAAACAATAATCTAAATGTATTAGACAATATAAATTATTTTTATTGAAAATATGGAATCTATTTTTAATATTTAAATTCAATGAAGTTTCATAATCCAACTTAAAATTCAACCAGAAAACAAGACAAAAAATCATGTTTCTAAAGAGACTATTCTTATAACTATATAAGGTTTTAATATCAAAATTATATTATGATTAATTCATGATATTTTTTATATAATAATATCAAAAAATAAGGTTCATTTTATCAAATAAGTTTTATAGAAGTTGAAAAAACTTGTTTTAAATTATGTTCCCAATGTATAACTAACCCGTATTTTAGAGAGAAAAATAATGTTTTACAGAAAAAAATTTAGTTTTTTATTAAATTTTTCTTATTTTATTTATAATAAATTGATAACCATATTTTTTATAATTTAGTTATTAATATTCATACATGATAAGGTAATGAGTAGGTTATAACTGTATACTAGATTAAATTTCATTTAGACTCAGGGATAAGTGTTCAGTAATCTATCGAAGAAATTAAATGTTATAAAATATGTTTCATGGGTTGTTTAAGCTCTGTGGTTCCTATAAAATATACAATAAATTAAAATGTTCTTCATTTTTAATTTCAGGGTTTTATAATTTTTTTTTTAATATTATATTATGAAACTTTTTTTATAGAAAAATTTTTTGGCGATTTCTATTAAATTTTCAAATTATTATTCTCTAATGGAGTAATGATTCATAAATAACTATATATATTATATTCATAAATATTCTATTTGGGATATTTTTTTTGGTATTAAGTGATCATGTTTATTTGTGGGGAACCATTTGGAAAAGTTATGATATTTATTTTATTCTACTGATTAATTTATGATAAAATTAATGGTTTGATTTTAAGTGGTACTCATTTTTATAAATGATGATGTGGGGGGTACTATATCACCCCCCCCAATGTATTGGTTATAGTTTTATATCTAATGATACGACCACAAGAATCTATTAGGGAATTATCTCTATACTATTCATATCTGGTAGGGATACCTACTCTACTATGGGAATCTAGTGGTGATTCTTACATCACAAGTATATACATATCTTGGCTGTGTTTGTGCCAGTTTTTTCAAAGGTTATACCATATTTACATGTTATTCAAAAAAATTATGATTTTAATTATTCAAAATGTATTCAATATTGTTATCTTATGACTCTATAGTTTATTTTATTTTCATTATTTTCTTATAAGACATGTTTTTTATGAGATTTTTTTGTGTCCTATGTTTGTATTCCATGATCCAAAATAATAAATCATGTTTTGTGAATTTTACTTATGATCCCTTGATCTTTTTATCATACATTTATCCCATAATAATGTGTTTCATCATATTTATAATCTAATGGTTATGAATAATTAATAAGTTTCCCTTACAAGTATTCAAGCTCACCCCCTTCTTAGGTTTTCATTATCTAATTTATGAATATGACTATAGTATACGAGATATTGAGAAGAGTCTAATATATCATAATTATAGTGACATTTTACATGTATTATAAAATATTATTCTTATGTATCTATTCTCCATGATAATAAATATTTATTTACAAGTTTTTCTATACTATATTATAGATGTAGCAATTAATAATTGGTATGAATTTATTATTTATGTATGTTTAGTTGAGGTATCCATAGTTGGAATCATATAAAGGATTAGTTTATTTTTTAGATTTTTTATATACTTTTTCTATATAATGATATAAAACCTTAGTAAAAAACCATTGAAATTATTCTATTTATAAGATGATATCCTAAAATATTTATAAAGACACGAGTAAGCTGTTTTAGAAGAAATACATCCCCATCTAGATACTAGAAAGTAGAAGGTGTTAGAAAAAAAATGATCTTAATGGTAATAATCCATAAAAGGATAAGGTATCATCATATTGTTCATTACTCTTATTCAAAATGAGTAGTACTAAGACTGGACACCTTGATAGACACTCTAATGGGATATTCTTTAGTTGATCATATTATCATTATGAACTAGTATGAAGGACTAATTTCTTATCTAATTTTAGGGATTATGTAGAGAATTATAAGATTACCCAAATTGATATAACCAAGGATAAACATATATTGGTATAGTTATACAAAAAGGAACTATATGCCAATATGATAATGTAAAAAAAACAAGACATTTTAATGTTGAATTCATTTTATCTTTACGATAATTCACCCTCATTTTTAATGTTTTATCTCTCATGTCATCCATTTTGGTTTTATTAATTACTTGAACTATAAGGAATCATTTTCTTGAGGGATAATTTGGATATTACATCAATTAACAACCCTTAATTATAGGATATTGAGTGTGAAAAATTATTATTATGAAAAAACAATATTCATGAAATATGATTAAAAATGAATTCATAGTAGAAATATTGAGTGCACCAAAAAATTAAGGATAGAGAAAATTTAAAAATTTGGAAATGAATATGATTAAAAAATATATATAATTTTCTATATATAAAAAATGTGTAAAGAAGAAATAAGGGGATTTCCATAAGGTGACTGGATGGTTCTTTACTTTTTTATGATGGGGGTATCATGCATCAAACTACCACAGAATAATAAATATATTGGTAAGAACAATGATAGTATATAAAATGATTCCAAAATCACAACTAATGGTACAATGTATTACATGTGGAAAACAAGGGAATTATACAAGTTAGTTTCATAATTCAAGGGATGGTATGGATGATAGGTGTGAACAACCTTCATGACCCATGGAATAAGGATCAAAATATTCAATGAATTCCGATGAGATGGATTTTAATTACAAAATAATTTTCATTGGAATTATTAATATGGTTTCTCTTTCCCATCCATTATAATATTACTATATTTTAATCTATATATACCACACTAAATATTTATTAAAATAAAAAAACTTGTTGTAAGAATGTTGTTTTTTTAAAATTTATTTTAGGAGAATATAACTATTAGTATGATTTCTTTAGACATATTTTATATAACTCATGTAATAGATTAACTATTTAAAAATTGGATCAATATTCAATGAAAATGGTAAGATTACCCAAATCATCCTAACTATTGGAAAAATGGATTTTGGTAAAAACACTCAAGATATGATCACGATATATTAATTTCAATCCAATAACAAATGAAAATTCCAAATCCTCCTCATCATCGTCATTCAATTTACTACCATCAATTTTTAGTCCTAATGTTTCCCAAGATATTAAAACCACCATGTCAGCGGTGGATGTGAAACACAACCTACTCCTCTTAAAACTCTTGGAACATGAAATTGTGGTTAAGTAAAAAAGGGGGAGGCCTCAAATTGTCCTTAGGTATGGGAGTTGTTCAATAATAAGGTTCCAATGCCCCAGACCTTGTGAGACCATGAAGGGTGTGTGTGAAATAATTTAGGTCTGGGAAAGATTTATTTGGAAACATAAATATATACCCTGGTAATATGTGATAGGTCACTTATCCCCCATTTCCCATTAGTTGAGAAGGTACCATAAAATAGGGTAAAAATACTTGAACAAAAAGTGGGTGAGGATATGGGTGGTTATCTATCGAAGCTTGAAACAAATTCTGGGATAAAATTAAGATGTCACAGGATCATATATTGGTGGAAGATACTCTAAAAATGTATAATAGGGTTCTAAATGTGGATCTCAACAATCTATAAGAGGATGAAGAGAATTATTTATCAGCTTCATTATTTGACCTCAGTGTTCTTCTGGCACCTCCAATTTAATGAACTAAGGGGGGAAGAGATAGGTGTATGTGGTGTATCTTTTATATAAATAGGGACTCATGTTTCATAATTTAAACCTATTTAGGGTAATCTGTTAGTATGGGTATAAATTATAAAAACAAGGAATAATTAAATTGGTCTTAATACCTAGCCATGAGAGTTATTTACCTCAAATGGTTATAAAGAAACACAATTTTTTGATTATTAATGTTACAATTAAATTTTTTTGATTGATAACTCATTATAAAATTAAATATTGTTTGATCCTATATATATTTTTAGATAAATTCCATTTTAAGTAATAATAAAAATTTTAAGAGGTGATTTATTTAATGGGGAGTATGTAACACCCCAGGTTTTAGGAATGATATTCTCTCTGTTAACTATATGTTTATAAATATAAACTGTATCATTTCTCTTTATTCATGGAAATTGAAATTTTTCAGTAATAAGTCATAAAAAATAGCGACTAAACAAAAAACAAATTATTCCTTCAGGGTAAAATTTTACTACAATGGAACATCAAACTAAGTATTACTCATTTTTGATGATGACATCCACTAAAAAATAGAAGCTATCAAATAATTGAATATAATAATATCATCAAAACTACCAACTCCCATAGAACACCATGGACTTTATAAATCACCAATTATAAAATTAAACATAAAATGAAAAATAATACCAGGAAAAGATAATCTAAGTTGTATGATATAAAATGAAATCTATGGAAATAGAATGTATTAAAGAGACAATTTTATGAAGTTTATATATATATATATATAAGTAACATGTCTATTGGAAATATAATTTTTTAAAATATGTTCATTAAAAATATGATCGTTTTAATTATGAACATTATAGATATGTTTTTTGGTCATATATAAAATATGAATAATAATGTTTTGAATTTTGAAGAAATAAATTTCAAATTATATAACTATGAATGATAGAAAAATATGATATTAAATATATATTAATATATATTAATGCATTAAAAATAAATAATAATATTATTATTAAAATATGAGATGACATATATATATATATATAATTCAAATGAATATTTTAATATCAATTGATTAGTAAAATTAATATTTAAAATATAAATAATTAATTTTATTCATTTTTTAAATAATAATTCATTTAAAAGTAATATTTTATTTTTTCCAAATAACCATTTTTTAAATGTATTAATTCATTATACATTTATTATATTAAAATTAATTTATAAAATATTATGAAAATAAATCTAATTTTTTTCAACATTTTAATTTATAAAAAGAAATTATATAATAATAATCAATTAATTTTTAGGCATAATGATTTTGTAACCTTAGTTAAAAACTAGTTATCATGGTAAAGGTTAAATAGAAAAGGAAATAATTCACATAATAAAGGTAATGAAAATGTTTAAAACATGTTTTGAATTGAGATGTTGAGAAATTATAACCCTTAAATCATCCTACACATAATTATTTTCCATTTTTGAATCCAGTTGATAATTTTAACATGTTCTATACTTATGTTTAGTTGAAATATTTAGAAAAACAAATTTCACAACTTATAAACGGGGCCTCACACCACCCCTTCAATATGAAATTAAATTTTTTTTCATTCCTGTATAAAAAATAATATATTCCCATAAATTATGATACTAATCCACTCTTAAAAAACTATGGTCTAATTAAATTATCATAATCCCTTCAATTCCAAGGAATCCTCCAATAGAAACCCAAATTTCTCAATGTATGTTCAATATTTTCACTATCATGTTTTCATTTTATCTTTCCATTTCATATTTATTTTTCAAAATTATATATTATGAAATTAGTATCAATATATTAAATAATTTTTCTATATTTGGGGAATAATGACTCACCACAATTCTTTTTAACTATAAGAAAAGCAAAAAAACTTCAATCGTACGTATGTGTAAAACACCACCTCCAAAAAATTGTGTGATTCATCTTCCTTTAACAAATTACTAGGATTTTTGTAAAAATGAATTTAATATATAATTATGATACTTATAAAAATTTATAGATTCTGAAAATAATAAAACACATTCTTTATTTCTCCCATTATATTTAAAATAAAATTATCAACCATGTGTATATCTGAAATATCGACTCCATAGAATGATGGATTTATATTTTTCATTTCATAAACTCCTTAGATGGATAGTCATGTTAATATTTTTAGAAGATTACTATGATTTATATAATATAATTAAGATTTTTTTATAACAAATTGGAAAACCTATGTATGATATGATCAGCACACCATTATCATTAATTCAATTGTTTAAAAAAGCATACTATGAGTAAAATATTTTATTTAAATTAGGTAAAATATTTATTTACATTACTTATTCTTAAAATTATTTTCTATTTCTAATATATCATGATAATAAACACTAAATTACATCTTTATTAAATTTTTTTAATTATATTTTAACCATATCACCACATAATAATCGACAATCATGGAATTTTCATGCTTGGGACAGTTTGAACATCTACATGAAAAATGCATTAAAATTATATCATGAATGAATATGAAAAAATAATTGATGATATCATATAATATAAATAATAAATTAGTTAATTTTTTGTTTATATAAATTATAAATCAATGTATATCTCAATAATTATGAAAACAACTTTAGTTGGTTATGAAAATCACCAAAGTCTATTTTTTATCAATCTGATCTTCAAATATATAGAGTGAAATGATAATCAAGGAAAATTAAAAAATAATAAATAATTATAAGTCCTGAATAATATTAAATCTAATTAACAATTTATGATGAAATTATTAATAATAACAAATATCAAAACCACTATTCAAAAACTTGTATAGATAGTAGAAACTATACACTCCTGATGTTGGAAAATAGGAAAAACCAACTAATATAAATATTGATAATAAATATAATTGAGAATTAAAAAAAATTATGTATGAAAATGTTTTTGAAAAAACATATTATGATATATCTATTTTATTATACTAGATGTTAGATAACATTCAAGATAGTGAGAATAATGAAAGGGGTTTTCTTGATTCAATTTTTTATTGAGTCATAATCACTTAAATATGATTATAATGTTTAAATATTGTATTTTAATACACTATAATGAAGTTATAATTATTTTTATCCTTATTTTATAGGTAAATAATGTTTCAAACTATATTATACTTCCTTGATGAATCTATTTTTTTATAAAAATATAATATTGATTAGAATAATAACAATCTCTTTTAAAAAGTCTTTCTCGAGATGATTTTTTTAAATTCCTAGTAATCCACTCCTTTACTGGTAAATATAAAATTGTTGATATATTAAATTATCCCTATACTCCACGTTATTAATTTTTTTTAAAAGTATTAGTTATTTTTTTAATTATGTGGGTTTCCAATAAATCCATTTTAAAATTATTTAAGTTATTATCACTTCAATAATCAAATATTATTTGATTTTATAGTAAATTTTTTATATATGATTTACTTATTATTAATATATAATTATTATAATTTTATTTTAACTAATTTATTAATAAAATTAATTTTCATCATCAGAAAATAAAATTTTGGAAAATGACTTCAAAATCACATTCTTTTAATATGATATTAAGAATAAAAATCAGAGATGTTTTTTAGATTTCTCTTTCAATTTTAAAGGATATATATCCAATAGTGTAATAATTAATAAACAAACCTATATGTTCTTTTATTATATACTTATTTTTTTAGATTATGGTTTGGGAATCAAATAGTCGTTTTTATGTTATACCATTAGGGAATGTTATGAAGCCCATTTTCTTCTCACGGATTATTTTTTATAGGATAAATGACTTGACTTTAATTTAAACTCACATCTCTCTATAATGATGTTTGTTGTATTATATAACATTGAAATTCATTTTTTAAAGATTTATATCTCATTAGATAACTATGTTATTTGATTAATGAATTATTTCTCTAATATAAGAATTATGGAATGAATAATTGCTCAACCAAATGAATCAGGTATGGATTTCTGGTCCACTATAGGAATCATGTGGTGAGCACCCACTACTTTGATGAAAACATATATGCTTATTTTTGGGCCAATTATTCTTCCTATGTTATACATTATTTTTAAACTATACCAAATGTTTATTTTATTCCATGTTCTTATGATATTCCACATACTTATATTAGGATTTCATGTTTTTTTATTATAATTATATTATTTTAAGAAATTTTTTTATATCCTTTCTTGGGAAATGTGTTTCAATTCAATGACTGATAATGATAAATCATTTTTTATGATTTTTTTATGATCTTATAAACTTTTAAATGATATTTATCCTTTTATTATGTGTTTCATTATGATTATGATATTGTGGTTATAAATAGTTGATAATTTCCCCTTACTGAGAAATAAATATTTAACCATTATGATGTTTCAATTCGCGAGGTTTTCAAGATTATTTTAGTATATTAGTTGTCTTGATGAGGGTATATAGGATAATAATTATGGATAAATGTTCACAAGTGTTGTAAAAAAATTTACTATACACCTCATTTCCAAGATATTAATCCTATAGGTCCCTGGGTTGTTCGACTATTTGTTAGATTTATTAATTAAACCATAATATTAATTTATTATTTATCTATATTTATCATGGGTTTTTATAAATACCCTAGGTCATAAGGGTTAATCCATGATTCATATGATTCATTCCCTTTGAAAAATTTAAATATAAGGTTCATTAGTAGAATGATAAAAGTAAATTTCAAAAAACATAAGTGTCTTTCCATTTTTCATAGAAGTATCTCGTATATTACCCTTGATAAACCTAACTAAACTGTAGATAATTTTATTTTATTTTTTTTAAAGTATTTTATATTTAGATTTATATTTTTATTTTTAATATTCATCAAGTTAGTGAAATGTTTCATACTTCCCAACATTATCCAGAATCATATTTCATGATTTCAAATGAAATTTTAAATCATAATTCCCCTAAAATTAGTAATTTTCTTATATAAATAAAATAATTCAAACTAAATGATCTCTTCAAGGATTTTATAAAATTTAAATAGTATATTTTTATGAATGACAATCACTTCTAGTTAAATTAAAATGAAAATGGGATTGAATAGTTTTTCTTAGAATGAATACCGGAATGAACTACCAAATTATTGGTAGTTTTTATTTTATAATTACGATGTCCCTCTCATTAAATTCTTCATGTTTCCCCAATTCTATCTGATTGGATCCTCATCCATTGATGTTTCCAAACCCATGTGATTGTTTAAGGATCATTACTCATGAGTTTAACCCATGAGTTCATCTCTCCCTTTTACAGTCATGCTATATTATGTCATCGAAGATTCACATTGAGGTTGGGGATTCTTGAATACTATTTTAATTTGAGTAAATTATAGAATTTTAATGTTAATACTTTTATTGGAATTTTGTATGAGTCGTCCTAAGAATGATAAAAAATGGAAGGATGAAATTAAATGGGGAAATTATTACTCATCTTATTTTAAATATTTCATATTATATTTTGATAAAACTTTTTAGATGTTGTTAGAACACATTTTATTTTTTAACATAATTTTTTTTATTTCTATGAGTTTCTTGTTGTCATAAGACAAATTTTGGTTATCATGATTAAACTACTTAATTTAACTACTATAAGTGGATAAATGTTCAATGATAGTAATGAATGAGTTCATTTGGAAAAATAACTAAACAGTGGTTCTTTTCATACTAAACAAAAACTTTTCTCCTGAAAATAATGTTAACAAGAAAATGGATGTTATTTTTCACTGATAATTTTGTCGTTGATATTGGTTTCTATTTATGTTATTTTATTGTGGTTAAATATTCCTAGTTTAGAAATTTTTTTTATTGAATTAACCTCTTCAGTATGAATGTTTCAATTATTATTGTGACATTGGTGAATGTGGTGACTGTGTGGTAATATAAGGGGTTTTCAGGGTTAGGGTTTTCCATCAACATGTGTTTCTGGTAAGGATGTGTGGTTATTGGTTTTTTGTTATAGGGTTGTTTTTTAGTAATCAGGTGGTATTGAATTTGATTAGAATAAATAATGTTTTGATGTACATTGAGAGGAAATTAAATTAGAAAAGAATTATAATATTTTTTACGATTTAAAAGAGCCATAAAATTAATGAATTTAAATTGGTTGTTAATCAGATAATTATTAGTCATTATATATGGCTAATAAATTTAATAATGAATATAATGTGTCAAATAAAATATTAATTTTAAAGATATTAAACTACCTATTTAAATGGGAAGTTATGAATATTTTTGTTGTTGTTTTATGAGAAAATGTGGGGTTATTTGGGTTTTAATGGAATATGTGGCTGTCAGTGGTCTATTAGAGGTGGGATTTAGGGGTCACTCTCATCTTCATAATATTCCTAGGTGGGTTTTCAAATGGGTGAAGTTAGGAAATAATTGATATCAAAGTTATGGATGAGTGTTAAGATATTGTTTGGGATTAGGCACTAGTGAGGATTTCATGGGATTTATAGGGAAATGCTCTTTCTTGAATCCAATGTGAGAAATTGAAAGGGAATATAGCTAGGAAAAAAGTGATTAAGAATCCTTAGATTACATAATGATTATTTTAGGGTACAGACCCAGGATAGGTAAATGCATCAGAATGTTTTTCCTTGTGTTTGAATGGGGATAATTTGAGAAATTTGAAATGAACCTAATTAAATGGTCTTTAAATTAATTACATTCTATTAGGATTAAGATTTAAATTTATTTTTTATATATATTCCTATCAATGATCATCCAAATATTTTTCATGTTGGATAGGTGTAGTAGTATAATTCAGTCGAACATTAGAGAATTATCCTAACTAAGGAGGATGAGTCTTTAAAGAAAACACTATGTGAGCTCCATCATTGGGGAAATTTCAAATATGAGGGGGCTGTCACTATTTTTTAGATAAAGCATTGGTTGTATGATATTTAGATTTATTATAGTTTTATCTATTCCATTTAAGAGTATCATGTTCAAATGAATATTATCTTGATTCAAGGGTTGATGTTCTAGTGGTGTATTTTGTATCATTGGTAGTGGAAAGAGTGAGAGGTTTCATAGGATGATTTCCAAAAGAAATTTCCAAGGATTTACTTTATTTTATAATGAGGGTAATGAATAGGAATAATTTTTTCTACCTTCATCAAGGGACCATGAGAATGTATTATATCGTGGTCATATTTGAGAATTTTTATTTCATTTAACTAATATTTTATAGGATGATGAATCGAAATAATGATATCTAAAGGACCTTCTAGGCCAAGTAATTTGGTATAGGGTTACCAAATTTATATTTATTATATTTATCGAGCTATATAAAAAGGCATATGTGATTGATAAGATTCATGAATAGTATTTATAATCTTATGTTGGGATTCATTAGTGATTATTTTGTGGAATGGATATAGATAGAGTATACAATATTTTAGGATTTATAAGGATCTAACTACCAATGAGTCAGTATTAGTAGTCTTCCATATTCTAATCTATATCTATAAATTCTCATGTATATTCTAGGACCACAGTACTTATGTTTTTTTCATATGGAACTCATGGTAATAAATAATTCAAATACCAAATTATTCATAGGGACTATTGTGATTTGGGCTGTTAGTTTTCTTTTCAATCATCACAACCTTTTTTCATCAAGGGATTATCAATAGTAGGATTATTAGGTATTTGAGTATCATAAAATAAATAGAGTATAAATAGGTAAACCCAATTATTTCTTACACCATTAGTGATATTGGGATCAACATATTTTTGTAGGAGGTCGTTTAGAGGGAACAGTGATGTAGAGTAGCTAGGTGTGGTCAGTTTTATTCCGTGGAGATGTGAGTGTTAAATAACCGATGATTTTATGAGGTACCATGTATTTACTATATACACTGTATTACCCTTTATATCAATTTTGAGAATCCAATTTTATCAATAACCCACCTTGGTCCACTAATTGGGACTCATGGTGTATAGGTTTTCTATTTCACTTCTATTTACTATAGGAGTTGTAGGTTAGTCAAGACTTCTTGATATGAGTTGGGGTTATGATATGATAACGGGGAATCATTCATTGGGGTAATTATTCTTAATATGGGTATGAAGAAATGATTTCATCATTGTTATGAATTAGTTGTACTCTATCCTCCCCATAATCAGTTATTTCTAGAGGAGAGTTCCATTCTACCATATAAAAGTCCATCATGTAGTATTTTTTGGGTCAAATAACTACCTAAACATCCCTATGAATTCAAAGCCTCTATTTCCCCACTAATAACATGGTTTTTTGGATTTTGTAGAGGAAAAATAGTGGAGTTTCTTAGAGTTATTGAGGAGTTTCTTGATGTTTTTATTAAAGAGGTTGTAACTATACCACCTCATCATGATATTGAGCTTATGAGAGAGTTACAGCCAAATTATTTTATTATCTTAATAGATCTCTATACTATGGAACATTTTGTTCTACATGAGTTAAGGATAATGATTTGTGATAAGATGTAGAAGGTGGTGGGACAAATTTTTTTTTTGGGTTTCATTTTTGTGAATGGATATCTACTATCAATGTAATTGATTTCAATATGTAATTGAGATAATCACTGAAGGATATTGAAGAACATAAGAATTATGAGAATAATAATGTTGTTAATAATGGTTTCACATTATATCAAGTGAATAAACCGAAATTTAAATTTTGTTTTTTAGAGGTAGTTTTTATTAATCTTATAAAAATGAAGTAATTTCCTTAAATCTTTTATATATTCATTTATATATGGAACAAATTTTAAATGTTTTCTCAAAGTAATGAAAATTCATCAATTTTCATGAATGATGGTTGTTTGGGAAAAAT
Organism: Viscum album; assembly: GCA_963277665.1. Classification (NCBI taxonomy): domain Eukaryota; kingdom Viridiplantae; phylum Streptophyta; class Magnoliopsida; order Santalales; family Viscaceae; genus Viscum; species Viscum album. The sequence goes on along the minus strand of OY728138.1, from coordinate 697,888,913 downwards.
TTTGAAATGGATTTTTTTAAGAATGATTCTAGTTCCCTGGAGAATCTCTAATGGTCATTGTTTTTTCTCTATGATTATGATTTTCAAGTAGTTTCATCCTTATTTTTAAAATCTTGGAATATATATAACTTATTTTAAAAATATTTGCTAAAATTTGGGAGAGAATAAAATGAAGATTTGAGGTTTTTCTAATTTAAGGTTACTGAATAAAATTATAATAACTATGTAATTTTGAAGGAGAGTTATAAAATAAGGCCAAATAAAGGCCAGAATAACCACCATTGTATATAGATCATCAAAAGGACAACAAGTTAGACATATATTTTTCAACAATCCAAAGTGAAAATAGTGATGTAATAGAGTTCCAATATAGTTTATTAGTGGTGGGAGTTATACAGGGTGATGTGGGAGAGATATCCACTATGTGGGGAAGTATGGTGGACCAACTCTATAGGTCAACCCTATGGTATTTTTTCAGGTGGTCAAGGGATAACTTTGGATTAAAAATAATTATAATATCACATAAAATTTTTTATGGGACACTATTCATTATATAATAAGGGTGTGGTTTTTTATGATATAACATCATTCTTCATTTTCCTCCTCCAATGATTGTATACACTCTATGCCAGTGATTCAAATGTCATGTTCTTTCATTGGAGGTGTGGAGAGAGATCAAGTTACAGTAACATTGTGACCACCTAGAATTATATCAATGAAATATACATTCTTATAATTATTTGATATACTATAATTCACAATAAATAACTTATAGAAAAAAATAAACTTTTTAAATGAAAAATGAATAACATAATAGTTATTTCTAGATCATAAGAAACCTATACTGGTGAAATTGTAACTTGACCATAGGAATATTAATATGACCATTATGAATTGTAAACCAGCCAAATGAATAGTAACCTCACCCATGAGAGTATAAATAAAATTTCAGAATATTATAAATTAAATTATGATGTAATTATATTATAGTATAAGTAAATGAATATTTTAAAATTTTACTAATAAAGTGATGGTATTGTTGTAAGTTATAAATATTTAATTATAATTTTATAATTAATAAAATGATATAAAATAAAAACTATTTTTATAAAATATATTAATAAATTAATAATTTTTGTATTATGATTTTACTATAATTTTTGAGAACATAGAATATTTCTTAATGTTTTATAAAATCAGTTATAAATTTAAGATAAGTATTTTTTGAGTGAATAACGATTTTAAATACAAAAATAAATTTCTCATATTCATAAAAATATATTCAAAAAATGTAGCTCATTTTTTTAATTATACTCATTAAAAAATGTTCAGGATAAATATTTGGGATATTTATAATATACTTGAATTTTATAAATTGTAATATACTGTAATTTACTGTATATATACATTATAAATTAAATACATTATTCCATGATTCATCACTAATGTATGAAATATAAGATTGAACATATGTTCATTATTTTAATATATTTAGTGTTAATTCTCAATCTATTGCCATTCATGAGCCAAAATAATAAACAAATGAATAAAATATTCAAAACACACTCCTCATCTCCACTATAAACACTACCCCTCACCACCCCTTATTATCACACCTTCTAAGATTTGAGACATGTCATATTTCTACCCAATACTCTTACCAAGACCCTCCCCCACACCCAGGAACCATTGGCCTCAATAATTATCCAAAACCAATCCTCTTAAAGAAGCTCTCAAGGAGGAGAACTCAAGAGGTAAAAATCCTCTTTCTTTTCTTTTATTTTCTTTTCAATTTCATTTATTTTTTAATCATTCCCTCACCTCCCCTATCCAAAGAGACATAATAACTCCACTATAATTTATATATTGTAATTATATAATGTTAATTGAAGATCAATCATTAAAATCTTTTGTCCATCTCCCTCTCTTTTATTCTATAAATGAAAATAACATCGTTGATGTGGAAATTTACCGATATCATGGACGATGCATTTTCATTATCAATTAATGCCTTCAATACTCGTCATAAAATCATATTTATTGTTAAAAAATTATTATATATGTGGTACAACCTATGTGATTTTCTATAACCATTATATACACATGATGATAATTAATAAAAAAATCAAGTTTGTCATGATCAAATAACTGTCAAAATAATATAAATGATTATCACAAATGCCCTATCTAATGATTCATCCTAATACCAAAGAAAAAAATGTATTATATTACCATATAATCTTATATATGTTCCATAATAACATATAACCTCAACTCTATGTATTAATTCTTGTTTTACATGAACTTCTATAATCGTATACAAGTAAACTGATCATTAAAACCAAGGAAACAAATGTTCTTGGATGATAACATTTTATCTTATAAGACATAAAAAATACCATAAATGAAGATAGAAAAATTATTTTAAATAAAATAAATATAAAAATGTTATTAATTAATTAATTAATGGATTTAATTTTATTATCCATGCATTTAATGTCAAGTGCAGAACACATTTGGACATAAGGTAAGGGATTTTTTCCAAACCTCCATTTTTTTTCATGTTATGATATCTCTCTCTATGCACCAACGTAATTATGAATTATTTTTATATAATTATTTTAAATTATAATTATACATTCAAAACCCATGTATCTAGACCAGTTCAACTTTTTTATAGGAAATACATGTTTTACAAGGTTCTCATCTCAATTATTCTCGATACTCAAGCCCGTTTAAATGGAACATTTTGAATTATTTTCCATTTTAAGGTATAATTGATAATCTATTTTAAGACACAATTATTTTTAAAATATCACTAATTTTTTCATGAAAATCTATATTTTTTTATTTCTATTTTTATTGAATAAATTATTACACATACAAATGAATATTTCCAAAATAACTATTCATTACAAAGTAAAATGGGTATTTCTCTTAATAATTACATGATGATTTTATTAGATTATTTTCATATATTTCAAAACCACTATTTATGTTTATGATTTTTTGAGATTTATCTCTAATTATTATCATCTACAATTTTTTAATAAAAGTTTGATGATCATTTTAACTATGGATGTTCTATATTGATACCATTCACCATACTTCTCAGAATGGTTAGTGATTATATTCAAAAAAAATTGAATGTTATTTATATTTCATATTTATATGTATTTTATATTTAATTCCATTCATTTTATGAATGAATTGGACATAGTAAGTGACTTGTGGGGCCCTCTATAGCCCCTCTATGCATCCATAGGTGTCATGAGATAAAACATAAATGGATTTTGGCTAGTCCTTAACAATTTATTTTTAGATGTATTTTCCAAGTCCTCGATGATATGTTTCAGATGTCTCACATTATGAATTTCCTGATTATGGTAATAGTTATTGATAATACATGTGAATATTCTACTTGTATAATATCCATGGTTCAGCTTCATTGTCATCTTATTACTTTTACGGTATTATTTATTTAGATTTTATTCTAGATATATTGTGCTCAAGATTATGTTCTACTAAAAAGTGTTTTTAGTCATTCATCATGTGTTATTGTTTATATTATATTCTAATTCATTACATACCTTTACTGTGAATCTAATATCACACCTTTAATATATTTAATTTTTCTCCTAGATGTGAATATGAATATTATGAATGACCTTTAGGGATAATATAGGAGTTTTATGGTGATTCTAATAGATTTTTTGTGTCATATATCATTTCAAGTTATAATATAATGTTCAGGTATCTAATCTAGTTTCAAAACCTAATTAAATGATTGGTCATTTGGGATTCGTTTCATGTATCTATTCCCATTTAATAATCTAAGGCCTTGACTCTGGGTTACTGGCATTGGGTTATTTATAGTTGGCATCAGATAAATTTTAATAGAAACCATAAATACTAGAATCCTAAAATATAAATTAGGGAACATAACAATAAGATAGAATTTTAAAATAATCATATAATTAAATCCAAGGATTTTGGTAATGTATATATTATGTGGGGAATCCTAGAAATATATACTTGTTTGGATACTACAAGTGGATGTGGTTCTGGAAAAGATGTACCAAGGGGTAATACTCCAACAAGGTATCATGGGGCTGACATAGGATAACTTGGTACAAGAAAACAAGCCTTACATCACACCTAAATTAACACTCACATTGTATATTCTTAGGATAATTCACATTTTCTTTACAAACCATTATGAAGGATTCAAAATTAAATATTTCCCGCAATGAAACCATGTTTATGATTATGAGTTTAGCTATGCATAGAATTTCAATTCATGTCAAGGGTTTTTCTATTTTAATATTATGCATTGGGATTCATAACCTAATTTAGTGTATTCCATTATATATAAATGGCACATAGTGTATGGAATGAAAACCATATCAATGCGCATATTCGATGTAGGAAATTCCCTCCTATGAAAGATAATGAAGTTGGTACTAGATTTAAAACTACTTAAAAGTGAAAAATAACTATACTGGGACATCTAAATCATATTATGAACAATAATCTTACCTGTATGGGTCATCATGGTCCAAAACGTGGAGGACAAATTTTAGACTAGTTTATGCAACAAAAGAATCAATCATTCAATGGGACTGCGACCTGATTTGTAGCAGATAAATGGATAAGTTCCTTCGAAAAGATATTTCTCACTTTGGGAAACAATGAAAGAGAAATAGTTATCATGGTAGTTTATCATCTATTATGGTATTCTAATCAATGTTGGTTTCTGATTCAAAAAAAAGGAGGAGGAAGAAATTTAAAATATGTAAAGGAATGATTTTAAGGAAATTTTCCAAGAAAAATATTTTCCCTGAGAATAATGAGTGGATAAGGGGAAGAAATTATTGAGTCTAAAACAAAAAGGGGATGAAAAAATTGTGAACTATGAATCCAATTTTACAAGGTTATAAAGTCATTACATAGACTACATACATAATCCAAGGATAAATATTAATCTATTCATTAATGGATTAAAACTGTTCCTATAAAGGGCACTGGTCCCACAATATTTCTCATCATACAAAGATATATTCTGAAGTTCTGTAAATACATAGAAATAATTTCCTAAGTCTTATGACTTTATGGGAAAAATATAAGAAGATATTGTCATAGGAATTAATGGATATATAGAATAATAAAAAGGGTATTTACCAACAAGCGGTACTTGTTGAAGGAAACACCCAAGTTACCACTTAAAATAAAAAGGTGTCTATTATAATTTTGTAGAAAAATTCCACCAAGACCATGATTGTAAGGGTAATAAATGAGAAACCAATATTAAATTCTACAATTGTGGGTAGATGGGACACTTTGGAAATTATTGTCCTAAACATAAAAGAAAACTTTACCCAGAAAAGGACAAGGGAGAACATCCAAGCTTATGTGAACACAACTATAGAGGTGGAAGTTCCTAATGATGTGGTGGAAGTTACTTTAATATGTTCCTCAAACATAACCAATTATTTATTTTATTCCATTTCATCGTATTCTCTTATATCTTTCTAGATTACCATGAAAATTAGACATTTCACTTTTTGTTTAGTAATGTAGTTATCAGTTAAAAATCTAAAGGGATGTGTCATTTCAATAAAATATGTGTCGATCAGTCCCCTTTATGACACATAAACATGCTTTAGTTACTGAACAAATCATCATACCTATGATTTAATTTGATGTAATCCTTGGTATATAATGGATTTAAAAATATGATGTGAAAATCTATTGAAAAAAGATATAAATTTCCATTGGTGCTAATGATATATAATCCCTTATCTTTAGAGAGGAAACCTCATCATCTGTGTTATATCTAGATCCACCTCCAGTGGATCTTCTAAATTAAATTTTTACTGTGGGAGATAAAACATCATCTATAGATGAGGAAAGAAATGGTCAAATAAAAAATGTACATATCGTGTAAGAATATATTGATATATTTCTATAGGATTTACCTAGACATCCTCTATAGTAATTTTTTGATTTCCCTATTGATTAAATCTTGGATCAAGACCTATATCAAAGACTCCTAATATAATGGAACCTATGTAATTATTATATATGAAGAAACAATTAGAGTAATTGAGTGATAAATGATTTATTCAAACTATTGTTTCTCCATGGGGATCCCATATTCTCTTTCTCTAGAAGAAGGATATATCCATGAGTATATGCATTCACTATAGTGAAATTAATGCAATTACAATAAGATCAAGTATCCCCTCCCTCTCATTGATGATTTATTTGATCATCTTCATAGATCGCAAAATTATTTGAATACTAACCATTAATTTAAATAACATCAATTTCGTATGAGGAAGGAAGATATTATAAAGACAACATTTTGAATGAGCAATGGACATTACAAATTTACAGTAATTCCATTTGGACTGACTAAATAACACTTCATTTTTATAGATATAGTGAATATATTGTTCAAGTAATATCATGATGATTTTGTTTTGGTATTTATTAATGATATCTAGATATATTCTTAAAGCTATTAAGTCCATGATAAACACCATCATGTTGTTCTAAAGACTATTAGAAGAAATGTGCTATATAGGAAGTTTAAAAAGTGTAAATTTTGGCTTCAAATATTTTATTTTCTTGGAAATATTGTCTCTAAGTATATAGTCTCAGTTGATCATGTGAAGACAAAGTATGCTTAGGAATTACCTAAACCAATGAACAAAACTGAGGTATATAGTTTTATTGGTTTATTTGGTTATTATTGATGTTTCATTCAGAATATTTCCCAATTAGTTGACATGTTAATGAAGATTACTTGTAAAGGGTTTAAGTTTATTTTGAAAAATAAAGGAGAATAAATCTTTGATGAATTTAATAATATATTAGTGAACCCTCCAATCTTGAATCTACAATCTTGAAATGGTTGGTTTGTGATTTATAGTAATGAATGAAAGAAATTAGTTGGTTGTTTCCTTATTCATAATGATAGAGTTATTTTATATGTATAAAGGAAGTTAAAAATTCATGAATAGAACCATCCAACTCATGATCTTGAGTTAGCAGTCGTAATATTTTCTCTAAAGATATGGAGACCCATCTCTATGGTGAAATATGTGAGATATATATAGATCATATGATCTTGAAATATATCTTATCATAGAAAGAAATAAACATGAGGCAAAGGTGATGGTCAAGCTACTCAAGGATTATTCTTGTTCAATACACTACTACATATGGAAGGTGCATAATGTAGCAGATTCATCAAACATGAAGGATCGTGTAGTTCTCAACCAAATTAGGATTGAAAAGAATCATGTGTACATGGATCTAACAAAGTTGAATATGAGAATTATCAAGGAAGGTGAAACATCATTACTTTTTCAATTGAATTCCCAACCATATTTAGTGGGGAGGATTAAATGTTATCAGTATGACGATGTGAATCATAAAAATAAAATTATGGTCATAAATTATGGGATGTTGGGAAAAATCTTGTATGAAGATTTAATTCGGAAATACGGGAGGAGGATTGTTTTCCCTCTATACATGATATAAATAGGCATTTATTGGATGATTCACATAGCTTGAATTTCTATAAACACAATGGTATCACTATTATGTATAGATATTTTAAGGACCATTTCTGTTTTGATAATATGATGTGAGAAATCCCTAATTATGAATCAAGACATTTAGTCTATCAAGGGGTTAAGGCTGAAAGAAAACATCTAAGAGGAGTCGTGAGAACTCTTATTATTTCTACATGTAAATGGGATTACATTACTATGGATTTTTTAATTGGACTACCAATGACTCCAAGAAATAATGATACAATATGGATAATTATAGTCAAACTTACCAAATTTTCATTTTTTTTCTTACTATAAGGGTGGATTTACCATTAAGTGCCTTGCACAACTCTATATGAATATAGTAGAAATGATTAATGGAGAAACTATTTAAGTTTTATCTAATCATGATCTATGATTTACATAGAAGTTCTGTAAATTTCTTCAAAAATACTTGGATACTGGTCTTCATTTGAGAACTACCTATCACCCTTAACCTGATGGGCAGTCTGAAAGGACTATTCAAACTTTACAAGACATGTTGAGATTATGACCACTTGATTTTTGAGGTATGTGGGATCAGTATTTACCTTTGGTTTAATTTCACTATAATAATAATTTCCATTTATGTATTCAAATGTAACCATATGAAGCATTGAATAAAAATGGATTTTATACACCAACTTGTTGGGATGAAGTTGGTAAAAGGAATCTTGTAGGCCCAGAGTTTATAGAGGAAATAATATCTAATGTAAATACTATTCAAAACCATATCATTGTAGCTCAATGTATTGAAAATAGATATGTCTATAATAAAATAAAATATTTGTAATTTCAATTTGGTGATCATGTTTTCTTGAAATTATCTCTATGGAAGGGTGTTATAATATTTGGGAAGAAATGTAAACTGAGCCCAAGGTACATTGGACCTTTTGAAATCTTGGATAGAGTTAGAGTTATGTCTTCTCGGTTGGTGACGCCACCTATCCTTTATAAAGTATGCAATGTGTTTCACATATCTTTTTTAAGGATGTACATGTCATACCCAACACATATAATCACTTATGAAGGGATAGCTTTGGAACCTAATTTATCATACCGTGAAGAGAATATCAAGATTTTAGACATTAAAGAATAGTTTTTGAGGAATAATATGACTAATATAGTAAATTTAGTTTGGAAAAATCATGACATTGAAGAGGTGATGTGGGAACCAGAGGATGTTAAGATGATGTACTACCCAAATCTTTTTATGAGGTGACATTCTGGAAATTTTCAGGATGAAATTTTTGTTGGGGGCAGAATATAATGAACCATAATTCAATCAATGAAATTTTCCTTCTTATAATTATTTCATATGGTATAAATTACATAAATCAATTAGATAACACAATAAAAACATTATAAATGAATAATTAATAAAATAATAGGTTTTTCAAAAATTTAAGGAATGTATACCAATGAAATAGTAACTTAACCTTAGGAATAGTAATATGAACCTTACGAATTGTGAACCAGCTAAATGAATAGTAAACTCTCCCCTAAAAGAATAAATAATATTTAGGAATTTTATAAATTCAATTATGATATAATTATATCATAGTATGAGTAAATGAATATTTTCAAAAATTATTATTTATGTGTTTGTATTTTTTGTAAGGTATAAATATTTAATTAAAACTTCATAAATAATAAAATCATTTAATAGAAAATTTATTTTCATAAAATGTATTAATAAATTAATATTTATTTCTTTTTATTTTAGGATAATTTTATAATATCTTAGTTAATTTTTCAGTGTGTTATAAAATGAGTAATAAATTTAAAATCTATATTTTTTGAGTAAATAATGATGTTAATAAAAAAATAAATTTTTCATATTTAGAAAATTATTTTCATGAAATGGAGTTTATTTTCTAATTTTGAAATTTTGAAAAATGATTATGGTAAATTTTTGGGACTTTTCTAAAATATATGATATTTTGTGAATAGTAAAATATGGTAATTTACAATATATATATACATTATAAGTTAAATTCACAATTTCCTAGGAGATCACATATTTAAGAACGATAATATATAAAACCCCTTCATTATTTTACTATATTTAGTGAAAATGATAAAACTATTCATAGTATTGATCAAAATAATAAACAAATGAATAAAATATTCAAAGAACACCCCTCTCTTCCACTATAAATACCACCTAACACCACCGCTTCTAATCACACATTCCAAGATTTTAACCTTGTCAAATTTCTTACCAATTCTCTTCCCAATCCCCTACCCCACTTCCATGTGCCTTTAGTCTCAACAAAATACCAAAACCAATCCCCTTAAAGAGTTTCTCAAGGTGAAGATTTCAATAGTTAATAATCTTATTTCTTTTCTTTTATTTTCTTTTCAAATTCATTTATTTTATTATCCTCACCTAAAATACCATATCCAAAGAGACATGATAACTCTAGTTTCATCTATACACTAAAATGATATCACAGTAAGTGAATATCCATCACAAAACTTTTTCTCTCTCTCTATTTTATTCTATAAATGAAAGCATCATCCATGATGTTTCAATTTACCATCATCATGGATAATGTATTTTATTTTTCTATTGATTCCATCAAAACTGGTCATAAATTCATTTTTATGGTTAAAAAATTATAATATATGTATTAAATATTATATAATTTTTTGTAACTACTATATACACATTAATTTTATTAATAAAACAAAAATAGTTTGTTATGATAGAAAACCCACCAAAATAATCTAAAAATTATCATTAACATATTATCTATTGATTAATCCTAATAACAAAGAACAAATGAATTATATAACCATTTAATCTTTTTTATTTTAATTAATAACATACATCTTCAATTAAGGAAATATATTCATATTTTACTTGAACTTTTATACTCGTATATAAGGAAATTGGTCATGAAAACTAAAAAAATGAACGCTCTCGAATGATAAAATTGTATCTTATAACTCATCAAAAATACCGCAAATGTATATAAAAAAATTTATATTAAATAAAATACATGTAAAAACGGATTTTAATTAAATAATTAATGTATTTAATTTGATTATCTAGGACTTTATGGTCAACTTAATAACAATTTCGAACATAATATAATGGTTTTACCTAAATCTCAATTTTTTCATTTGGGATACACTATCTCCCACTATACACCAATTTAGTTCTAAATTATTTGTATATACTTCATCTAAATTCTTTTTATATTGTCTAAAATCATGTATCCATATCATTTCTTCTTTCTTTTATATGATATACATGGTTTATAAGGTTCACATCTTAATTATTCATAACATGAAAGCCCGATTAAAGGGAACATATCAAATTATTACCTATTTTTATATACCATCTATAATATCTTTTATGAGACAATTTTTTTCTAAAATAAATAATTTTTTAATTTAAAACAATATTTTTTTTCATAATTATTTTTTTACAAACAATTATGAAAAATAAATATAATTTTTTTGAATTGAACTTTTCTTTGCAAAGTAAAAGAGGTATTTATCTCCAGAATTCCTTAATGGTTTATTAGAGTAGTGTCATCTATTTCACCAAGTATGTTTGATTTTATTATTTATAGATATCGATCTCTTATAATTTTCATTTACCATATTTTATTAAATTTTATAGGATCATTTTTATTGTGGATTTTTTATCTTGATACCATTTACCATACTACTCAGAATGGATTGTGATTATGTTTACAGATTTGAGAACTTTATTTACATTTGATATGTATATGTTTATTATGTTGAAGCACATTAAAATTATTAATGAATTAGATAGAGTAAGTTATTTTTAGGGCCCTCTATAACTCCTCAATTCATATATAGGCATTAAGGGAGAAAATAGAAATGGATTTTGGATGTGGCCTAAACCATTTATTTTTAGATGTATTCACTGAGGCCTCAATGGTATATCTCATATGTCTAGAATTATGAATTCCCTCATTATAATAACAGTAATTTATAATCCATGTGAATATTGTAGTAGTATAATATATATGGTTAAGATTAATTCTCGTGTGATTATTTATATGGAATTATTTATTTATATTTTAATAATTACACATTATGCTCAATATTATATTCTAATGGAAAGTGTTTTTATTCATTCACCATAAATTATGGTTTATATTATCTTTCATTATATTACTTACCGATACTGATATTCTGATATCACCCATTTTTATTTTATATTTTTCCACTATATGTAAAGGCGAATATTTTGAATTACTTTCAAGGATAATCTAGGAGTTTATGGTTGTTTTCAATAGATTTTATATGATGTATTTTATTTTCAGTTGTAATTTATGGTTTCTGTATGTAATCTAGTTTCCATAACTGATAAAATGATCATTCCTTTGGTATTCATGGATTTTATCTATTCCAATATAATAAATTAAGGCACTAACACTGGGCTAATGGGTTTGGGGTCTTTACAAACATGATTTCTTTTTAGAGAGAACATGTCACATAAGAATTTGATTCTTTGCAAGGATTTGAGAAAACTGCAGAAGACTTAATAAATTAAAAAAATTATCTAAAATCCTTAAGGATTTTTTTTAAATAAAAAATATGGTTCCCCAAGTAAGAATTTAGCTTAAAGGAAAAAATATATAGAATGACCATATTAGATGATGCTATGATAAACATTTAAATTTCTACTATCATGATATTATTAGTTTTGATTATAGTAGGTGATAGAATAATAAAAATGATCTATATAGAGAGTATCTATGTGTAGTAATTCGTAATCATGATTGTATTTTCATAAACTTATTTATTAATAGATTTTCCTTTATTAATAATGTTTTGAATATATTTTTTGGAAGGAAATTATCTGTATTTCATAAAATAAAATAATATAATAATGTCCAAAATTATCTTTTTTAAAGGAAAATATTCTTGAAAGAAATAAGGTGATATCATGAAATTAAAGAAAAAAGAATTTGGTAGTTTTTAAATCCTATATTTATGGAAATTAAAATTTAAATAGGGGCATGGTGCAGTGAATAAAAATAATTAGAAAAATTAATAAATTAAAAAAACCAACACTACAGTAAACAAACATAGACACATATATATTATGCAAGTTTAAGAGAGTATAATAGAAAAACCAACACGGTTAGATAGATTTTATATAATGTGCAAAATATATAAGAGAAGTAGAAAATATGGGAGAGATTAAATTATCATTATAATGAACTAATGTTATAAGAAGAATGACTTAACTACTTCTATATTTTTAAAGAACCTTATTCATGTGGGAAGAAAAATTACAAGGAAGTATTTCATGAATTATGCATCGTAGGATAAGAAGTTTCTGGCATATTTTCACATGGAGAAGAATAAGCGGGTAAAGTATCCCTCATGTTTTTAGATTTTTAAGAAGTTATAGGAAGATATATGTGGTACTACATATACAAGAAGTGGGTGTTAAACATATATTAATGTTTCTTTCATGATGACGATGTTCCCATGTATTGTACTCATCAAAAAAGTAAAATTGGTGACTTTCTGCTATATATATGGGAGGAATAGAAATAAGAAATTTTCAAATAATTAATTACTTGACTTATAGTCAATATAGGTGATGTAAACATATATTATTTACCCATATTTCATGTAACTATAATGTGTGTCATGAATTAATGTGTAAGATACACAAAAAATATTTATATATGTATGATGTAATTAGAGTGATGAAACATTCTTCCTATATTAATAGGTTGATACTAAGGGGTCATATGATATTTTAAGAATCTATATCATACAAATGATTATAGTTTACGTTTTGATATGTAAGCCATTTGTATCTACTACTCCCTTTTGTGTGTGTTCGTTTTTATTCTCTAACCAAAACGTTATGGTGGGTGAAAGAGATATCAATTAAAATAATTTTTTAAAGGGTAAATAATGTAATAAAAATTTGAATTGATTAAAAATACCCTAACACTGACTCACTCCCATTATTAATTTTGAGAATATCTCAAATATATCATAAAATTGGTATCAAAGATATGGTGTACCTCTTATTGGATTATCTATTTTTTAAAATTTTTTATCCACCATTTCTAAATTTATATTTAAGTTCAATTTCAAATATGATACATCTATTTTTATCATAATTTAATCTCTAAAAGGACTAAATTGAATAATAATTTAAAATATAAGATAAGTTTTAAAATCACATCCCTCTTAGGTAAGTATTAAGAAGCTTCAAATTATTTATTCTATTTTATTTGTTAAACCAAATATCTATTTGAAGGAGAAGAACTGGTGGTTGAACAAACAATCAATGTGATATAAAATAAATATATCCTAAAAGCATAAAATAAATATGGTGATTATGAGGTAATTAAAAATTATTTCTGATATTTTACTTAATGAGTTAAAATCATTTTAGGTGAAGATCATATATCTATAGATTTATAAGAAATATTCGTTTATGGTTTAAAAGATATATTTTAATGATTCCCTAATGAAATTAATTCTTTTATGTGTTAGATTTTTAATATTATTTGGAATAGATCACCCATATTGAAGAAGAGTTATAATTATTATTAATGGATATCCAATAAATTATTAAGAGATGTTTAAATATTTTTAAACAAGTTGGATCCAAAGTAGAAATTAAAGTGTCACTTGAATAAATACACTCTAGTTTTTTGAATAATTGGATTAATTATATCCCTATAACATATGAGGTCACCAAATAATTTCATAATAAGTTCCATGAATTTTAAAAAATAAAAAATAAAATAGATTTTATGTCATGTATGTACCACTAGAGGTTAAATTTAATAATATTGAGGATCATGATACATTTTTGTAATATAAATACTAAATTCATGATGATGATTTTATAACAATCATGGAGGTAAAATATAGATTTATTATAGTAGATAATTATCACTCTATTTACAATATAAATGTCCTTAAAGAAGAAATAAAACTACTAGATTGAGGAGTAAGTCAAGGAATGTCATCACAACATGTAAAGAAAAATCATGTTAGATTTAGAATTTGTAAATGGGTTATTTGTGATAAAAGTCCTATAGTCATTGGAAATATTTGACTAAAATAATCCTCACGTAGATTCACTATATGAATAATGAAAATGGTACCCTGAATATAAGGCCCCAGCCTTAAACCTTACTTAATATTGAATTAAATGAATAATTCACATTGAGGATCTTTTCAGGTTTAGAGTTTTAGAGAATTAGAACATAACTATTACATCTTAAAAGATTACAAAGTAGACACTTCTACTAAGTCTTCATAAAATAAAAACTCTTAAAAAGAAATATGTCTAGATTCCATGTTTTAGATAGCATGAAATTCCCTTGATCCCATCCTTGACCTTATTCCACTTTAAGTCCTGTGAAAATCATTTCGAAAAACTTGGGGTGAGCATAAAAAGCTCAGTAAGGGATACAAAAAGAATGAAAACTGTTAGTTTTTCAAACATCAATTAAACCATGTATACTATATCAAAGTAATACCTTCACCTTCATAAAGTAGTAAAAAAAATCTCCACTGAATAAAGTATCATTACTTACCTTTTTGTAACCAAAGGATTACCATAAAACCCATATAAAGAACACATAGAATATATAAAGGTAACTTAGGACATAAACATACTTAAGTGGAATAACCATACGGTTGACTTCCACACATATCACTTAATGGAATAGCCATACGGCCGATTTCCATACATACTTAATGGAATAGCCATACGGCTGACTTCCATACCCAATGCATTGGAGGTTATAACGTAACCACCCGTCCTGGTATTCACGGCACCACCCGTCATATGGTTTATAACGTAACCACCTGTTAAAATGTCCAAGTACCAATATAAAATCATAAAACATAAAACCAATATAAAGGAATGATAACATTTCTACATTTCAATCATAATATAACATAAATATATTGACATAATAGAATCCTTTTTCAAAACCATTTTCAATACCAGAATACATAAAAGAGTATATGGTATTTATTTTATTCTAAAAACATTACGGCTTTTTGAGAAAGCCAAAGATCAAATAATACTCGCGGCGGCGGAAAAAGGTCGTTGTCACCGCGTACGTTAAAAAAACATTCCTTTTTGTCGTTTAGTAAAACGCTTCGTAGAAAAAGATTCCTTTTGTATAAAAGTAAAAGTCAAAGGGGTTTATACACCATATAAAAGAAAGTTGTGTATAAAACGAAATATGCCTCAATGAAAGGATATTGAGACGAAGTCCCTTACCTTGGGTCCGACTTGACTCGATCGTTCTTTAACGTCCTGAATAATAAACTTGAGTTAATTTATACTTGATTAAGAACATTTTTAAAGTTCATTATTCTTTTTATATCACTTATTTCCATGTTATAAACATTATGTAACCATTTAAGTTAATAATGTTTGTTTTGTCAATATTTGGTTCTTAAGTCGAAAGTTGACTGCTTACAATTACATGTTGTTCGTGTGGTCAAAAGTTCTTTATATCCAGAATAAAATTCCTGATTTGGATATCATATATCTCCAGAATATACATGTATTTATAATATTACATAATCATTTAGAGGTAAGAAATGAAATGCACCGTTCATGGAGACGGTAAGCCGTACGTACGCATGAACGCTACTTTCATTTCTTTGTCATATTAGTGGAATTAAAACTAAATGAGAGGTATGTATATTTTAATTCCAGAATTATATTCATCATTTAGATATATCATTAATTATATATATACATTATATACATGTAATTTTAATATTACATTACATTTGGGGATAAGAAATGAAATACACCGTTCATGGAGACGGTAAGCCGTACGTACGCATGAACGCTACTATCATTTCTATCTCATACTTTAATGGAAATAAATAATAATGATATAGAGGTATATTATAATTCCAGTATAACATCATATATAATAACTTTAAATCCATACTTTACACATCCCACATATGGCATTAACGAATCACATCACTTTTAGGGGGCGGTAGTCCGCACTTCCTTAAATGAAGATATCGTGTTTACCCATAATGGAAACCATAAAGGTATGCCCAATATAAAAAATACAGAAGCTTAAAGAAAAAATAAACATATTATATATCATATATAAAAATAGTGACATCATAATGACCACCTTTGAAGGTGTTAAATGAGTATTGAACAATCATCGTTTCGGGAGGCAGAATTTCTCCATCCACGGAAACCGTATGTTATTTAACAATTTGATGTAGTTGTGTGAGAGTGTAGCTCGAATAAATCTTATAACAACATACTAGTATATTGAAGATACTGGTTTTGTTACAAAAGAAGTAAATAAAAAGAGTTTAGAGGGTTTGAGAAGCAAAATAATGCAAATGAACAAGAGAGAATGAATTACCTTTAAAAGTGTAACTCCTTTTGATTTGAGCCTAAAGGCTTCCTTTGAAAGGATTCTGCCAAAAGGGAATCCTATAGGATGAGGATAGGGATGTGTAGAGAGTAATTGGGCAGGGGTTGGCCGAGCCAAAGGCTTGAGGAGTGTGTGAAATGAGGTAGAGGTGGGGGCCTTTTATAAGAGGAGAGGAGGGGCACTTTTGGAAAGTAAAGAAATATTACTTTATTTGAAAATGTTTTTCGGTTTTAAAAGGTCCCACATTGATATAATTCGTGGATAAGGTGATAAGGGTTCTAAATACACTCATCCAATTTGTTTTGGACATGTTTAGTTCATATATTTTACATTATCTTTCTATTTTATTTAAATCGTCAAATAATGATGTCATCGCTGCATCATTATTATGTCATAAATAATTTAATTTATTTAATGTCTAAAAATTATAAAAAAAATACTATGATGTAGGAAATCTTTTTATCTTTCCAATGACTATTTATAATCAAAAATCTGATCTTTATAACCCCATGTAATTTTTTTTTTAAACATATTATGTTTGTGTCATTTTTACTTTTACATTAAATAAAAAGTTATTTATGTCATTTCCCAACAAAAGTGGATCCATGGGGTCCCCAAGTTGACCCATGGCTTTTATTGGTCGGCCATGACACAACCAATGAGGGTAGGACATGTTTCAAGCTCATCTTAATTTATTAAAGCATTATTTTTACCTTAAACTACACTAATTACCACTAATCGCGATTAAGAACTTAATAAGTTACTATTCACCAAAAAAATTATTATAATCTCATTGAACCACATTTTACTTCTTAATGAAAACCATGTATGTCGGATTTTTGAAATTCAAAACACAATGATGGCAAAATTTCATTTAAACGGAAAATCAATTTTTATAAGTACCACTTAGTGGTTTCACTATTCATCAAAAATTGAAGTTTTTCAGAAAATTACCAAAAATTCACCCTAAGATATATTTGATATTACGAATTAAAAAATGAAGTCTATTTTACAAAATTAAAAATATATAAGTCACATTAATTAATTTAATAATTAATTCCCGCTGTCAGAGCAAATAGCGTGTTTTTATAAAACAATAAGTATCAAAAGATTGACACCAATTTAAGTCCAATTTCAAAGTGAAATTGATTCCAACGACCACTATTGGATTTAATGGTAAAAATATTTTTTAATTTAACTTTAAAACCAATTCAAAAGATAATCTAATCATATAAATAAATTAGATTAAAAAGAGGTTTTGAATTAAAATACAACATTTTACACTATTCATTAAAAAAATGAACTTTATCAGAAAGGTTCCAAAAATTTACACAAAGTAAATTTTGATGTCCCGATTCTAAAGAAGAGTTATATTTGGTCCAATAGAATTTATAAGATCTATCAAAACTATATTTAATGATGGTTCTCCGTCAAAAGGTGATAAGTGGACCTTTCGTGAAAATTAGGGTATAAATGCCTAAAATTGAACTCTTTCCGTATTTTAAGCCTTTATCTTTTATTGGGTAATTGTAAAAACATTTAAAAAACATATATAATCATATTTTAGTTATTTCTATCCATTCCCGCCAGTACAACGGCTACTCGTTAACTAACATTTAAAATAATATTATTTTATTACTTGTGTGCAACGTAAGTTTTCAAAGAAACTCATCGTTGCGTATCGAGTACGCTATCGAACGTAGAAACCCCTTTTAATAAAAATTAATATTTAATTCGTAAATATTAATAAATATGAAAATTATTTATTCTTTATTTACCTGGGATGTTACATCCTTCCCCCCTTTTGGGAATTGCGTCCTCGCAATTTTATTCACTTATCAAAATAAGTGGGGGTATTTATCCCTCATAGCATTTTCAGATTCCCACGTTGCCTCTTCAATCCATGGTTTTTCCACAAAACCTTTACCTGATGAATCACCTTATTCCGTAACACTTGCTCCCTGTGGTCAAGAATTTGGACCGGTTGTTCCTCATAAGATAGGTTCTCTTCCAACTGAACTACCTCTGGACTCAAAACATGAGATGGATCTGGCATATACTTTCTCAACATTGAAACATGAAAAACATTGTGTACCTGAGATAAACTCGGAGGTAAAGCCACCCGGTATGAAACTGATCCAACTCTCTCCAGAATTTCATATGGTCCAATAAACCTTGGACTCAGCTTTTCTTTCTTACCAAATCTCATCACACTTTTCCAAGGAGAATCCTTGAGAAAAACATGATCACCTACCTCGAAAGATAGATCCTTCCTCCGATTATCCGCATAACTCTTCTGCCTGCTCTGAGCTGTTCTCATGTGCTTCTGAATCAACTGAACTTTTTCTGCCATCTCTTCTGCCAATTCTGGTCCCATCAGCTTCCTTTCACCCACTTCATTCCAAAATGTTGGAGTTCGACACCGCTTCCCATATAATTCCTCAAATGGTGCCATCTGTATACTGGAATGAAAACTGTTATTATAAGAAAACTCAACCAAAGAATGATGTTGGTCCCAAATTCCCTGATAATCCATAGAAAAAGCTCGTAGCATATCCTCCAATGTCTGGATTGTTCATTCTGACTGCCCATCTGATTGAGGATGAAAAGCTGTACTAAAATTTAATTCAGTACCCAACGACTTCTGAAGGCCTTTCCAAAAGTTAGAAGTAAACCTGGGATCACGATCCGATACAATGGAGAGAGGAACTCCATGTAACCTGACTATCTCTTTAAGATACAAACGGGAAAGTTGATCTAGAGAGAAAGTATCTCGTATAGAAATGAAATGAGCAGATTTGGTCAAGCGATCAACAATAACCCAGATTTCATTATTACCTCGAGATGTCCTCGGTAATCCCACAACAAAGTCCATGGATATGTTTTCCCATTTCCACTCTGGCACTGGTAAAGGTTGAAGCATCCCTTTCGGTAACTGCCGCTCTACTTTAACCTGTTGACATGTCAAACACTTCACAGTAAAATCAGCAATATCTCTTTTCATTCCATCCCACCAGTAATACTCCCGCAGATCTCTATACATCTTAGTACTGCCAGGATGAACTGAAAACAGAGAACTATGAGCTTCACATAACAACTCTCTCTTCAACTGCGAATCACAAGGCACACATAACCTCTTCCCAAACCTTAAAACACAAACACAGACTTATCCAACAACTCATGGAAAATTTTATACATAAGGTCCATGAATACAGCAGGTGCATTGGTTAACCCAAAAGGTATAACTACAAATTCATAATTGCCATATCTAGTACGGAACGCAGTCTTCGGAACGTCTGCTTCTTTTACTTTCAACTGATGGTACCCCGACCTCAAGTCAATCTTCGAGAAATATTGAGCTCCCTGGAGAAGATACCACTTCATTCGATGGCCCAACATCTGCTGAAGTTGTTGCAAAGGATTTCACCACCCCTTTCTACTTGTAGTCTGGCTTCATTCCCCCATTTGAGTTCTTCGTTGGACACTAGTTTGCATAATGACCCATTTCATTACACTTAAAACATCTTACCGTTGGATTTTCATTTCCTGCTTGATCATCTTCCTTACAGTTACGAGCAATATGACCAGACATACCACACCGAAAGCACTTACCAGACTTGGATAAACATTCTCCAGGATGCATTTTACCACACTTCTCACAGGATGGATATTTGGTTTTCTTACCTCCTTGCTTCTTTGATGAATTCTTCCTCTTTGCCTGCCAACTAGACCTCTTATTCTATTGTTTGTCACAGAACACCTGATCATCGGCAAACTCCATTTCCACCTTCTCCGCACATCGAACAAGTTTTTCATAACTTTTGAACTCACGAGAAGCTAAAGCCCTTCGATACTTTGGCTTTAACCCTGAGTAAAAAAGGTTTATTTTACTATCAAGATCTCGTATGAAGTGTGGAGCATACCTTGCCAATCGAGTGAACTTTTCTTCATAAGCAGCCACTGAATCATCCTCCTGCCTCAATTCTAGGAACTATTTTTCCATCCTAAGATGAACCACCTTAGGAAAATATTTCTCAAGAAACATACCTTTGAATTTGTCCCAGTGAAGATCCTCAATCTCATCACTATCCCTTATATTTTTCACCATCGACCACCACTGATCAGCTTCACCTTCAAAACGGTAAACAGCAAGACTAACCTTTTGGTGTTCTGAACACCCCATGACATCAAAAATCTTCTCCAGTTCTTTAATCCACCCTTCAGCTTGCACAGGGTCAGATGATCCTCTGAATGATGGGGGATGTTGCCTCATGAAATGTTCCACCACTGACATGTTCCTCTGCGGTTGATCTGGCTGATCTCGTGCATGGATACCACCACCATTTATAGCCTGAGTCAACTGTTCCATCACTGCAACAAACTGTTCAGTTATGATTCTGACCATCTCAGGTTGCTGATTTGGAAGGTTATCTTCCTCCTAATGTCGTCCCAAGATAGCTGCTTTGTTTCCTCTGCGGAAAACCATTCTGAACACAGAAATATCTTAGGAGAAGCAACATGGTAATCCGTAAATGCTATATCATTTCAATCCTATTATAATTTAACACTTTTCTAACTCCTAAAGTTGTCTAAACCGACCTATGATACCAACTATAAGGCCCCAGCCTTAAACCTTACTTAATATTGAATTAAATGAATAATTCACATTGAGGATCTTTTCAGGTTTAGAGTTTTAGAGAATTAGAACATAACTATTACATCTTAAAAGATTACAAAGTAGACACTTCTACTAAGTCTCCATAAAATAAAAACTCTTAAAAAGAAAGATGTCTAGATTCCATGTTTTATATAGCATGAAATTCCCTTGATCCCATCCTTGACCTTATTCCACTTTAAGTCCTGTGAAAATCATTTCGAAAAACTTGGGGTGAGCATAAAAAGCACAGTAAGGGATACAAAAAGAATGAAAACTGTTAGTTTTTCAAACATCAAGTAAACCATGTATACTATATCAAAGTAATACCTTCACCTTCATGAAGTAGTAAAAAAAATCTCCACTGAATAAAGTATCATTACTTACCTTTTTGTAACCAAAGGATTACCATAAAACCCATATAAAGAACACATAGAATATATAAAGGTAACTTGGTACATAAACATACTTAAGTGGAATAACCATACGGTTGACTTCCACACATATCACTTAATGGAATAGCCATACGGCCAATTTCCATACATACTTAATGGAATAGCCATACGGCCGACTTCCATACCCAATGCAATGGAGGTTATAACGTAACCACCCGTCCTCGTATTCACGGCACCACCCGTCATATGGTTTATAACGTAACCACCCGTTAAAATGTCCAAGTACCAATATAAAATCATAAAACATAAAACCAATATAAAGGAATGATAACATTTCCACATTTCAATCATAATATAACATAAATATATTGACATAATAGAATCCTTTTTCAAAACCATTTTCAATACCAAAATACATAAAAGAGTATATGGTATTTATTTTATTCTAAAAACATTACGGCTTGTTGAGAAAGCCAAAGATCAAATAATACTCACGGCGGCGGAAAAAGGTCATTGTCACCGCGTACGTTAAAAAAACATTCCTTTTTGTCGTTTAGTAAAACGCTTCGTAGAAAAAGATTCCTTTTGTATAAAAGTAAAAGTCAAGGGGTTTATACACTGTATAAAATAAAGTTGTGTATAAAACGAAATATGCCTCAATGAAAGGAGATTGAGACGAAGTCCCTTACCTTGGGTCCGACTTGACTCGATCGTTCTTTAACGTCCTGAATAATAAACTTGAGTTAATTTATACTTGATTAAGAACCTTTTTAAAGTTCATTATTCTTTTTATATCACTTATTTCCATGTTATAAACATTATGTAACCATTTAAGTTAATAATGTTTGTTTTGTCAATATTTGGTTCTTAAGTCAAAAGTTGACTGCTTACAATTACATGTTGTTCGTGTGGTCAAAAGTTCTTTATATCCAGAATAAAATTCCTGATTTGGATATCAAATATATCATATATATCCATAATATACATGTATTTATAATATTACATAATCATTTATAGGTAAGAAATGAAATGCACCGTTCATGGAGACGGTAAGCCGTACGTACGCATGAACGCTACTTTCATTTATTTGTCATATTAGTGGAATTAAAACTAAATGAGAGGTATGTATATTTTAATTCCAAAATTATATTCATGATTTAGATATATCATTAATTATATATATACATTATATACATGTAATTTTAATAGTACATTACATTTGGGGATAAGAAATGAAATGCACCGTTCATGGAGACGGTAAGCCGTACGTATGCATGAACGCTACTTTCATTTCTATCTCATACTTTAATGGAAACAAATAATAATGATATAGAGGTATATTATAATTCCAGTATAACATCATATATAATAACTTTAAATCCATCCTTTACACGTCCCACATATGGCATTAACGAATCACATCACTTTTAGGGGGCGGTAGTCCGCACTTCCTTAAATGAAGATATCGTGTTTACCCATAATGGAAACCATAAAGGTATGCCCAAAATGAAAAATACAGAAGCTTAAAGAAAAAATAAACATATTATATATCATATATAAAAATAGTGACATCATAATGACCACCTTTGAAGGTGTTAAATGAGTATTGAATAATCATCGTTTCGGGAGGCAGAATTTCGCCATCCACGGAAACCGTATGTTCTTTAACCATTTGATGTAGTTGTGTGAGAGTGTAGCTCGAATAAATCTTATAACAACATCCTAGTATATTGAAGATACTGGTTTTGTTACAAAAGAAGTAAATAAAAAGAGTTTAGAGGGTTTGAGAAGCAAAATAATACAAGTGAACAAGAGAGAATGAATTACCTTTAAAAGTGTAACTCCTTTTGATTTGAGCCTAAAGGCTTCCTTTGAAAGGATTATGCCAAAAGGGAATCATATAGGATGAGGAGAGGGATTTGTAGAGTGTAATTGGGCAGGGTTTGGCCGAGCCAAAGGCTTGAGGAGTGTGTGAAATGAGGTAGAGGTGGGGGCCTTTTATAAGAGGAGAGGAGGGGCACTTTTGGAAAGTAAAGAAATATTACTTTATTTGAAAATGTTTTTCGGTTTTAAAAGGTCCCACATTGATATAATTCGTGGATAAGGTGATAATGGTTCGAAATACACTCATCCAATTTGTTTTGGACATGTGTAGTTCATATATTTTACATTATCTTTCTATTTTATTTAAATCGTCAAATAATGATGTCATCGCTGCATCATTATTATGTCATAAATAATTTAATTTATTTAATGTCTAAAAATTATAGAAAAAATACTATGATGTAGGAAATCTTTTTAAATTTCCAATGACTATTTATAATCAAAAATCTGATCTTTATAACCCCATGTAAAAATTGTTTTTTTAAAACATATTATGTTTGTGTCATTTTTACTTTTACATTAAATAAAAAGTTATTTATGTCATTTCCCAACAAAAGTGGATCCATGGGGTCCCCAAGTTGACCCATGGCTTGTCTTGTTCGGCCATGACACAACCAATGAGGGTAGGACATGTTTCAAGCTCATATTAGTTTATTAAAGCATTATTTTTACCTTAAACTACACTAATTACCACTAATCGCTATTAAGAACTTAATAAGTTACTATTCACCAAAAAAATTATTATAATCTCATTGAACCACATTTTACTTATTAATGAAAACCATGTATGTCGGATTTTTTAAATTCAAAACACAATGATGGAAAAATTTCATTTAAACGGAAAATCAATTTTTATAAGTACCACTTAGTGGTTTCACTATTCATCAAAAATTGAAGTTTTTCAGAAAATTACCAAAAATTCACCCTAAGATATATTTGATATTACGAATTCAAAAATGAAGTCTATTTTACAAAATTAAAAATATATAAGTCACATTAATTAATTTAATAATTAATTCCCGCTGTCAGAGCAAATAGCGTGTTTTTATAAAACAATAAGTATCAAAAGATTGACACCAATTTAAGTCCAATTTCAAAGTGAAATTGATTCCAACAACCACTATTGGATTTAATGGTAAAAATATTTTCTAATTTCACTTTAAAACCAATTCAAAAGATAATCTAATCATATAAATAAATTATATTAAAAAGAGGTTTTGAATTAAAATACAACATTTTACACTATTCATTAAAAAAATGAACTTTATCAGAAAGGTACCAAAAATTTACACAAAGTAAATTTTGATGTCCCGATTCTAAAGAAGAGTTATATTTGGTCCAATAGAATTTATAAGATCTATCAAAACTATATTTAATGACGGTTCTCCGTCAAAAGGTGATAAGTGGACCTTTCGTGAAAATTAGGGTATAAATGCCTAAAATTGAACTCTTTCCGTATTTTAAGCCTTTATCTTTTATTGGGTAATTGTAAAAACATTTAAAAAACATATATAATCATATTTTAGTTATTTCTATCCATTCCCGCTAGTACAACGGCTACTCGTTAACTAACATTTAAAATAATATTATTTTATTACTTGTGTGCAATGTAAGTTTTCAAAGAAACTCATCGTTGCGTATCGAGTATGCTATCGAACGTAGAAACCCCTTTTAATAAAAATTAATATTTAATTCGTAAATATTAATAAATATGAAAATTCTTTATTCTTTATTTACCTGGGATGTTACACTGAAACCCTATGTCTAATGGATTTACTAAATTTATTTTCTTTCAAAATATAGGATTCTATAAATAATTTTTGAAAATATGGATGAAGAAAAATTATTAGAATATTCCCACCATATCATTGGTGGATAAAAACTATGTATATGAGATTCTTCCCCAATGTAATCCCAAATATTTGAAGAAAAAACAAAAAAATTAATGCTATCAATTCTAGATAAGAAACAATTTAGTAAATGAAATCATTATTTTTAGGGTTTTATTGGTCATATAATAATATTGGAAATAGGTCCTTGTGTTTTTATCCCAATTTGTAAATTCCAAAAAATATAATGAATACCATATTTTGTAAGATTAAATATAAGATTATGAAATATATATATATATATGGAAGGGAAAACTATATCTATCAAAAATATATTTTAATGTAATTTAAATCCCTATGGTATCTTTAATAATTTTTTTCACATGAATGGTGTATTCCATATTAATAATGTGTCAAACAAAAATTTGGATAATAGACTAAAAAAATTTATGAATAAAGGTGAGACATCCTTGTGAAGTAATTTTATAAATGATGGTAATAAGAATTCTCCATATATATTTTCAAAGAACATTAGTGACTTATTCAAGTGTATAAAATAAGAGGATTGTACAGCTCAAGACAATATAATGAATTCAATTATTAGAGTTACACAAAATAGGATAATTGGATTATTTTATGGAAAATGGGACACAATATTGAATCATAAAAATTCCATGAATTTATGCATTAATGTATGTATGAAAATTTAAATTAAAAGATCAATCCAAGAAATGAACAAAGTGACTGGTTTCTTAAAGAACGCTCAAAATAATCCATAAAGATGTTTTGAAAATGAGGCATATGAAGTTAAAGAGTGTATTTTAATTTGGAAATTTTATTCATATAAAAAAAGAAAAATTGAAGAAGTGAAACATGGGTAACGTGATAAAATAAATGGAGACAATATCTATGAAGAACAGAAAAATTATGAGAGGTTGTCAAAAAATGATAACATAAAAGTTTTTTAAGTGGTCTTTAAAAAGTGAAATGTGGTTATAGATACCTATATTTATGGTGTAACCACACTTCTATAATAATAATAATTCCAAAATAAGACTAATATTTCACTAAGGGATGTGTGTTCCTTGATATATTATAAAACATGGAATTTCACTCATAAAGAAGTTGAAATAGTGAATAATTCTGTGTTTCCTAATGTATAAAAAAGCTTTGAAAAACTCGTGTGAAAGAATTAAGATAAAATTAATTTCTAGAAAGTAAGTGCTAACATAGTAGCGAAGGAAATATCAACCTCTCTATTTAAAATAAGGAATAATGTGTCTAATATTATGCAATTAAAATGGGTGGTGTATTTTTTTCTTAATAATAATGTAGTTGAATTTAAAACTAATTCTTAGGGTGGAGAACTAAACAAGGTGTTGAAGCTATGAACACTAGAAAACAAAATTATGAATCCAATATCATTGAATGATATAATAGTTGATATGTTAAAGATTATATGTTGAAATTGGTCAGCCTTTTTGAAATTGTGCAAGTTATCAAATCTAGAAAACAATTTAAAATCATAAATTTTTTCACTCATAATAATAATATTATATATTAAATATATTCAATATGATTAAGATAATCTAGAGTATCTCTTTGAGAGGTAGAAAAGTTGAGATGGTTTTTGAGAAGCTTTTAGAACTTACGAATATCACACAAGTATAAATTTCTAGAGTTTTCTTAATAATTGTTTCATTAAAAAGATATAATTTATTATTCTCTTAACCATTGTTATAAGAATCAAATAAATACAATAATTTGATAAAATTAGTTTATCAATAATATGAAAATAATGATGTATGGATAATATTTATGGATTATTTTTTAAACTAAAACCTTCCATTTATAGTTGAGTGTTTGTTATTTTTGTGTTAAAATGAGTTAAAGAACTTGAGATTCAATTATATTTATAATAAATGTATCAATTGGATTCTTCTTGAATTTATTTTAATATTATATGAATTTTTGAGGTAATAAATTTCAGTTCATATCATATTATAATTAACATAGAGGCATATTTTATGTCTAAATAAAACCATCTTATTGTAAATATAAATAAGGGATCATGCACACTAAGAGGGATTATTAATGGTTTATTTACTAAGAAGGAAATGATACCATACTCTCTCAAACAAATTTTATTTGTTATCAATAGTACTATGATAACAAATTGAATGGTTACTATGAAAAGTGTAGATAATAAGATTATGATTCAATAATATTTCAAATGGAGTAAAATATATTGACATACATTTTATAGTTGTAATTAAAAATAAAAAAATAGGGATATGTTTTTATCCCACTTTATGTTTGGGTTGTATTTTTTGTAAATGAAAATGCATATTCAATGAACTTGATGTCAATATATTATGAATAAAATCATGGAATGATATTTATGAACCTATGAATTATGGAAATATGTTTGTTCACAAAAAAGGTGACACATTGTGTTAAGAGAATAAATTAGAACAAACATATTTGAAGTTAGTTTGAGAGTTTCTTTTCAGTACTCTTATAAAAAATGGATACCTTTCCTTTGGATTTCTAAAGATTTATGTATAATAAATAATGTTTTTTAATGTTTTCTTGATGTACATACATTTTTTTCAATATATATACTTTATTGTAAAATGGTATTTTGAGATGTTTATTTTAAGAATAATTTTGAGTTCTATTGAAAATTTATAATGATCAATATTTAATATCTGTGATGAATTTATTTGAGGATTTTATGATCATTTTTATAATCTTATAATGTATATAAATATTTTAATAAATAACTAGGTGAGGTTTAGGGAGATTAAAAAATAAAGGTTTCCATATTGAAGGATACTTACAAATGTTATATTGGATAAGTAATTTTAATGGATAGTTGAAAAACATGGCCAAACTAAGGCAAGAACATCCTCCCAAGTAGCCAAACCACCACAAGGGTAAACTGATGAGTTCAAAGGTTACATCATGATAGGATTATAAATAATGAATTATAAGATTTTTAGTGTAGGTTGGCACTATCAAGAGGTGCACAAGGTTACATATGAGATAGCTCCACCATGTGGGGTAACATAGTAAACCCATCGAGCTAGTTGACCCAAAGGGATTTGTTAAAGACGTTTATAGAGTTATTTGGTTAAATAACTAATTGAAATTTCCATTTAATTATTGGTGTGTGAATCATATGTATTAGACACTATTAATTATTTAAGTGACACATTATTTAGGATGACAAGATTTCAATTGTTAACATATTTCACATGTGACGGGATACATGTCATACAAGTGTTTCTTATTTCATGTTCCACCATTATAGTTGTGGATATAGAAATAATTACAATCCTAAAATTCATGTGGTACTTTTCAAAGATTATCAAAAGTTTATACATGCATGTAGAGTTATATAATATCATATGAATATTAATAGGAGGTTCATAAGTATTTATATAAGTTCTTAAGACATGATGTTCACCCTATAAGACATCATGATAATTTTAATGCAGGACATTAAAAAATAATTATAAATTGATGATTATTTTGTATTTTATTAAATTATATAAGGATTCATAAATTTTTGACTTATTTTAAAGTCTAGTGAAATTAATTTTTCCAAAATAATATTAACAAGTGAATTGTGCATGAAAGGACCAGAAGGGAAAAAATATGAGGAATTATTAGATAAGACGATGTTATATCAAGCATTAAAATTTAAAATGCCATGATATTTTTAGTCATGATTCTAGAAGGTGATACAAGAGGTAGATGATCCATGAATAGATTCTTACCATGAAGTTAAGATCCAATATGACAATAAAATAACTAGAATCGTGAATTTATGGATTTGTATCTATAAAGTTGATTTTATATAAGTTTTTTAAATGATCCAATGTTTATTTTATAAAATTATAAAATTTTGATAATACATGAATTTTATTAATTAAAGAAAATTCTTTCAATGAGTAAAAATTTTAGGTTAATTAATTAATGTCCAAAGAATTGGGGAGTCTTGAATTCTAATCACTAAAGAAATTCTAATTGAAATATTTGCATGGTGGAGTGAATAAAAATTAAAAAGATAAAGGAAAAATGATTGAATGATTCCAATGATGTAGTTATCATTTATATATACTCCATAAGTCAAGGATAGTTTACTATAAGAATAACTAACACTAAATCATTAGTTGAATATTTTATATATCAATTAGTATAGAAGAGGTAGGGGAAAAGTTAGATATCTAGTGATCATTCTTGTGAAAAGAAGTATGAAGTTTAAATAATTCATTACTATTATTTTTTTAATGAACCTTTTCCATAAGAGAAGTAGAAGGTGTGGGAGTAGTGTAATCACTATTCATGCAAGGAGAATAATTGAATTTAATTTGTATAAGAAATAATAATAATAATTTTAAAAAGAATCCTTAAGATTTTTTCTACAAAAGAAGAAAATATAAGGTATATGTGATACTACATATAAAAGAATATTAGGTAATGTATCTCTCATGTATGTTTTTGTGAAGAAGAAAAAGTTGTTTTATGATATTCTACTATTAAAAAATAGAATAGGAACCTTGAAACTATGTAAGGGTAGAATAAGAAGAAGGTTTCAGCACATTAATACTTCAAATAAAGTATGTATTTGAAAAAGGCTCTTCAGTTGTTTAACCTACTTTCATATCATTATAGATTATCAGATGAATTTAAGTACCTGATGTACCAAAAACATTCACGAGAAGTGTTATACAAGTAAATCAATATACCCTACATATTTTAATTATAGATTTATACTAGTGATATGTATGATATTAGATGAGTCAATATAATAATAAAGATTATAATTATTGTTTTTAGATGTGATACATATTAATCTATTGTCCATTTTTTGTGTTTTTTTGTTTAGATATACTGGTATAATGATGTTCAGGTGAGATAATGAGATATCTATTCACCTAAAATTGAATAGGTAAATTAAATTGATAAAAGTATAAATTTGATCAAAAATACCCCAAAATTGATTAACCCCCTATTAGTATGAGGAATAACCCAAAGAGATCTGATATATGGTCCTATCAAACCAGAATGTGTTATCCTAAGTTGATCTAGTATTATTCACCATGAACTGGATAGTGGCCAGTGGCTATATCTAGACTACCGATGGATGAATTAGGTGATGATCAAGAACCATATCCCCTGTCAAGTATGAAATATTTTTCAACAAGTTTAAATTATTTAGAATGTATTTTAAAATTATTTCATGGTCTGTGTATCATCAGATAAGGGTTAATTAGGAGGATATATTCAATACCACCTTTAGATTCTATTATAGAAATATTGAGTTTGTGGATATGACTGTTGGTATCTCAGATCCCCAAAATTTATCCATGGGACTCATAAACTCTATGATCCTTTAGTTTTTAGTTTATTTCTTGGTAGTGTTCATCATTTACATTCCCATATACACAAATTTAGAGGTGGGGAATGTGAAGTATGTCATAGATATTGTACATGTATTTTAATACCATCAACACTGCATATTTTGGATGTGTTGGGTTTACATTCATAGGAATATAGTTTCTTATTTGGGAGTAGAATTTGATCACTCCAAGATGAAGATAACTGTTTATTGGGAGTAACCTAGCAATGATATAGAGGTCTATAATTTCCTTGGCCTCAAAAAATATTATAAGATTTTTCTATCAAGAAGGACAAAAAATTTATATAAAATTATGAGTGATAGGTATCATTTGAAAGCATTCACTATTACTTTATTAAAGCTCTCATCCTTTACATTATATATGAGAGAGTGATACTAAGGGTTTTCTGTGACAGTTCTCACATTATTCTAAGATGTTTGTTGATATATTCAATAGAGTTGATATCATAAGGGTCTATAAAGTTACATATCCATGAGAATAACTATAAGACCCATAATTTAGAGTCAGTGCTAGTGTTTTTTTCTATAAAGTTTTGGTTAAATTACCACAACATTGGGAAACATTACTCTTCAACGATAATAAGATAATAAGGTTTGTCTTCTCTCATCTAAATTTAAATTTATTTTAATATAGTATGAAGAAGTTATTTTGGTACAATGACTTCAATATCTCCAACAAGCAAGGAAATAAATTTTTTTAATATATTCTCTAAGTAGAATATAATGTTAAGATAATATTTCAGACTCTAGAGTTACATGGAGAATGATGGGGGTGATTTTATCATCTTTTCACAATTTTGATGAGGTTGGATGTAGTAATTTATTATATCAGATATTAGTAAAATTTTACATAACATAGTATAAAGAGAAGCCTAAATTGAAATACTCATAGTATAGGTGATGAGTGATATTTTCTTCCATGATGATTCTCCCAAGGGGAGATCAGATGATCCAAAAATTTAGGTGTTATTTTGATAGAGGATATTTATTTCAACTATAATATGAGAGGAGGTTCTTTGTGAGTTTCATAGTTCACCCTTGGTGCAGTATCCAAGTATATGAAATATGAACCATTGATTTAGAAATGATTTCCAATGGGTAAGGATGAAGCGAGATGTCGTGGATTCTTTATGGAGATGTTTAGTTTAACAGTAGTTGAAGGTAGTTAATTATTTCTCTCATCCATCACTTCAAAATCCATATTTTGTTCACTTTAAGTGGCAGGAAATCTCGATGGAATTCATCGCCATTTTTACTAAATCCCAAGTAAGATGTGGGGATATTTTTTTCTATACAAATAGAATGGTAAAACTAAAAGGTGGGGGTGAATTTTATTTTGAACCCATTATTTTAATTTTCATTAACACCTCTTGTTTTTATAAGAACTAGAAGAATGATGTTTTGAAATAAAAATAATGTAGATGAGAGAAAAATTTAACATGCGTAGTTTAAATGATATTTTTCATAATTTTATGTACATAAAATAATCAGGCATGCCAAAAAAATGAATACTAATTAATAAAGTAGTCAAAATGGAAATAAAATCAATACACATAGTACTAATTTATAAATAAGTACCCATTATAGTATATTATAGATGTATTATTTTAACACAATGAATAAGGGGAATTAAAAAACTTATTCAAGGTATCCTCGACTATAAACATGTCAAATGGTCTATCATACCAAACATAAGAATCCCAAAATAATAAACCTTTTAGATGGTATTAAACCACTTCTATAAATTGGAAAGTAACGCCCGATGATTTAGGAATATTTTTCTCTCTAAATGGATATTTTATCTAAAAGATTATTTTACATGTAAAATTGAACCTAAATAATCCACAACATATTAGATGAATATTATCAATAAAATATAAGAATAATAAATCCCCTACTAAAAAAGAATATTTTAATAAAATATAAAATTTATACAAAATACGACTAAGAACACTTACTTTTTTGAAAGGGCAATTTTAAATAAAACTAGTTTTTCATTACATGTTATTCTTCCATTTAAAAAAAATTATAAAATTTATAATTTTAATTTTTTAAAAGAAATTTTGTTTTTGAATTCATAATATCAAAATTATCCTAAGATGAATTTATTTAATTTCCTTTAAAAATAATTTATTTTTATGTGAATAGTGAAAATGTTGTTTTAAATGAAATATTAAATTTTTTATGACATTATAAATATATACATAAGAAATAGAGATAAATTAAAAAAATTTATTAATAAAATTTATGTTTCAAGGGTAAAATTACTCTTTTTAAATATCATTCTGTACTTAAAAATATATATGTTTAATTTTCCAAACATATGTAACATTTTATATCAATTTAAGAGAAAATTTCCATATTTTTTAAAATTAAATATTATTATGTTAATGATCTATTTTTTATTTATTGAAAATACATAAAAAAATATTTTATTTATAATGAACCAATTTATGTTGTATAAATTAATAACCCTTATAATGTTAGGCTATATATAGTTTTGAATCTTAAAAAACACTTTTTTACAAAACGTTTTTTTCATATGAGTTAATCATGATATTATTTGTTTTTAAATGTATAGATTTTATTTGATAAAATTATTTTAACAATTGAAATTATTATTTTCAAATTATGAAATAGAAATATCATCAATTTTTTTCAAAAAAATTAATTTATAAGGTTATATATATATATATATATTACTATGATAAAGGAGAATTGGTAACACAATTAGTAACTGTAAATGTCCTATTTCTTTTATAAAACATTACTACATGTTTTTTTATGATATTTTTCACATAGAACCTGCATCTACTTGATTATTGTATACTTTCTGATCCCTTAACCCTTGAATAGTGACATCCCATTACTTAAATGTTATAGGTAATTCCAAAATAAACTCACCCTTAACATATAAAAGATAATTTCTTCCATCACTTCATGATATATGATAACATTCAATATTAATCCTTAAAATACCCTAATATTTGTCCCCTAAAAGACTATATAAAGTGTGTATATCTTTGGTCTAAATTATTTTGATAATTCCTCTAAATATATGAATATTTTCAAGATAAATATCATGTTTTCAATGTTTGTATTTCATACCCTATAAATACATATTTTTTATCTTCAAATAACCAATTTTATGTTTTAGTGGGAATCTCACAAATTATCAAAACATATGATTTAAAATTGAAATAAAAAACCCAAAAATTCATTTCAATGAGTTCAATCCTTATTCATTTATTCTTAATCATCAACTTACAAATATTTTCTATCCATACTAATATAACTACATCCATATGATTAATATTTTGTTTTTTTATTGTAATAATGGTCCAACCATTATTCAAACCTTTTCGTCTACTAAGAAATATAAAACAACATCCCTCGTGTGTATGTGTGGACTATCACCTCTATTAGGTGATGTGATTTGTTTTTTCACCACCTTTCATGGATGGTAAAAAAATGGATTTCAGGAATATATTACTTTTATATTTTAAAATTATAATTTATCATATACCTTTATTTGATTCTATTTGTTGTGAAATGTAATTATTTGTTGTGTGTATATGTAGACTATCCTCCCCATGAATAACAAATTTCATTTTTCATCACCACCATGCAATTATATTTTGAAGAATGAATTAAATGGTGTTAAATTATATTTATTAAATTATTATAATTCATTAAAGATATATTAAAATTAGATACAAACATGCCCTTACTTGTTAAATTATTATAACATGCTCTCGTTTGGGTATGTTTTACCACCTACATGAATGATGTTATAATGGTTATATAATGAATGATTAGGGAATGTTATATAATGATGAAATAAACTAATAATAATTTATTTTATATTTTTTGTTGTTATAGAACGATTTTATTAATAATATATATATATATATATATATATTAATATACCACCTTTGGATAATCAAAATCCCAGAAACTACTGCATAAAATTTTCATTTTTCATGAACCATACTAATATATTTACCCAAATGAAGTGGGATATAAGTAATCATTGAAATGAAACAATTTTTATATCTTTAATAATATTTAAATTATTTACTTTGAACCAATAAGTTAAAATTTACCACAATATAATTAATCTTGTACATAGTAGAAAATCAAAAAAAATGACATATGATGATGAAAATAATCTATAAATATAAAACATATTTGTGATAGTTGGTGATAAATGATGTGTATAAAAGATAAATTATTAGAAAAAATAATATGAAATTAGTGATTATGATAGTTATGATCATTTTATAGGTTGTTAGAACACGTTAAACTAAGTGAGATTTATTATAATTAGTTCTTTGTCTGAAAATTAATTTGTTAAGAGATATTTAATATCATCCACTATAATATCATATAATGCATGTGAATAATTATTAATGTATTCATTTTACCATATTAACTTAATTCATGGGTTTTTAAGGTCTAAATTAGGTTATTTATTTAAATGGATTTACATTCAATGTATATCAATGTTGTAATGGTTGAGATATGATCCATATTCAACACTCATTTCAATTTTATGGTGTATATTTATATTTTCCCTGGATTTATTTTATTATAATTTTTCATGAAATTTAATTTATTTATAACTCATATCATGATCCATGTTCATGGGTGTTTTATTTTAGTTTTCCATAAGATATAGGGTATTTTTTATAACTTAAATCTTCTTTCACTAGGTTATAATACCTCTTATTTACTTCATTATTCTATGAATGGTTTCACCCACCCTAAAATAATGTATAGAATCTTTATCTCTTTCTAAAATTAAACTTTTGATTCAAATCATAATCCTCTAGGAATTTCTTCCCCTTTAAATTTTGACATTGTAGAGAATAAATCCCATCCCTATATAGAATTACAATTTTCATCATTTTTAATGTTTTGAAAAAAAATTCTAAATTATTTTAACTCTTGGTGGTCTTTAAGATAAATATATGTATTAATTTCTGTAAAAAGTGATTTACAATTACAATGTTTTAAGAATAAATTTTTGAATTATTTTTATATCTTATCAAAGAATGTTTTTAAAAACATACTACTCTTATAATTTTTTTTCAAAAAACCAACTTTTTAGTTTTAAATAAGTATTTTTAAATGTTTTCTTGATATCATGAATTTAATTTTTAAGATAGACATTATAAAAAGTTTTTAAGACTTTCAAATAGGGGTACTTATGCTTATTTTTCATGTCAGTTATCTAATGATCTTAAAAATATATTTTTATAAAATAAAAATATCATTAATGATGCTTATGTTAAATAGGGGATATTTTTAATCCACCATGAAATGTATTTCTATTGATGTATTTGTAATTTTCTTGGAATTCATTTCATCATACCCATCACTTTTCTAAGGGTTAATTAAGTGATGTCTGTTGTATGATTGTATTTATGTTTTAATGGAACAAATAAATATGGATGATCACTATTATGCAGGTTAAGGTCCTATATTTCCCTATAATTAATTAGTTAATTATTTATATCTTATGATATAATTATGGGAATTGAGTATTGGTTATCACTCAACAATGAAAAGTAGAATGTGATTCTTACTCCATTATGTTATGGGAATCAATAAGTGATGATTTATCTTGTATGTTATAGGAATTAAGTAGTGATTCATTGTATAATATATTATCATAGTGTTGTAGTGGTACCTACTATACTATGTTATGGAAATCAGGTAGTTATTCTTGCTCCAAAATGTATATAGTAATTAGGTAGTGATTCTTTATCTATAATGGGAATACATTTTGGAAGATTGATCCACTATAATATGGTAAATAGGTAGTGATTCCCACTCCACTATTTTATGATATCTACTACTATGTTATCTCAATAGTTTAATTTTCTGATTAATTTCCATGAAAACAAATATTTTTGAACCTGTGATTATTCTCCATATCTCATGTTTCTATACTCTTATTCTATGTAATAGGTTTTCTATTTTTAGATTACAAGTCCAACTATTATAGATTATGGAAAACTCTTATTGTTAGTTGTTTATTTTGTTAAGATAATGTGTCCTACTCATGTTTGATTGTATTCTTAAGGTTGAAACCAAATTAAATGGTGATATTTTTTTCCCTTACTAAGCATTAAAGATCATTAAGTTATTATGTTTAAATCCCTAGGTTATGAAGATGCGTATAATATATGTTAAGTCTTAAAGGGAGAATAATATTATTCAATTATGATGACATATTCACATGTGTTATAATAGATGACTCTTATGAAGCTAAACATAAAAGACACTGAAACCCACTATCTTTAAATTGTGTGATTATTTGTGATATGTAACATTTCACTTTTTTAAATGATGATAAATAATGATTTTTTCACCTCACATTATATCAAATCTAATATTTAAATATTGTTTTTCACACCTAACCTGGGAGTGTAGGTATGGTTTCTATTATTGGTATCAGTGAAATATTTAGTTACTATTATGGATTATTTTTCCTATTTTTAGGATTATATAAATATAACATTAGTGAAAACCCATGGAATGTGTTTATGTTTATAAAACAATAATTAAACATTGGCGAGGTTTTGATTATATGGTTTTCATAGAATTTATATCCAATTATGATACTGAAAAGTTGTTGTGGAAATGATGTAGATGTATATGGTGGTAATAAAATTAAAATGGTAAGTTGAGTATCAACTCAATCATCACTTGGTGCATGAATAGTGGTCTAAATATTGAAAACATTACTAAAAAACTCAAGGGATATTCATTGGTTAATTAAAATTAATTATAAGAAGAGTTATGATTTATTTAATTTCACAACTAGTTCATATATGGAAAGATGGTCATAGATAATAATGATTGAAACCTAGATTGAATGAATAGTGATATATATCAAACTGAAATCTTACATAATGGTTTTAAAGAGAAATAAATTTCAAGGATTTATTTTTCATGAGATTATTTATAATAATTCTCTTATGATATTAATTTTTCATTTCTTGTGATAATGCATTTTGGTTTTAGTAACATATGGATCAAGAAAAAAAGCTAAAAATGGGTGCAATATAAAAAAGTTAGGTTTATCCTAATAAGAAATATGATTGAAAAAATTGGTGTTAAAAATATTATATTTATGCTCACCCCACAATCTCGAGTTGAGATTAATAAATTAATTATTTTTGAACATCTAATCACACCAAATAAGATAAGGATGTGGTGTCAAGGAATTTTATTTAATAAAATCTATTGAGGATACAATATTTAACTTCCAACATGTCAAAAATATGGGAAGAAGCTCTTAAGGGAATGTATTAAAGGAACAAGGAAATATGTTATGTATTGAAGGATTTTCCATCATGCATTAGATTATAATGAGATATAGAGTGGTTATAAAACAAATCAGTGGAATGCATAATTGTCACAAATAATTATCCACTGACTCTTCAATGCTTCCAATATGTGGAATTTGGGAATTATAAAAATAAATGAACTAATCAAATGGATAAAAAGGATAATAGGTATTTGAAACCTCTAAATCCATTGGAAAAAGTAAAATATGATGTGTTTTATGATAATATGGTGAATAATAATCATTAAGTTACAATTATTTCCCACTCAGGATTCATGTATTTCTTGATGGATGATTCATTTTATAACCCTAATATATATATATATATATAATGTTTAATAATTGAATTAAATCCCCAACCTAATGATTTAATTGTTGAAGAAAACTTTTAGTTATAATATTATGATATTTCAAGTTGAATATTATGGTATGTTTCCTAGTGAATATATTATTATACTTCCATTATATGAATTTAATGTGATTTTTGAAAATTATTAGTTTTCTCTACTTAGTTTAATGATAATTTTAAATATGGAGATAAAAATTCATATCAAACTACGGTATTACATCAATGAAAGAATGGTTATGAATACCATTTATATGGAAAGTATATGATTTGGGCATTTATTCAAAATAATTATTAAAATTTGGATCAAATGGATTTAGAAAGGAACATACAAAATTTTGGTATAATCTTATTATGAGGAAAAAGATATGTTGCCAATGTTTGTAAGGTTGATAATTAACAATTAATTTTATCATGAGAATGATCTACATTTTAAAACCCCTTCTATATTTTCATTTGTTTATGATATGTGAAAATTGTGAGGATATTGTTTGTTTAATTTGGGAGAAAATAACACCTTGATATTTTATAATCGATTTTCCTCTAATTGATGTTATGTTCGATAGCTTGTCCCATACATAATAACAAAATGAAAAAAATAATTGAAATTTAATATGAATAGTATTAATAAAATTTATGAATTATAAAACTAATATTATATAAAAATCTTTTATTTAGTTAGTAATGTGTAAAAAATATGATTAATAACATGTAATGTATTGGAAGGGAATTTTCTCAATAAATGAAGTTTTTTATTAAAAAATTTATTTTCATTTAAAATATAAATTTATAGACTTTAGAATATTAATTTATTTAAATGGGGTTTATTTTTGAATTAGGAATATGAAAATTATCATATGATAATTTTTTTTAATTTTTCTAAAATAATTGATCCTTAGGTGAGTATTGAAAAATTCAATTTATACCAACAGTGTAAATTTAATGACATTATCTTTATATAAGAATGACATTGAAATTTTTTTAAAAATATAAATTCATAAAATAAGTATCTTAGGTTCCAGATTATTTATTTTAAATATTCTTATAAACTTATAAAACCTATGTTTAATATCTAGAACTTAGGTAACATTTTATTTCGATTTAAAAATAGTTCTGTCTTTTTTTAATATAACTTTTTATTGTAAAATTCAATATTTTATTTTTTTTATGGAAATTTTTCTTTATTTTCTTTATAATCTAAAAATATATGTTATGTAAATTATTAACATTGAAAAAATTTAACCTAAATATAAATTTTAATTTTAATAAACACACTAATTCTAAAAGGTATTTCTATAAAACATATACGTTAATTACAAAATTTACTTTTAAAAAGCTCAAAGACATTATTTAATAAAATTATTCTCATATTTGATTCATCATTTTCAAATTACCAAATATAAGAAAAGTTTATTTTGGAAATTAAAATTAATTACTGAGATTAAAAACAATAACTACCACAATGAATGAAAAAATTATAAAACTTGTCATATTTAGTGTAGAAGACATATAACATTTAAACAAAATTCCTAGAAGTGTGTGATTGAGAGGTTTATTTGTCAAAAATAATCCTCAAATTATGTTTTTTAATTTTGTATACTTTTAACTATGAACAATGAAATTTAATTATTGAAATATATTATATACTCCCAAATGTACATTTTTCTTCACATATGAATTGAGATCACTTCCACCGATTCATAATACACTTATACCTTATACATTAATAATGAAAATACATAATTCATATCAAAATTGAATCCTATATAATTTTCATAATTTTATTGTATAAATTATTTATCATAAGGACACCATTTCCAACAAGACTTCTAAGAGAAATCCCATGTTCTCAGCATGAGTTTTTCTACCCCATTAGTCTTTTAATTTTAGTAATCCTATTTAAGACATTTCATAGACTTATTAAAATAATTAAATCAGTATTATTGATAAAAATAAATGTTATTATATGAATTAACAAACCATTATTCAATCCGTTATTTCAACTAATAAGAATAAAAATACATCAATCGTGTATAAATCTGTACTACCACCTCCACATCGTAATGTGGTTAGTATTTCATCATCTCCATTAATGGATAGAAAAAATGAAATATTTTATTAATTAATTTGATAAATATAACAAAATTAAAATTATTAAATGATAATATATTATAAAACAGCATTCCATCCCATTCATAGAGAATTTGATTCGTTAATCAGGCATATGTACGGGCTACCATCTCCATGAAAAAAAATATTTGTTACCATCATCATACATGAATGGTACTAGGAATGAATTTAATGATGGAAAATGATACTAATGAATATTTTAATCTTCTATAAAATTTATAATACCATTTTCTAAAATCATTCCTTGAATTGAAAATAATTACAACACTCACTCATTTGAGTTGGTTTTACACCTACATAAATAATGTTTTATTGTATATATCATCAATGATTTAGGAAATTTATATTTAATATACCATCTTGGGTTATAAACATAGGTTCCCCAATCCAGACCTCTATGGGATCTCAGACACACCTATCCATATGTTATAGGCTACAAACTATCATCTAGGGTCTAATATCAATCATAGGGACATTATACCATTATTTATCAAAGTAATACACCATAAAAAACAATAACATATTAACATAAATAATAACCATAATAATACCATTATCATATGATTACCAAAACTGGGAATCAAATTTAAAAACTAAAATAGTAGACATACCATGTTAAAGTACATTCCAATAATCAATTTGAAAAACAAAAAATAAATAAAGATAATGAAAACTCCTCGAAGAGGGTATGGACACCAAATATGGTTCCCTCAATTATTCTCCATCCCATTAATACCTTTAAAAAAGGATCATTTTCCTTAAACTGTCATGAAACCACAAAATATATTCAGGTACCGATCAGGTATCTCGAGTAGGGTGTGAGTATAACTCAGGATTCCAACACCAATAGTGTCCAAAACAATATCTAGTCAAAATAGTGTATGTAGTTTTTATAAGAATAATAAGAACAATAAGGTAAACAATTTACATTTATTTAATTACTCTTTATTAAACAACTTATTTCATTGGGTCCTTAAGGACACATA
The DNA here is from genome assembly GCA_963277665.1 of Viscum album. Classification (NCBI taxonomy): domain Eukaryota; kingdom Viridiplantae; phylum Streptophyta; class Magnoliopsida; order Santalales; family Viscaceae; genus Viscum; species Viscum album. The sequence goes on along the minus strand of OY728138.1, from coordinate 697,846,884 downwards.
AACTATCAATACTTGCTTCAGTCTGTGTTCGATTCTAATCCATAAAATATATTAAAATCTCAACTCATTATAATGAAATGGGATTTCAATATCTATCCATTTAAAATCAATATCATGGATAATTGGAACCATTGTCTAATGGAAAACATTTTTTTATAGGTATTTATGCCTATGACCCCATGAGATTTTGATACATCAGGCCTTGTCCCACCCACAAATATCAATTTACCACTATGGTGTTTTGATGCATTAATTCATTTCCCACACACGAATATCAATTTTATCTCTATGGGATTTGATATAGCAGACCATGTCCCACACATAAACATCACACAATGACATGTATCAAAATTCACATTAATCATCATGTCACATCAATCTTGATTAATCTATATTAATCATCTTACCATATTTTTTCATCACAAAACCGATTAATTAATTCACCAATTAATTAATCTAATTCTCAATTTCAATATTTCAAATAATTAATTAAAAAATTAATTATCTAATTTCATAATCACAATATCTCAATAATTAACATAATAATTAATTATCCAAAATTTTTAATTGAATAATCTTAAAAATTGCCATTAATTAATTCAATAATTAATTAATATAATTTAATAATATCAATATCCAAAAAGTAATTCAAAAATAATTTATCTATTTTCAATAATTTCAATAACTCAATAATTAATTATTTCTATTGACAATTAAATATTTTGATAATTAAATAAATAATTAATAATACCTAAATCCAACAATATCAGTATTTTTTAATTCAATCAACAATTGATTATACCCAATTCCACAATCCCTTAGTTGATTAATTTACAAAATTAATTAATTTAATTAAGAAATTTAGTTTCTCAAATGAATGTCAAAATTATGTTATTACTTAAATGTAATTAAAATCATGAAAATTGATTTTAAATAATAGATTACATAACTAAATTAGTTTAAAAATGATTGCTTAATGGATAACCCCAATTTAAAGAGGATCAATCAAGAATACAACAAAGAACATGGTCCAGATTCAAAGCATAAATCCATGATCAAACAAAACAATATATCTAAAATATAGATCTAGATCCAAAAATCCTTAAACTAGTTTCATAAAATCTAGATCTATATTCAAAAAACATAGAGGATAACATCCCACCAAAAGAATGGGAGATGAAAGAGAGAGAGATGTTAAACCAACCAGAAAGAAACTGCATACCCGAGGAGGTGTAGATCTAATAACAAGGCATCAAATCACTAATAATTGAGGTCAAAGGGGCTTTTAATCCCTCAAGGAGGCTCTATATTTGAAAGAAAATGAGTATGGGCTGAGTTGGTGCATTTGGGGGTATAAAACGGGGGTTCGGTGAATTTTTTTATTAAAATTCCAGGGATAAAAATCTCATATGAACTGTTTTCTTCTCATGGTTCATAGTTTCTCTTATCTTTGTGCCTATTATGGGGGGTGTTTTTTCCTTTTAGGGTACATGGTTTATAATTCATGCATAGGTTGTGTGTATCTCGTCTGCCAAGGTTCTCATGGTTTATTGGGTTGGGGCGCACAGTTAGAGAAAACTGTGCACTATCATTATTCCTTACAAAATTCAAAATTTTCACCCAAATGCACCACAAGGTCCAGAAAATACAAAAATTACTCAAAATTAGACAAAACAATATCTGTAAACACGACTAATACATCACAAGAAAAGGTCAGGATCTTACAATCTACCCACCTTATAATATTTCTTCTTCGAGCTATACTCCCCAAAATATATATGATTCCATGTTAATAATATCTAGCTACTGAGCCCTCATATCTACTTCTCTCTCCCATAATTCCTCTACACATGCCAATGTTTCCAGAATACATGAAATTTCATCATGGTCTTTCCCCTCAACACTTTATTAATATGATCTAACACACATATCTGATTCTCCTCAAATGACACGTCTATCTCAAGTTTAACATTGTACATATTGATCACATGTGAAGGGTTGAGATGATACTTTTGTAGTTTTGACAAATGGAAGACATCATATGAAGCATTGTATCTCTATGGAAGAGCCATTTAGTATACCACCAATATGATTCTCTACACAACATCAAACAGTCCATCAAACATGGGTGCCAATTTTCAATGTCTTTGTATCCTACGGTGACCCAATCTAAGTGACACCTTAAGAAATACATGATCACCCTTTGTATATTATAGGGGTTATCTACATCTATTGGAATAATACTTCTATCTACATTGATTTGTGGCCATACACTTCTGAACCAGCTTCACCTTCTTTGACATATCCTATATGATACTCGGTTGCAACAAATCTGACTCACCTGCCTCCATCCAGTATAGAGTTTATCTATATGGAATATCATAATGTGCCATGTATGGTGCCTTATGTATCGTATCCTGATTAATATTGTTATTGGATAAATCCAAAAAATCTATGTTCTTTTACCAAGACCCATCAAAGTCAATGAAACAAACCAGTCATATCCTATTTGAATAGTACATTCTGACTGCCCATATTTCTATGGGTAGAATTATGTACTCAAAAAAACATGTTTACAAAGAACCTTCTATAATCTCTTATAAAAGCTTGAAGTAAACCACAAATAATGATTTGAAAAAATATTTTCTGTCACCCCTTGCAAATAGACTATATCTCCAATATATTGTTCCCCTAACTCCTCTATGGATAATGTTTCCTATATAAGTAAGAAATGTGCTACCTTCATCGACATATCCACAGAAACACAAATGTAATTATTCTTATGAGGAATCCTCAAAATACCCACCAAAAAATCCTTGTTGGCATCATCCCACTTCAATTCTGGAATAGGTAATGAATATAACATACCAATGAGTCATTGATGCTCCGATTTCACCCACTAACAGGTGTAGCATCATTTCATGAACCATGCTATCTCTTTTTTCATTCCCAATCATAGAAATTTCTTCATAGGTAACAATATATTTTGGTCAAACCTATATGTACCACCCACATTGATGTATTAAATTCATGCATCCACTCCTCCTGCATGCCTATAGGTACAACAACCTGATTCCTAACAAAGACGATCTCATTCTCATATATTCTTCAAAAGGAAGGTGATTCCCCACATTCATGGATTTCCCTCAAGGATAAACATTATATATCTTCATACTATATTTCTCTAATCTATATAAAATTTTTATACTCTACTAAAATTGATAGGACCGTCATCTTGTACTGACTCTACTAAACAACAATATGAATCTTAGCCAGTAAAGTCGTCATTTTCTACTGAGAAATATTCTACTTAATAACCATAGTATTTGTTTTCCTGATCAAATCATTATCCACAATTTTCCCTTCCCATTCGTATGTTCTAGCTCAAAATCAAATGACTATTTATACTCAACCCATCTCTTCTACTGAAGATCCAATCTCTTTGAGAAAAGATGTACTTCAAACTCTTATGATCATTATACAACATAAAATTTTCTACCAAAAGATAATGCCTCCAACACTTTTAAGAATAAACAACTGCTTCCAACTTGATGTCATACATAGAGTTATTCCTTTCATTTTGTCTCAAATACTAAGACCCATATATGAAAACTTGATCTCCCTGAATCAACACTACTTCATATCTGATCCTAGAAGCATAACAATACATCTTATACTCCTCATCTAGATTGGGTAGGATCAATTTTAGTGTCGATGTTAAGTGTGTATTAAGATAATTTAAATAATTATCATATTCTCTAGATTGGTCGTAATTTATCCCCTTTTTGATCAAGATCAAAAGTGTAATTTTCTAATAGGAAAATTCTTGAATAAATCACCAACATGATAATCCCAAAAAGCTATGGATATCAAACATGTTCTTGGGATGATCCTATGAAACCACTGCCTGAACCTTCTCCAGGTCTACTGACAGGCCTTCTTCCAAGATGATGTGGGCTATGGATTGTACCTGATCAATCAAAAACTGATACTTAGATATCTTAGTGTATATTCTATGCTCTCTCAGTTCACTTATAATGATTTCAAGATATTTTTAATAATATCCATGAATATTAGAGTTCACTAATATAACATCTATAAACACAACCACAAACTGACCTAGGTATAGATGGAGGATTCTATTCATCAGGGCCATAAACACTGCTGGTGCTTTCATCAACCCAATCAAGATTATGACAATTTTTTAAAGTCTATACCTACTTTTGAAAGTGGTATGAGGTATATCATATGTTTAAACACTCAACTGATGATACCCTAATCTCAATCCAATCTTTTCAAAAAAATCAAAATCTCTTCATAATTAATCAAATAGATCATTGATACATGGAAGAGGATACAGGTTCTTTACTATCATCAAGTTCAAATTCTAGTAGTTAACATAGAAGCACATAGTTCTCTCATAATTATTAGAAAATGTCAGTATAGATACCCAAAGAGACACACTCAGTTTGCTATACCTCTTATCATACAACACTTCTAAGTCTTAAGATCTTGAAGCTCTGTTGGTTCTATTCTATATGGTTGAATAGAAACTCGATCAACACCTATCATGGGATCAATAGTTAATTACTCATATCTATTAGGTGGAATCCCGATGAAATAATAAGGTAATACTTCCTAAAATATGTCTAATATAGGTGGAATTATATCATGTTTTACACCCCCATCATTTAGAAAAAAACTAGGAACCTTGGCATTAAGCTCTACTATTGTTGGTGAACTAGCCTTGCACGTCCTGCCTTATATACCACTCTCCATGGTGAATATAAATTTCATCCTTAGAATATGTAAAAGTCAATATATTTATATAATAATCTATTTGGGCTCGGTATGCTACTAACCAGTCCAGACCCATAATTATGTCGAAGCTTCACATATCCCAGATGTAATGATCACATAGAAAATGATACTCCCTAACATTGAAAGAACATCCCTTGCCTAAGTAGATGTATCTAGACCATACTATCAATGGTTTATCTATCATCATAACTCCTATTACAAAATCCACTACCATGATCAAACTATTCACAAGTTGTGCAGAAATAAAGGAATGAGAGGCACTTGTATGAATTAAGGCACAGGGGTAAAATATAATCTAAATAATATTACCTTTAACTATAGATGGTACAACCTATCTATCCACCAGTATATGATAAACTTAAGGTAACATTACTTAACCTTTTCTATGTGATTCAGTATAACTCCCCTAAGATATAATACTCTTTTGATATAGACACTCTATCCTAGAAGCTCAACATCCACTATCTCTACCACCATGGCATGTATAACTCCTTCTTCCAGACTAATATGGGGAAAAATATCTTATTCCCTCAATATGGTTTTGTATATTTCATCTATCACTAACCATCTATCAAGGGTTCGTATTTAAAATCCATATATAACCCATACTACCATAGGATCGACACTCTAATGTCGGTTAGGGGAACTATCTCAAGAAGTATCTCATCCTACCATACTTGTGACAGATCACTCGAGAAAGGACATGTGTAACCGATCCCTATGACAGGGAACTTTTCTTTACACTGTATGAGATAACATTATCATAATGACACTTATTTCCCTAAAATGTCTTACTTCCTAACTTTCCCTCATATACAACCTTTCCACCATTGGAATCCTCCATTAGGTTCCCCTCAAATATGAGAGCCTGATTCAACACTTCTGAAAACTTCTTTAGCCAAAAAAAAATAAGCCAGTACATAATCTCACATTTAACCCTATACTAAAACATCTTGTCCATAGTGGCCTCATATCCCTCCATTGTTGGAACAAAATTTTGCTAATCTATAAAGCGTCTAGTATAGTCTATCATTGAAATACTCCCTTGATTTAATCTCATGAACTCAACTTCTCACTCCCACCATAGCATCTCTAGATAAAAGTTCTAAATGAACTTTTCCAGAATGTCCTTCAATTACATAGTCTCCATCATTCCATCATGAGTCTATATTTCCAATGATTTATCTTCTTAACAACGCAACATATATATAACTAATTTCTCTCTATTTTCTGCAGGAGTCTCTAAATGGCCATGTATCGTCTAAATAAACTCAATAGAAAATGCATATACCTTAATTCCACATTCACCTATTAATTTGGATGGTGTATTAATTAGAAATCCTTAATTAGATCATTCATTATTTTCACAACCCGACCTATGTATCTTTCCATAAGCTTTATGAATCAAAAATAGTTATCATGAAAGTGCCCTCCTTCTTCCTCACCCAACACTATTGGTGCCTCAGGTTCCACGTAGAGAGGATAATCCCTAGACATGTCCTCCTATAATCCTATAAATAAGTTTCTTAATGGATCCATATTTATAAAATTCCAAAAATTCACTCTAGGAAATAGTTCACACAATTAAGATATTTATCAGAAACAGAATCTGTCACAATAAGTCATTTCCCCAAAACCCTACTAGATGGTCAAAACAAAGGTTATATCACTACCCTTAAGCATCTTACCCCTAGGTATTAGTTAAAAAGGGTAAAAACATTCTCATTATTCACGTTTCTCATTATACACCCATCTATTCTCATATTTCATAATTCTTAAATATTTCTTAATTTCATATTAGGAACATTTTCATCTCTATTTTGGGAGCATAGAAAAATATCTCAAGCTTAAAAACTTACCAAAAATTCATTTTAACATTCATGACTAAATAGATTAATGTCACAAATTAACTTTATAAGCCTATAATGAATCATGAATACTCAATTATCATACCATACTGGGACGTTATTGAATTCCTAAAAAATCTCAGAATCAATTTTCACGCTACACTAAGTGCGACACCCAAAGGGAAAAAATATTTAACTATAACATCAAACAACAATAACAACAATCACACCATGGAAACTTGGGTTTCCTCCCATACATGGTTCACCTACTCTAAGGCATGAGATCATAACCAATGATTTAATATTCAAAGTCTCATGTCTAGCTTTCTTAAATAGTAAAGCAAAAGAAATGAAATGAAAACTGGGATCTGATACCACTTTTTAATGACTCGGTATGGGTTCCACACATCGGTTCCTCGAGCTGGACTACCACAAGACCTCAGGCATGCCACCGCATATAATAGATGTTTCCAGATAGCTTAAAGGGTCTAATATCAATCATGGGGAAACTATAACCTCTTTAATCAGAGTAATGAACCAACATAAAATAAGAAACATTAACCGAATAACATAACCAATGACCATAATAACACCAGTATCACAAGATAACTAAAACATGGAATACAATGTCAAAAACTAAAATAATAGTTATTCCATGATAAAGTGTGTCCTAATTTTCAATATTAAAAACCTAAAATAAATAAACTAAAAACTCATCCAAATGGGTCCCCAAACCATGTCTAGATCCGTCATCCATGCTTTATCCCAGTCATCCTTCTAACACGTGATATTTTCCCTTAACCTGTATTACAACAATGAAATCTCTTTAGGTACTCATCCGGTAGTCCATGTAGGGTGTGAGTACAACTCAGTAGGCCACCACCAATGATGTATAAAATAATGTTCACTCAAAATAGTGTATGCAGTTGAAATAAGAATATAAAAAATAATAATGTAAACATTTAAAAAAAATAAGTTACTATTTATTTAACAACATATGCCATCGAATTTCTAAGGACACCTGAACTATTAATACCTAGTTTTCCCTATTTATAAGTCATATCCATATCACATATTAAATTATCAATTCATTTTAATGCAATGGGATTTCATTTTATATTCATTTTAATTAAATATCATTGCTAATTGCAATCACACTCCAGTGCCAACCCATTTGGGTATAGGTCATCATACCAAGGACCTCATAGGCTTTTGATGTAGTATAACTTGTCCCAAACATGAATATCAATTTATCACTATGAGATTTTTAAAGAGATTTACTTGTCTTACACCCAAATATCACACAATAATGTGTATCACAAATCATATATATCATAATGTCACATTAATCATGATTAATCAACATTAATCATCTTATTTTTTTCATCAAAAACCAAATAATTAATTCACTAATTAATTAATTCAATTAAAAATTTCAATATTCCAAATAGTTAATTCAACAATTAATTATAAGATGTCATAATGACAATATCTTCATAATTAACTCAAAAATTAATTATCCAAAAATCAAAAATGGCATAATCTCAATAATCCCAATTAATTAATTTAACATTCAATTCATACAATATAAGATTATAATTATCCCAAAATTAATTCAAAAATTAATTATCCATTTTCAACAAACTAAATAACTTTATGATTTATTTAAAAATTAATTATTTTAATTCAAAAATCAAAATTGTGATAATTAACTCAAAAAATAACTACCCCCAAATCCTGCAATTTCAATATTTTGATAATTAACTCAATGATTAATTATCCCTAATTCCATAGTAATTTAATTGATTAATTTTCCAAATTAAGGAATTCTATTTAAAAAATAAATTTCTCAAAAAACTCTATAAATTATACAGTTATATACCTGAAATTGAAATCATGACTATGGTATTTAAATAATAAACCACCTACCTCAATTAATTAAAGACCAATTTCCAAATGGATAACCCCAATTTGAAGTGGATCAATGAAGAATGCGATCAAGAACATGGTCTTGATTCAAAACCTAAATCCACAATCAGATTAAATAAGATATCATAAATCTAGATCTAGATACAACATTCCTAGACCTAGATTTGTCAAATCAAGATATATATCTAAAAAAATAGAGGATAAAAACCAACCAAATAAATGGTGAAGAATAGGAGGGAGACGGTAAACCAATTAGGAAGAAACTACATGTCTGAATAGGTTCATATCTACCAAATAGGATTCAGATGTCCATGAATGGAGGTCATAGGGCCTTATAATCCCTTTGGTAGGATCAATAATCAAAATAAAATGATAATTGGTCAAGATAGGGTGTTTGGGGGTATAATATGGAGGTTTGGAAAAAAAATTAATAATATTCAAGGGATTAAAATCCCTTATTCATGGTTTACTACATAGGGAGCATAGTTTCCCCGAACCATGCACCTTAAATGTGCACCTCTTATAGGGGTGTGGGTAAAAATTTTCTCATTTTAGGGTGTATGGTTTGAAAAATCATGTACCAGCCATGAGAATCCCTTCTGCCTAGGCTCACATGGTTTTCTCGGATGGGTAGCACAGTTAGGGAAAAATTTGCATCATCCATGCACTGTCCAATTACCTTCCAAAATTTTCAATTTCTACCCAAGAAAATCCTAAGGTTCAACCGAAACTAAATGTAGTAAAAATTCAACAAAATATTACATGTAAATTAGCCCAAGACATCACTACAAAAGGTTGATTTCTTATATTTTATAATGATAATATCATGTAATGATATTATATATATATATATATATATATATATATTAATGACTCTAGAAATGCTTTATTAATTTTTTAATATTTTAGCTAATATACCAACTTTCGATCGTTAAGCATTCCGAAACTAGTTATTCATAATTTCTTTTTTCATAAACCATATTCCTATATTTCAGCTGATGAAATGGATCTTAATAAATATTTGAAAATAATTCACTATAATATCTTGAATATTCTGAGAATGATGAAATTTTAACTAATAAGTGAGAAAAAACCCCCATGATCCTAAAACATGTATTTAATAAAAAATAAAAAAATCATGTCATCCGATGATGAAAAAAACTATAACTATGTAACATATTTCTACTAGATGGTATAATTGATTTTTATAACAGGTTATATATTTTAATAATGATATTAAATAAGTTTTTAATATAGTTATATTCATTATTCATGAGATTAATGCACGTTCAACTTAGCAAGATTTAATATAAGGGGTTTATTGTCTAAAATTTAATTTCTTAAGACATATTTTATGTTGTGCAGAAAAATATCTATGCAGTAGTGTGATTAATACCTAATGTATTTATATTTAACAAATTTATGAAATTCATGGGATCTTAATATCTAAATCATACCCTTTTCATTAAATTTATTTTGAATCAAATGATATAAATGATGGTGGGGTTTATTTCATCTAAATTTTACACTAGTGATCTAGGTTGTGTAGACACCATTTGTTGCTATTTTGATGTGTATATAAATTTTCCATTGATTTAATTTATAATATATTTATGAAATATAAGGGATCTATAAATCCTTCTTCTGAAACTATTCCAAGGAATTTAGAATTTAGTTTGACTAATGTTATTAGGTATTTTGATAACTAAAATCTCCTTTCATTGATATATAATGCATATCCTTGAAAGTATTTATTTTAGTATTGGTCTCTTCAAACATAATATTTTTTATTTAAAATTCTCTATCTCTCTTAGTAAAATAAATCTGTTGATTCTAATAATATTTCTTGATGAATATCATCCCCATAAAATTATACCATTGTTAAGAATAATTCTTATCCTTCACAAGAAATCTCTATATCTTCCCTTCCATATTATAAATAGGTTTTTTAAATTATTTTAACTCTTGATGATTTTAAACAGAAAATGAAATATTACTATATATGTTTTTAAAATTAAAATTTTAAATTTTAAAATGATTTCTATATTTTAAATGGAATTTTAATGATTTTTGTTTTAATAAATAATTATTCCAGAATTTTTATATCTTATCAATAATAGTTTTTGAAAACATATTTTACTTATAAAATTTATTTTCTAAAAACCACCACATTTCTTCTATGATATAATTCTAATTTTTTTATCAATCTCATGTAATTTATTTTAAAGGGTAAATTTTAAAAGTGTTTTCAAAATATTCAAAAAGGTGGATTCCAACTTATTTTACAAGTCCTTTATTCAATGTTAATAAAAATTTATTTTACATATAAAAAAATTCATTAATGATCCATATGTTATATTGGTTAAATTTTTAATCCATAATCAAAATTAAATATATTAATATCTTATGGAATATTTAAATTATTCATTATATGAAACCCACCACTGTTCTATGGGTTAATTAAGTGATGTCTAATGTATGAATTTTTTCATGTTCTAATAACACAAATACAATTGGATGATTATTATTGTGAATGTTTTTGTCCTATATTTCTCTCAAAGGAATTTATTATCGATTTATGTATCATGAGATAATAATGGGAATAAGGTATTCAATCTCTCTCTAATATGAGAATATGGAAGTAATACATCCTCTATCATATTATGGGAGTTAAAAATATATTCTAGCTCTACTATATATGATAATAGGGTAGTTATGATTTATTTTCTTTGTTATAGGATTCAGATAGTGATTCCTACCACACTATATTATTTTAATCTGGTAGTGTTTCCTTTATCACTGTGTTTATGGGAATTAGGTAGTGAGATCTTCTCCACTATTATAATCACATAGTTATGTATTCTCTTACATGTTATAAAAAATATGTAATGATTTCCTCTATAATATTTTATTATTTCTATACCTATTTTAGTTCTTTAGTTTACTATTATGCTTCATTTCCATTATTTAGAATATCTATATTCTTATGATTACTCTCCACATGTCATGTTTGTTGAATCCTATTTCCAAATTATAATTCTATGGTATATGTTTTTTATTTTGAGATTACATTTATTTCTACCATATCTTATGGAAAACTCTTATTATTCCATGTTATTCTTAATATGACATATCATTCATACACATGGTTTCTAAAAAATTTATGATCTAAACCTTTATAAAATATTAACATGATTCCCTTACTATTCATCTGGACTCACCTTTTTTTATGTTTCTATTCTATAGGGTATAAAGATGAGTATAATTTATGAGAAATCAATACGGGTGTCTAATATGGATTAATTATAGAGGGATATTTAAAAGTTTTATAAAAATAGTTTCTTATGTAGATGATCCTCAAGGACATTAAACCTTCAATTATTTGGATTTTGTGATTACTTTTTAGATATGATTCTAAAAAATATAAAAGATATTAAATAACAAAAGGTTTATCTCACATTATTTCAAAAAAACAATGTCATTTCATTGAGCACTAGATCTTGGAGTGTGGGTCTTGGTCACTATTTGGAATCACATCTATATATTATCAATGAAAACCTCTTATCAAATCGAGTTGCATTAGTTCACCACTTACATAAAGTAGATGCTCATATTTTTTCCAATCGGGAAAGCACTCAACAAAATGGTTGGAAATAGAAAAATTATCCACGAGAAGCATTAATATCATATAAAATAAAATTTTAAAAATATAAAATCATAATAAAATACTCAAATAAAAATTTCATAATGATTGGAATATACAAAATAAATTATAAATATATCAATTTTAGGTAATCATAAACATAAATAGTGATCAAATAATGTTTTTTTCATTTTTTCCCCATGAAGCACAACTCCATTTATTGAAAAACCTCAAATTTTTAAATTCTATAAAATTATATTTCAGTTGGTGTATTATCAATAATAGTTCTATCATATGTCGATGGAAATAATGTCTCATTATTTCAACTGATAAAGTTATCCAGCACCAGGACATATTATGATGAAATTAGTAATCAATCTATAATAAACACTAAGATGATAAGACATTAATAGTTATATCCTATAAAAGGTAAACAAATAACATGAGCCAGAATTGCAAAAAAATATTATTAATAAATGTCATTTTCTTTATATTATATTTTTTTAATTTAAAAATATATAAATATAAATTTTATAATTTAAATATAAAAAAAATACATTTATGTATTCTTCAAATCAAAATGATCGTATGATGAATTTTTTATATATTTATAAAATAATATACATTCAAGTGAATAGTGGAAATATTCATTAATGTCATTAGTTTTATGAAATTATTATATATATAAACATTGAATTTTTTTGAAACCATTTCCCTATAAAATAATTTATAATAAAGTAGAATAATTAATTTTAAAATATTATTTGTAATTTATAATTGAATTATCAATAATTTTAAATTTTTTGTAGCATCTTAATTAAAAATATTTTTCTAATTTTTTTTATAACTAATTACAATATGATGAAATAAAGTTATTTATATATTTTATTTTCAGCTAAATACTATCAAAATTATAATTATTATTTAAAATTCATTATAATAAATAGATTTTATAATTAAATCCTAATAAAAAACCTATTTTCTTATAAAAACTATATAAAAATGGGGTTTTATGTGTTAGACATGCTAACGTTAAGAATTAATTTCCTAAAAATATACAACTAATTTAATAAAGTAAATATTATTATTTAGGTAATAATTTCCATATTATTATCCTGAATGACCTGAAGGCCTCCATTTTTATTTATTTTTTATAACCCCCCTTTCAAGGGATGAGGGGGAACCCTTACAAGGCTCTTAGGCTCAGATATTACATGGCCCGTAGGCTTAGGATATTACATGACCCGAAGGTCTTAGGAAAATCAACCATGATAATGATGAAACAATTATTCTAAAATTATTCTTTTTTTAATATCCTTGTATTGATATTGAAAAAATTAAATCAAAAAATTAATAAAGGAATTATTTTTATTTATAAAAACATAAATACATTTTTTACACTTATTTAGTTTTTAATCAAAACAAAATATTACTAATAATATGTAGTTGTCAAAATGTCACTTTTATAGTGAAATCGTTTTTCTAAACATTATCTATTTTAATTTAAAATTTTATTTTATAATATTAAAAAATTTCATTTGATTTTATATAGGTTAAATTTAGTTCCTATAAAACCTAATTTGGATATATGGGTTTCACTATATGATTAGTAAAACATAAAATAAAAAATTGAAATTGTAGTTTTAATATTTAAAATTAAAAATGTAAAATGTAAATACTTAAAGTTAAAATCCATATAAAATATTTAAAACATGTATGTAAATCCATGGGAGTAAATTTATAGACCCCAAGGAAATAAAAACTCAATAATTTCAAACATTTTGTGCCATTAATATTGATATTGTGTCATGGGATTGTTAAATAATAAAGGGTGTTTCCAATAGTTCCATTATACTCTCTTATAAAAGTCGATCACTTAAAACCTTTCAACTAAATACAATACATAAAATTAATCCCAAAAAACTATGACCATTTACTATCCTAAAAAGACTACCCCAAAAAATTATTCCCTATTTCAGTTATAATTTTTCTAACAGCTTCAATTTTAAGGGGGAATCCAAGGGAAAATTCAAGTCACCAACATATGTATGATCTCATTCTAAAGTTTTTATACATAATATTACTTTTAAAAAGTATTATGACCATAATAATATGATGAATTTAGTATCATTATTATAATATTATTTTTTTATATTAATGGTAGAACCCATAATTTTTCATTTCTATCTACTTTGAAAAACTAAAGAATGTCATTAAAGCACTGGACAGAATACCACCTCTTTGAATCGATGTTGTATTTTTTTCATTAAATCCATTCATGGATTTTTTTTTTGTGGAAATGATGAATAAATAAGATATATAACATATAATTATGATTCATAAATTTTAATTTAATATCCATCGTCATCCCCACTCGTGTATTGAGGATTGGGAATACTAATCATGTGTACGTGTGGATTAGTGACTCTACGATGAAAATTATTACATTTAACATTTATATTTTCATAAAATATATAAATACATATTATTTGATTCACCATATTTATAATAATAAAGATAATATATTTTTTTCATTTAATATGATTTTATGTCAAAATAAACACCTCATTAACCATACATACCAATCAAGTTAAAAAGTATTCATGTTTTGGAATGTTTAACCATTTATGTTAAAAATGATTTAATATATAATTATGGGTTCTTATGGGAGCCTAAAAACTAATATTATTATAATATATTACTAAAATTACCAAAATAAGACATTATAAATTTGGTTTTCACTTAACGTAACCTAAACATATATAGAATCAAAAAAAATTAAATAAATTAAAGTAATATATTAATTAATATTAAATGATATTTCAACAAATAAAATTGTACAAAATTATGGGTAATGATATCAAAATTAATGAACATAAACAAAACAGTTCTTGTTATCAACAGCCAATGGTCATAATACTATATCACTAATTAATGTACTTCATATAAATGTTTATAATAAAAATTATATATGGGTAATATTTATGATAATGTTTCAAAAATATGGTATTAAGTTACTATGTTTTTATAGGAGTATAGGTGTGTCATCAACTGAGTAAGGAAACAAGGTTAGGGTTTATTGTATCATGTTTACTTTTATTGAGGAATGATTTCATTTTTTCACATGTTTCCCTTCGATGTTATATAACTAATGCCCAAATGAATTAATTCGTCTTTAATTATCCATTTTCTCAGATATAAACCTTTATTTTACAATCTATCCTACATTTACATTGAATCCATTCACTTCTCAGGTTATAAGGTTTTCATTATCTGAATTTTGAATCCCTTAAGAAAAGCTAATACTAAACACAATGTTACAATTTAAATGGTGTAAATAGTTCACCATTTTCATTTTATATAATGAATCAAAAATATGACATTATATTTATTGAACTAATTAGGTTTTGATTCAAGTGTTACAAAGGTTGTAAAGGTTTCATCTAAAATTTTTCTTCTTTGAGACATAGTTTCTTTTATGAACCTATTTTCATTTAAATGGTTCATATAATATTATTGGTTATATAATATAATCCATTATATTTATAATGGTATTTAGTGTTAAATTAAAATATGTATCCACTTCAAGTGTTTTGAAATGAATTTTAATCATTCAATTTTTTTTTAAATCGAATTTTAAAAGACATGATGTATCATATAAGTCAACCCATCTATGGAATTTATATAGAATTTAATTATAAGTTAAAATTTACTTTTTTAACTACTAGATATCCTTATTTATATATGTGTCCCCATTACCATGATTTATACTAGAAGTTTGATAATGTTTCAAATTAATTAGGTTCTTAAAAAATTCATTAAAATATTGGAAATTCCACTGATGCTAAACTCCCCTTTTTAAGAGAACCCATGTATCTAATTTAAAAATTGAAAAATGTCCTTTTCAACTACCTAGATCTTAATTTCATATTTTTTAATGTAAAAATATTTAATTTTTTGTATGGTCTATTTTTATAAAATAATGATATTATGATGTTATCATGTAAAATTATCTTTTTTGAATTCTCTATCATTTTCTTTCAAAAATAAGCTCTATGATTTAAAAAATAAAGGAAATTATTCCTATTCAATTTTTATAAAAATTTTATTTAAAAATAATTTTAATCGAACAAGTATATTCTCTTACAATAAGTATTTTTCATTTTTATACAGGAATATTACTTTAAACTTAGTCTAATTAATTTAACATATCTTATTCATAATCAAGGATTTTCTTCTAATGATATTATCATGCTTTTTTCTCTAGATAACTTCTTTTCCTTCAATGAAATGTTTTTTCACTACCCATGTTTTACCTAATCAATCAATAATCATGGGTATGATTTTTCTTTCAGTTCTTTTTCCTTGTGAATAAATTATTAATGACTCATCTAATTAAAGGGTGTTCACCTAGTAACCTATATATTTATTGATTGGGGAAATTATTAACTAAACCATATACTCATTTCCTGTATAGTTTAAATAAAATTTATTCTATTTTGGAAGGGTATTTACCTAGGATGTTTCTTGATTTTATTGGATACCCATTTATTGTCCCACGGTTTTCAAGTTTACTGATAAAAAATTGAATGCATATTTTATTTTATTAAATTTGAAAAAGGATATAAACCCCATTCTCATTCCATGGGTTCTTTATGTTATGATTTTTAAATTTCAAGAAACCCATTTTATTTCTATTGTTTATTTTATAATGTGATGATTTTTTTATTTCTATTATATATGTAAGGGTTATAAAATGTGTGGGAGAAATATTTTTATATAATGAATTTGGTAAAGGATCATATATCTAAGGTAGAAATTTAATGTGAATATGTTAGAAAATTTATACTTTCAAAAAATGGTGAGTGTGATTATTGATTATATTTTCTCACAATTTATGAGTAAACTGGTTTTTGGGTATCCATTTTCATATTGATAAGAAATAATACGTAAAAATTCATTATTATGTTCATGTTTAATTTTTTATAACTGTTAAATCATGTTTCCACACTATTTTTATTAATAGCATATGGTATTCCAAGTATTATAACATGATTTTTTATCTACACATTATTCGGTATGTATATTCTTATGTATATTGATTATACCCATATGCTCATCTTATGCTCACTAAGGATATGATATTGTGATCACTTATATTAATTATTATCAAGAAATTGATCTCATCCATTTATTATGTTTTTGATTCATAGGTTATGAAGATGGTTAGATCACATTGGATATATTGTAGTGTGTCTAGAAGAGAATGATTATAGAGAAATGTTCAAAAGTGTAGTAAAATAATTTGTCTATATAGTTAATCTCCAATACACCAAACCTTTTATACATTGGGTTATGTGATATAATTTGATATGTATGATCAAAATAATTTTATAATTGTATTATTTATCTCGTGTTTATCTTGGGTCACATAAGTTGGTATCAATGTAGGGTTTAGATATTTAGAGATCACATTAATTTTTTTGTGGATTTTTTTGTTACATTTGGTGTTAGGGTAAGATAAACTTAGTAAATAAATACTAGAGATAAGTCTTTGTATAATATGATTTTCTAAAATATTGATAATTCCTTGAGATATGGTTTCCCATGAAATATATCCCTCTCAAGATACTAGAATGTGGATCCAGCTATGGAACATATGGACCAAGGTGTAATCACCCAGAAAATTATTGGTTGGCTGTCGACCTGATCATCACTCTAATGCATGATGAGTGGTCCTAAAACTACGAACCTTATTAGACACTCTCAATTTATTTTCTTTAGTTTTTCATATTTCCTTTATAAACCACTATGAAGGATTTAATTCTTAGTTACACTGATATATTTGATTAATATGTGTAAGATAACATGTCATAAGGTTACCTAGGTTAAACCTGGATTAATAAAGGTTAAAGTAATGAAATAATAGGCTAATATGATTATGTGATATAATAATGAATTTTATTTTTTAACATAATTTTATACATATGATAATTCCCTCATATTGTTTTATCATTCATGACAACCACTTTGGTTGTAGTAATGGATAGAACTAGAAGGCACAATGGGTGAAAAGGAAAATGTAATGATTTCATCAATGAATAACCCATCATAATTAGACCATCAATGGAAAACCAAGTAGTTATGCCAAAAAATATACTATTAAATATGCTTAAAATGTGTAAATAGTTTAATTATAAAATATACAAAATAAGATACTAATGGAGTCTCATGGAAGATAAAATGATAAAGATGATGAAGGAAAAAAAATTGTTTAACATCTTATTAGCCAGAAATATAGAAATAAGTACTGGGGGAATTTCTTTAAAAAGTCTGAAAGATTCGTTTTTTAGTGAAGGAGGCTAATGAAAAATAAATTTTTAAGGGGAAATGAAGTTTTTATTTAAAACAAGGAATGATTAAAAAAATAATCCAGTGGAATAATTAATAACTCAAGGTATTATGTGATGATAACATGACCACTACCAAAGTCAATGAACTAATCCATGAATTTTTAAGGATGGTAGGAATACACATCTACCTAGACCCAAGGAGAAAAGATTAACCTTTATAATGACTATCAAAATATAGGATAGTGGTAATTAGGTTTCACTTACAATACAATCTTATTAAGTTGATGTAGTCTAGTTATATAATCCATATTACATCTAAGATATTTTTTAATAACATTATGGCACCACCTTTATGGATTTTAATTTTATGTAAAACATTTAGTGGTACGATTACTTTTTTTGTGGAAATAAAATTTGGTAAAATCATAAAAACCTCATAAAAATTAATAGATTTAAGAAATAGAAATTTTATATTCACATTTACTCTCCATTGATTTCTAGAATAGGGATAAAAAAATTATATATAAACTTTGACTATTTATTAGTATAAGTCCAAGTATGAATTATCGATTAAAAAACTAAATTGTTCACATGGGATTTAATACCTAGTTATGATATATAATTCCATGAAATTTATCATAAAATGTAGGTTTTTCTTAATAATTAATATGATAATAAGGATTATATATCAGTAGTTGAATTGCAATTTTTTCACTATCATTATCTATTTCTTATATATATAATAATTAAATTGTGAGGACACAATTTATCTTATAGGGTAAAATGTAACTACATGAGATTTCGAATAAATTAAAATACATACTATGTTCTGTATCTTGTATCATTCCCTAAAAATATTAGAAAAACCAACACATATTAATAAAACATTATTAATGAAACTATGAAAAACACTATGATGATAAAACAGTTATAGTTATTTTATTTAGAAGGTAAACATTTAATATGTGTAAAATTGTAAAGGATAATTTAAATAAAAGTCATTTTATTTATATTATAAATTTTATTTTAAATATAAAAAACGTAATTTTTTAAATTTTAAATTTTATAAATTAGAATTATTTTTAAAATTCATTACAAAATAATTTATCCTTGAATTAAATTTTGAAACTTCTCTAAAATAATCTATTTTTCCGTGAGTAGAGAAAATAAGAATTTATATCGTCACTTTTATGAAATAATTATATAAATAAATATAATGTTCTTTAAAAAAATTCAATAAAATAATACAAAATAAACTAGAATATATCATTTTAAAATACTATTTTGAATTCATAAACCCATGTTCAAAATTTCAAAAAATTATGTTGTGTTTTAATGTAAATTATTTCTCGAATATTTTTTATATTTAATTATAACATGATAAAACAATGTTTTTTATTTAATTTAATTATAAATAAATAATATTTTAATTATAATAACTATATTAAATTCATTGAAATAAAATTAATTTATAATTATACCATAATCATCAATCTTTTTTGTTTACAAATAAACTCTTAATAAATGGTGGTTTACGCATTACACACTTCAATGTTAAGAATATTTTCCTTACACTTATATTGTTAGGTTCATAAAATAATTAATATATTTTATATACTAATGTTAATATTTATTCATATTTCCAATTTCATTATTAGGTGTTGAATTTTTATTATTATGATTAATTATTTTCTCCATGATAATGATGAAACAATTATTTTAAAATTATTATTTTACATATATTTGGGAATTAATATTCAATAAAATTAAATTTAAAAACAATAAATAATGTATATAATATGATTTATAAACACATAAATTAATATATTAATAATTATATAATTATTAATCAATGCTAAATAATATTAATAATCCATAATTGTTAAGATGTAACTTTTCTACTAAAACAGATTTGTTACAAATTATATTTTTTAAATTTAAAAATTAATTTTTCAATAGTTTTAAATACAATTGCATTGAATATAGTTCATATTTAGTTCTATAACACTGAAATTTTTTATATGGGTTGTTCTATATGATTAATAAAGCATAAAATAACATAGTAAAAAACATATATCTTGTTTAAAAGTAAAAAAGTAAAATGTAAAAACTAAATCCTAAAAAATAAATAACATTTTTTTAAAATGTGTGGAAACGCATATATGTTCCATTAGTGGTAGAAAAAAATTACACCCTCAATAATTTATAATCATTTGAGAAACTATCTGAGGAAGAGTTTCATGACCTTATTAAATTATAAATTAAATTTCTAAAAGCTCTATGTCCCTCTCTTATAAAAGGGGATAACATACACCATTTAAAAAATGAACATATCATTCAAATTTATAAAGAAATATAAGTTATTTAAATCTCTATATAATCATATCCTCCAAACATAATCCCCTAGTAACTCATATTCTTCCTATTCAATTTAATTTCAAATGGAATTTTAAGGGAAAAATTAAATCAGCAACTCATGAATTATCTGATAATTAAGTATTTTCTCTTAATATTACACTTAAAAATATCATATCACCATAAAATTATTATTAATTAAGTATAATTATTTTAACAAAATATTTTTATATTAATGATAAAAAAATATTTATTAACTTCCACCAATATATAAAAATAAAATAAAGTCGTTAGCGTGTTACATGGACTTCTACTTCATTGAAGTGACGCCATTTTTTTCATTGCCTACTTTGATGGATGGTATAAATAATATTAATGATAGACAAGTAATATATATATATATATAATATAGTTATGATTAATAAAATTTAGTTTAATCTCCAACTTCACCCCCCCTCATGCATTGAAAAAAAACAAACGTTAATCATTTGCATGTAAACTTATTGCCTCTATGATGAAAGATCTTTTATTTTTCATTTTATTTTCATAAATTACAAAAAAAAATCATAAAATATAATTCACCATTATAATAAAAATAAAAATAATATAATTATACGTCTTTTATAATGATATTATTTCAAGAGTAACAACTCCTTAACCATACTCCCTAATTGAGTTAATGAATGTTCAAGTTTGGGTCCATTTAACCTCCCACATCAACAATTCATTAAAATATGATTATGAATGACTATGTTAACATGAAAGATAAAATTTTTATTATATTTTAAGAACATAATTATTGTTATATTTATCTATAAAAATTTTATTATGTATTTAACATATTATAAAAGTAACAATTGTGTTCCCTAAAATTACCAAAATAAGACATTCTCAATTCAGTTTTCACATAACATAAAAAAAACATATGGAATGAAATAAAAAAAATTAATTAAATATAAGTTATCTATTATATAATTATAAAGGATATATAAATAATTAACTTGGTATATAATAATGGGTTATGATATAGAAATTATTAAATATTCATAAAATAGTTAAAGTTATTAACACCTGATGGTCACAATACATTCAAAATAATTATTGTAATCATCAATAATAATTATAATATAGATTATGAAAAATAAATATTTAATATAAATGTTCTGAAAAAGGTTATTATTTTTTATATTTTTATATAGGAGGTTAATAGAGTCATCAAATAATTAAGGGAACAATGTAAGTGTTTATTGTCTCAAGTTCACTTTCGATGTTCTGTGATTTCAGGTTTGGTAAAAATTTCTCTTTAATGTGGTATATATACTAAAAAATTAATTAATTAATCATAAATTAAAATTTTCATAAGATATATATTTTTATTTCACAATCTCTCGTACATTTACTTCAAATCCATTCACCTCTCGTGTTTTAAGGGGTTTGTTGTCTCAAATTTAAATCCCTTGAGACATGATTGTGATAAACACCATGTTTCCTTTTAAATGGTGTAAATAATTCCTTATTTTAATTTTGTTTCATTATTATATTATATTTCATTATATTAAATTTTCTATTTAAACTTTATACAAATCATAGGGTTTGGATTCATGAGATACAAAGGATGTAGACGTTTCAATTCAAATATTATATCTTTGTGAAAAAAAATCTTTTAATGCATCAAGTTTAATTTAAATGGTGTTATACTTACTGTCGGTTATATAAAATTATTAATAATCATCATCATGGTATTTTTTCTCAATTTCATGATATTTATACTTTTTGGTTTTTTATTTGAATGTCACTCTAGCCATAAGGAAACTATTTTGAACTACATTTTAAAATAGAGGCCTATAAAATATGAAAACCCAAATGGGGAAGTTTCGTAGACATTAATTTTAATATCTCAATTGTTTTGTTGTCCTTGGGTTTTTATGGTCATATTTTTATTCTTTATACCTTGATTTAAAATGGACATTTGATAATTTTTTAATGTGATGTGGTTTTTAACAAAAGTGTTTTAAAAAATAGAAATTTCTTATATTCTAGACTCTAAAATATTATTGGGGACCTCCCTGTATCTGTTTTAAAAAATTAAATAGGTAATTTTTCATAACCTTGATCTTCTTTTCAATTTTTTTTATGGAATATCACATAATTTATTCCATATGGTCTGTTTTGAAAAAAATAACATGTTTTAATATTATAATTAAAATGTATCTCTTGTGTTGTATTTTTCACTTTATATTAATATTATTTTATATTTTTTCCCGATTTTTAAAAGTATTATATATATTTATTTATTATAAATTTTTATTCATAAATAATTTTAATATATCATTTATATTATATTCCCAATATTGATTTCCATATTTCTCTATAAAAATGTTTTTTTACTATGTCTACTTTTTTTGATATATCAAACTCTAAATCGATGATATACATCAAATGATACTATACAAATTCATTCAAGGTATATATAATGAAATTATCTTTTCATTCAATAAAATTTCTTATCACAACCATTGTTTTTCCTAATCAACCAATCTGTATATGAATGATATTTTTCCAATGAATTTCCTATGTGAATACCCTAATCATGATTCATTTTAATGAATAGTGTTAACCTAGTTTCCTATAAATTGATTTATGGGGTACATTATTGAAAAAATAATATACCCATTACTTATACCATGTAAATACAATGAATTATCATTTTTAAGAGAAATTACTAATAAAATTTCAAGATTTTATTGGATACCCATTTAATTTCATTGGTTTATCATGATTACTTATGGAAGTTTGAATGATTCCCTTATGTAGTTACATTTGAGAATGGTTATGAATCCCATTCTCATTCAATTAGTTCTTTTTGTAATAATTGGGTATTTTAGGAAACCCATTTTATTTCTATGAGATATTATATAATTTGATGATTTTTTATGTATTAAAAAATTTATGGATTAGAAGATTTTTTGGATAAATATATCACACCAATGTATTTAGTAATGGATTATATCAACTGATATAGAAATGTTATGTAAATATGTTAGCGAATAGCATGGTTTATAAAGGGTTGGTGTTATAGTGTTTATCTATACTCTTCATTATATGATTAAATGTATTGGTGGATATCCAGGTTTATAAAGATAATAAATAATTGGTTTGTGATTTACCACATTAATTACTTTGTTTTTGTTTTATTATTCATGATTTTTTATTCGTTTTTCCATATTATTTTGATTCATGTCTTATGTTTTCCATGTTGTATGACATTTTTTTCTGAGATTTATTGGGTGAATATTTCTAATGTATCTTCATTATACAAATATTCTCATCTTAATATCAAGTATGATATTTGGTTGTTTTAAGTTATATTTACACTAAATGATAATATAATATCACCCCATTATTATGTTTTCAATTCCTCTATTATGTAAAATATTATATCATAAGAGATCATTAGAAAAGTTTCTTGAGGTTTATACTGTAGAGAAGTGTTTTAATTTTTAGTAAATGTTTTTTTATATAGGTAATATCCAAGACACAAAATCATTCAGGCTTTCAGAAATGAGACTACTTTTGATATTTATTAGTAAAGTTATTATAATAATATATTATTAATTTCATTAAAATATTGGGTTTATTAACTTCAATTTCAATAAATGGATAATAGTTATATTCTTCTAAAATTTAGAAGAAAAAATAATATATTTAATATTCAATTAATTTCATACCAATACTGATTCAAATGAAACATTCTATTTGTTCCAAGTATGAATAGTCCATGATTATCATCATAAATTAAGGTAATTAACTATAGCTCAAATTATTATTGATTTAAATTCTAAGGAATTATAATAATACTTGCAGATAAGAACTTCCAATGATATATATAATACAAGGGTTTATTAATATAATTCGTATCATCATTACATTCCTTCTTAGTTACCAACAGGTATAAAATTCATTGTATGAAGTAAAATTCTTATAATCTCTCAAAAAATGATTGTAAAATATCAATTAGGTTCTATAAGTATGATATATCTAGATATTAATACATCGGGAAAAGTAATCTTAAAAAAATCAAGAAGGTAAATAAAATGGTTATTTTAAAAACCTTTTTTTTAAGTGTACCAAATTAATGTTCCCTAAAAATAATAAAATGTTGTCAAAAATAGAAGTTAAAATTCTTTGAAAACTTGTACTCCTAAAAGAAACATTAATAATGTTAATTTTAAAAAGACCAAACTTTTTTAAAAAAGTGGATGTGGAAATAATTTGGAATAATTTTTTTTTAAAACGAATATTTAGTTATGTAACCTTGAAAAATACATAAGGTTTATTGATAAAAAATTAGGAGTGTTTAATAAATACTGTTTATATTAAAATTATGGGAAAAGTATTTTATACATTTTGAAATATCCTTTTTTTTAATGAAAATCCTTAAAAGAATAATAAAATTTTGATTTAAAATAAAATAAGGATAATAAAAGGATCACTAGACATTAAAAAAATATTATTTTTTACTAGTTAAAGGATAAAATTGATTTGATTTAATTATATGGTCATGGAAAAAATACATTAAATGTAATGGGAATTATTCTAAAAAAATTGTTTAATGAAACATTAAAATAATAGAGGAAGAATACATTGGTTTGAAATGTAATTTCTATATATAAAATGGGAAAATAAAATGTAAAATTATAAATGGATATAATATATCAATATTTAAATACTATTTTCAATTAAGAGTGATCATGACTAAAGTAAGATATTTGAGTCAGGAAAGCCCCTTAATAATTTTAGTAATATTTAAATATCAATTCATTGGACACATGAAAATATCCGGGTAATATAAATACAATGAATAAAATAATTAATTATTTTTAAATAAATTCATAGGTATTATATACACTATAAAAATAATTATTAGGTTTATAATATTAAAACATGTCTCAGTGATGAATGATTCAGAAAAAAAAACTTACTACTTTTCTAACATTTGGATCCGAAAACCTTGTGAATTATAAAATGAGTTTTATTTTTATATTCCAAGAAATAAATGGGATTCATGATAAAATATCTCAAATTTTTAGTATACAAACCTCAATAGTTATAATAGGTTCATAAATACAATACTTTTCTCAAGGAAGTGAAATGTAAATAAAAACCCTTCGCTTGTTTACCAATTTATTCGGATGAAATCTAACATCCTATGAAAAAACACAGACACTATAATAGTATATGTAATAAAATTATTAATATATTTTACCTTTTATATTCCTTATTTATAAATATTTATTATGGATTTATTTTATAGTTATGGATTATTTCAGTCATCGGGTGTTAATAACTTTAATTATTCTCACATGTTTTATAATGTTGATATCAGTACCCATACTTTGAAACCTAGTTCATAATTAATATATAATTTAACATACTATAATATAAGTATTATATTTATTGATAAATATATTATTTAATTTAATTAATTTTTTTTATTCTATGTGAAAATGAGATCTATGAGGTATTATTTCTTTGATTTTAGCAATTGAAAATGACACATTATTAATAAGCTAAATATTTTATAAAATATTTTTTAGATACATTTAGAAATTATTATTTTATTATTTTATTATAATATTATGATAATATAATTTTTTATCTTCCCATAATCATCCCTATTTTGGAATTCAAAGCATCATTCATGTATGTGGTTATACTGACCCAAACTTGAATAAGATTTAACTTGTTTCATGAGTATAGTTAAGGCGGTGTTTATTTTGGCATGTTATTTTTATAATATAATCATTGGGATATTATTTATATTTATTTATGATGGTTAACATGATTTATATATTTTTATATTTTGGATTACTTTTAATAAAAAATTGTGAAAAATAATTCCTCATAGAGGTGGTTGTTTGTGTGCACAAACTATTGATGTTCCCTTATTTTTCTAAGTGAATGAAAATGAAAAAATAAGTTCATACTATTAGTATAAAAAAATTTCAGTATAATAATGATACTTATTTCATCATATAATTATTTTTATTAGATAATTAGAATATTATGATTAATAATAAAATCATAATCATGAGATAATACATATGTTGAAGACTAGATCTTTTATTATAAACCCCCAATAAATTAAATAGATTAGGATTAAAATTAGTGTCTTAGAGATAATTTTTGTGGGATAGGGTTTAATGAAAATTAAAATTGAAGAGTTCCATGGTGTAATTTTACGTTGAAGAGTAACATTCATAGGGTGTAAGTGGATTCCATTTATAAGAGAATAGAAGGGTTATTTTTGAAATAGTCATCATTTTTCAATAATACCATGACACAGTTCAAGGGTGAATGGATCAATAGTAGAAAAATAGGATTTTGGTACTATAAAAAGTATAAAATCATCACGACTGATTATTTTAAAACATTTTTTTAACATTTTTTTCATTTACCCTTAGTAATAATATTTTAACCAAATTTACTTTTTAATAGGATAATTTTTTTAAACATTGTAATTAGTTTTGTTAAAAAAATTAAAATTAACCTTATTACCTAATCTAAAACTTATTATTTTAAATTTTAAAATAATTTTATGAAATAAAATTTCTCAATGAGTTAGATGTTACTAATGAGATTAACAATCATAATTATGTAATAACAATTTTTAGAAAATTGATGTCTCATGCTTGAGTTGGAAGCACTCTCAGTGTCCCACAACCTTATGTAACCTGGCTACCATCAGAACCTCCATCAATGATGTGTTTAGATTTTCACAGTGATTCTTAGAGTTATTGTAGAGGCATCCCTAAATGTGTATATCCAAGGATGGGGGCAGTACGCTTCTATCCACTCTAGTCCCATCCTATGACGTCCTGATTTTCATATAAATATTGTGCATTTGCATCTAGGTATAGTTTTGGTGAACATGGATGATCATTGATTAATCAAATAAAGGGACACTGATGTGGGTCTGATGAAGAGGACCCATTCCCTTGGGTAGTAAAATATTTTTTATACCCTCATACGGGTGTCCTCAGTCACCTGAAAAAGAAAGAATGTGGCCTTCAAGAGCCATCTACATCATTTCCCATTGTGTGAGACACCAACAAGAGTAAACAGTTGATCCGAAACTCTAATTACTCCAATCCATGTGATGTCACATAGAATACAGAGGATGATCCCACTAAAATTGGATTTCTTTAGAAAATCGTAGATCATATGAGACTCTTTGATGAGATCTTTGTTGAGCTCCTTACATAGCGGCACCTAATCAATGGTAATCAATAGTAGGATCAGTTTTCTCCAATATATGGAAAGAAGAGGTAGAAACATGTCCCTCATAGCTATCTTCCTTGATCAATATTGTCAATATCACTCATCTTGAAACTTCTTAGATTAGATTTTATGAAAAATAACCTCGGAATGCATCATTGAAGATGCCTGATCAACATGAAAACATTCCTCGAAACGTAGATTAGGATACTCTGCAAGTTATTCAACATGCAACTCCACATGTCTCCCCATGATTTTCTGAGCCTAATTACCAAGTTTATAATCTAGTGAATTCATTGGTTTTTATGAATACTCACCAAGATAAGAATCCCCTCCAAGATGAGATGACTGATCTCATTACTCTACTCGAAGCGCTTAAGACATGACATGTGGAAATAACACCTGATAGAAATACATATCTAACATGGGTGGTTGATATGTGAGGCCCTAAAATTTTGTGAACCCTGCCTTTGTCCCCTTTAATTGGATGGTAGACCCTCTGTAGCATCTATACCACATCATCTCAAGGTAAAAATACATTTTGGGAACCCCATAGTGGTAGGAAGTAGCCAATCTCTAATGTTTTATAAAGACATTGGATGGTCCTACATTCGCCTGGTATAACCATATTCCCATTGGGTCTATTATGGTTTGGGAAGATATCTGTAGGAAATTTCCCTACCAGTTCATATTCACAATGGTAAATGCTAGTATTGAAGACCTTTTTAAGTGCAATAAACAACCATGCAAACACATTGCTGACATTTTATCCCATTTTAAGGGACTCGCATACTCACTTGATGTGCCACTGACTCAAGATGAGCTGCTAACAATGTATAAAGGGAACATTATGACATACTTGTTCCCCTCCCTCATTACTCACAACATCATTAGTAGATTTCGTTATTTTTATGATAAGGCTTAACTCCTAGAGGATTCATTGCTGAAATGCAAACCGGAACATCAATTTCCCCTTCCAAATCATGTAAGATAAACTACCAAGGAAGAGACTGCCACTATAGTACATGTAATGGTTCCAGAGTTACTAGTGTTATTACCAGTAGAGCCTTACCCATTTCAACCTTAATAGGAACAACATCACTGAGTAAAACAACCTTAGAATTAGCCTCTCCCAATTTTGAATCGGTAAGCACCACCCCCTTCAAGCCCCAACACCCAGGTGAGAGAATGTGCCTCTATCCTCTATCAGGCTCTATCCCCTCATCAAGGCCAAGCTCCTAGAGCTCCCTTCCCAAAGAGTAGAAACCAGACCTACTCCTTCAACAATGAATAGGTCCATAGTTTTTTCCACAATTCCCTCGAATTGGGGGTCCTGAAACAGCCAAACTACCAGGAACCACAAGAATCCAAGCTCACTGATCTCCCTGAATAATTTTCTTACCAAATAATCCTTAAAAAAACCCATAAAACAGTGTTATGTTTTCAAATATTATATATATTACCAAGTGGAAAATATTTTAGTTATATTGGGCCCCATCATGGCACATTTAATGTATGTCTCTACTGATATTGATAGTTATAACTAAGGTTCCGGTGAATGGAATTAGTTATCTAGCCATGGAACATAGTATTATGTTGATCAGTTGGATCGAATAGCATTTTACTGCACCCATGGTGTCATTCGTTACTACTTAGGTTTTACGGAACCTCTGTATGTTTTTGTTCCTTCTCGGTTTGACACTTCAACATCCACATTTTTTTCTTCCACATCTCATAAGTGCAGACATTGGTGACACAAGAGAAAGAAAATTTTCCCTCCAGTGTAGATTCCATCTTGAACTCTTGGTGATTTCATGACTCTAGAATTCATAATCTCCCCTAGAGTCCATACAAGATTGGAATACTCCTCTAAAATTGATCATGAGTATGCATCCCTGAATACCATCAAGTTTGTAGAGCCCTATATGGTCCCTAATAATGAGGAGTTTCAGGAAGGATTCCCAATTGCATTAGGTCAATACCATTGGAGAATTAGTAAAGGAAATTCAAATCATCAGAATTCTTAGGTCATTAATTCAAGACTAGTTATGCATGTTGTCAAGACGAGATAGTATCTTTTGCGCTAAACTCAATAGGTGAAGTAATATAAGTCTATTTTTTTCATATTCTCTACCACCACCAGTCATGATACTTGAATAAGAAAAATATTTGTGTCCACATCATGATCATCCATGTCCAACTATGTTCAAGAACCAGTTAGCTGATAATCAACCACCAGTGATTCTGGGTGAGTTTTCTAATGAAAACATGGCATTGCTAGAACTATCCATAATCCATCTGTTCTTCTATTGGCGACCCTCATGCATATTATCAAAGAGAAGCATAATGAGGGATGAAATTTTCATCTAACATGGATGTATAATGTTCTTAATCACCTCTTCAGTATTACTACAGAGCCCTCAATCCCCAAGGATATCCTCCTATCATAACAGATCAGAAAGGACCTTGCAGACTCTTAGAAAGGACCCCTCTAGTTTGAAAAAAATAGTGGCCTTATATACCTTCAATGATGATTAGGTAGAGAGACTAGAATACTATTCCACCATATCATTCTATGGAGAAGGCAATGGATCCCTCGTGAAGGGAAACATCTTCCCTTCATACATCACCATCTAGTTCAATGAAATGGAGCCCTGATGCTATCTGGTGGATAGAGGTTTAGTGATCGACCTCATCCTTACCCAGAATCTCTGCAAGTTGGGACTGATTGAAGTAGATCTAAGTCCATACGAACTGAAAATTTTGGGTTATCTTGAATCGTCGCACCACTCTCCTTGTGTTCCTAATTTGGGCATTATGATTAACTCTTCTTATTCCCATTTTTTCATAGTATCCAATTCCCCTGGTGTTATTCCATTCATGTAGTAGTGAACGTTGTAAAAGAATGTTAGTTGTTCTGAGATCCGGGTTCTCCATATTAAAACTCTCTTAGCCCAAGAAAACTCTATGGCCAGAAAAAAATAGTAGACCCATAATGTTTGATAGAAATTTGACACTCTCATGCAAAGTGAAATATTGGGTGATTGTACCTGATTTATCGCACCATGAATTGCCCATGTGAGATTATGGATTGATCATTAGTTATCTCACAAATATTTCTGATGTGGGATATTAAAATAAAGAAAACAAATGTGTTCATGTATGTAGAAAGTGTTACAAATCAAGAATGTAAACAAGTTCAAGAGTGGGAAGGGTTATCTACATATTGGATCCTATAATGACTTTTCAAAAAATAGCCTCTATGGCCCCTCACTAGATATCATGCACTTAAACTTTACCAATATCTGGTTGTTGTATTCCAAGATTTATTGCTTCTTCCCGATCATTGATACATAATCATTTTCCATTTGATGAATCTTATCAGATATTGTATATACTCAATCTCACTCAACATGGAGGTCAGAAATTTGAGCATTCACATGATTCATTTTCTTCAGATAATCTCTCAGCTTGCTAATAATCTCTTCTTGGGTACTGAGGAAGGCAGCACACTCGCTCACTTTCGCATCCCAATACAGAAACTACTTTTTGACCACTATAAACATATGTATATTGTCAGTCATATTATAAAACCAGTCCACATCCATGTTCTAGATTACCTCTGACATATTTTCTGTAAGGAAACTATTAACTAGCACAAAGTGACTTCAAGCATCTACCTCTTTGAAATAGAAACTTTATAGAAAATAGTGAAAGGATCCCATCCTTCCCATTAACTAGGGATCTGGGGTCTGATCAATGAACTATTTGAATAATATCAATTCCCTATGCTAGATGATACAATTTTATTTAGCTGAATCAGGATCAGATTGAATAATCTTTTTAGGATCTTTGGGCTCATACTCTGGAAAATATTCAAGTAATTCCATAGCAGGGTATTCCGATGAAATACCATCCAAAACACTATGATCAATATCATGGGGGTATCCATATTTGATAGATTCTTCCTCCTAAACTGCCTCTCCCCCACCAGTATCGAGTTCTTCCCCTTGGTGACATCACTCCCAGCTATAGTCACCTAATATCTTAAGACTAGGGTTTCATTAGCTAAACTGACCAACCCCTCTTGAAAATTAAAAGACATAAAAAGAGATCCATTGGATGCACCAACATATTCTAGTAACTAAAATTTTAGTCTTCTAGGAAATTATTGGGATAAAATCTACTCATTCAATCTGATCTTCAAATGACAGGTATAACTCTATGAAAGTAATATCGTACCGGAGCTGAGCACCACTATGTCGAGCTCTTGAGTCACTATAGGGACTTCCACCATAGGAGATTCTTTAAACCTAGGTATTTCAAAGATTGGAATCAGTTATCCTCTCATATTTTGGGTATAAGTTTCATGGAATAGGAAAATCCGGTGATGCTAAATCTCCATGAATTCCCAATTATGACAGGATAATTCAAGGTTTACTCTTTTCTTAAGAGGGAAGAATTTCAATTATAATACCTACCAGGTGTGTCTTCTCTCTAATGGTGCGTGATTCTATTGGTATATTGGGACATGGTCCCCCATATATGATGGTAATGACCTGGGGTTCTGTTTTTTCCACCCTAACCTCCTCGAATGTTATAACAACCCTTCTCTTAATTTCAAATTTAAACATGATTTATTACATAGATTTACACATAATACAACTAATAATATTGTGGGGTCTAGTGTATTTGGGTATTAGAAACATTATATAACAACATAAAACATAAAATACTCATCTTTGTTGAAAACTTATTTTATATGACCACAACATTCTTTCATACTTAGCAGTGCATGGGATAACCTAAGGACATACATAAGAAAAGGGTGAGCTATAAAGCCCAGTAAGGGAATAAACATGGAATAAAATGAGTAAGACAATACATGTTAGTAAATTGGAATATCAATAGATCTTAAAATAATCATGAACATAAAGACATGATATAGCATGATATTTGTAACATGGAAATGTCGCAACAACATACAACTTGATAATAGCATGAGCCAAGGATCATTGCACATGGATTAGCATGAGTGAACCCTAAATAGACATGAATTATCATGAGTAAACCCTCATTTCACTTGAATTATCATGATTAAAATCTCATTGAACCTGGAATATCATGATACTAAACATTACCCAATGCATTGGAGAGCTATCAGGATGCACCCTTCATAATCACTCAATTTTCATGTGTAAGTATACCACATAGATCATACAACATGGATTAAGTAAATATCATAATTTATTCCACAAACATGGAATGTGGAATAAATACATTTATGTCCCCAATAAATAATTACATAAGCATAAATGTGAATACC
Organism: Viscum album; assembly: GCA_963277665.1. Classification (NCBI taxonomy): domain Eukaryota; kingdom Viridiplantae; phylum Streptophyta; class Magnoliopsida; order Santalales; family Viscaceae; genus Viscum; species Viscum album. The sequence continues at coordinate 697,813,332 of OY728138.1, read as the reverse complement.
CTTTATAGAGAAATTGGTATGGTATTCACTACATGATGATTTTGGCATGGAAAATCATGGTGCAATTTCGGCTACATAACGACGTCAAAAAATTTTGTAAAATGGGTTAATGAGATACAAAGGGGTTTCTCATCATTTATACATGAAATGGATATAATTTGGATCATGAACATAATATCCCAACATATGTAATGGAATATAGATGTATAATATAAAATAAATTCGTTAATGGAAATGAGAAGAGAGAAATCTCTTACAGAATTTCAGCATGGTAATGGGTGTACATGGGGGAATTAATGAGATAGAAATGGGTATATCATAATTAAAATATAATAAGTACAATATGGAAGAGGTGAAAAACATACCCTATCATTTTTAGTTGAAAATAAAAGGATGTAACAATATAAGGAAACTTGGACCAAAATTGAGAAAAGAAGGAACCCTTACTTGGATGTGTGATCCCAAAGGCTTGAGGGAGGAATATTAGCTGCTTGTGGCACCTTGGAATGAATATATAGAGTATTGGGAGATATTTTTCAATATTAAAAGATCTTTAGTGAATATAAATGGGATCTTTGGAGGGTTTATATAGGAATGAATGGGGATTTATTTATTATTTTGGTTTTGGACACTACACTATAAAATATTAAAAACCCAAAACAATCCCATGGTTTTTCCACATGTTTTATGGAAAAGGGGAGTAATATATATTATTTTATAGGTCTAGGGGATGAATATATTAAAATATTTCTCTTTCTTAAGTGGAGGTGAGTCACACTTTCTTGGAAATAATTTTAAAATCTTAAAATATTTTATATGTCTTGGAGGATTCACTAAGGCTTTATAAAATAAATAGAATAAACCTAAAATTAAATTATTTTAAAGAAAAAAACATATATTTGGGCGAATATACCTTTTATAGTATTTTATTACATCACTATTCGGTTATTATGATGTCATGAAACACACTATATATTTATATCATATTTAATTTTTACCAAAAAATTCGATTAGCTCAAAAAATTATGAAAAATGAATATTTGGATAATTTCAATGTTATGATCCCAAAAATAATATTCATATTACTTAAATAATTATTTAAATATGTGAATATTCACATTTTAAATAAAAATTGACATTTATTGAAAATTGATGGGTTTTGACAAAAACCGTTTTCAAACCTTAATAAAAATTACATTTGATGTCATAAAAATTATACAATAACTAATATTTAATAAAATTAATTTAATAATAATATTTTATTAAAATATTATTTAATTAAAAATCCATTAATTCATCAAAATATATTTCTTATTGAATCTGAATATTAACCAAAAATATTATTTGTTCTTTAAAAATCATTTACAAAGTAATAATAAAATAATGAAAGTATATTAATTATTCTATACAAAAATTATCCAAAAAATCATAATGATATAGTCTTGTTACATATCCCTTTAGTACAACAGCATACACCCTTAGAGTAAGGTGTGCGATGGTGGGGCTTTCTTGGGGTCGTTTGATGAACATGGTTTGGGTTGTGATCTCGATGAGCTTGAACTTCTCCTATAAACGGTTTCGTGCATGCTTAAGTTGTTAGATCTCAGATTGGGATTGGTCTAAGGAACTTCCCATAAATATTATCTCCCTTAGAAGCTCATATAAATGTGATTTACAGGGTATGATCCTACTAGTTGAGGTCATCACTTCCTTTTTCTGTGTCAAAATGATTTGTTAAAACCTTGTATTTATACTAGTCATGTTATCATTGTTCAATAATTATATTATAAATGGTAAGGATACTTAATGTTCATTTAAATATAATTGGATATAAAAAAACAAAAGAGTGCATGTGTTTTCTATTTCTATAAAATATTTAATTAAAAGAAATGGAATTTTATTCATAAATGTTTGAGTCATTACAACCTTCCCCCTTAATAAATTTCTCCCTCGAAATTTCATTTTTCCACAATAAAATAGATGAGGGTAACTCTACCTCATCACTTCCTCTAGTTCCTTTGTTGGCTCTTCAAACTTTTGGTTTCTCCCCAACACTTTGATGAGGGGCATTATCTTATTTCATATAATATTTTCTCTATGATCTAAGATCTTCCCTAGCTTTTCCTCATAAAAAAGTTCATTCTAAAACAGTGCCACCTCTTTATTTAGTACATGTGATGGGTCAAGTATGTACTTCCTCTAAAATGATACAAGGAATACATCATGTACTTAGGAAAAAAAAATTGGGAGTGCTAGTTGATAGGCCACTGCCCCAGTGTGATCAAGGATCTAAAAAGAGTTGATGTACCCTGGACTAATATTTCCCTTCTTCAAAATTATCATAACTCTATTCCATTGAGATATACAGAGGAATACCATGTCTCTAACATCGAACACTAGGTATTATCGACAATTATCACCATAGCTCTCTTTTCGACTCTGAGCATCTTTGATGTGATGTTGGATGGTCTTAACCTTCACTACCATTTATTTGACCATTTTCAGTCCTAGAAGAATTTGTTCCCCAACATGTTGGTGTTCTATACCTCTTAACATAAATGGATTCATAAGGATCTATTTGGATTCTTGAGTGTAAACTGTGGTTGTAAGAGAACTACACTAAAGTAATATGTTGGTCTCATCCACCTTTGAATTCAGTTGAGAAATCCCTAAATATTTCATCAAGTTATTGGATAGTCCGCTTAGATTGGCCCTCAGTTTGAAGGTGATAGGTAATGATGATGTTCAAAGAAGTATTCAGAGCATATTTGAGACTCTTTCAGAACTTAGAGTGAATCTTGTATCTTTATCAGAGACAATTGATATTGGCACTCCATGAAACATTTCCACTTCTATGATGTATATCTATGCCAATTGATCCAATGATAAATCCTCGAGAATTATAATGAAGTGTGTAGTCTTTGTAATAGAATCCATAAAAACCCAGATAAAATTATTTCTTTTGGATGTCTTATATAGACCCATACCTCAGTTGCATGAAGTCTACACTGAAAATATGATATATAAATTTTTATATAAAAATAAGTGAATAATTAAACAACATAATACATAACATAAGATATTTTACTAGCCCTGTATTTGGAGAAGTATAATTCTAGTAATACATTCATATACGAAAGAAAAAAATTTAGTAAACATTAAGCAAAGTAACATTAGAGAAATGCTTCCACAATAGAAATTAATCGTATCATTTCAAATAAACATATAATAATAATTTAAATAAATAGGGTGAGAAAAAAATTCCCAATATGGGGTTTTCAAAATAACTAACAAAATCCTTTAAATATATCCTGAGAATTTTTCAACACACTTAAAAACAGATATTCACAAACACTTGATTATATATATTGGAAAACAGTATTTCAAAAAAAATTACTTCAAAATTCATTAGGGATCCTCCATTTAAAATATCAATTTTTTTTTGAGGTTAAAAATAAATTGCATTTCATGTCTAAAATCTATAACAAGAGGTCACGGGTATTAACTTAGACTTATGGGTTCACTCCTTGTAATGTCTCTTAATTCACCAGTGCGAAAATGTTTCCTCATGGTTCTTCCCTTCTCATATCGATCCCAAGAAATTTGAAAATAAATACATATCAGTAATTACTTCAAAAGAGAGTCATCGACATATTCATGAAGGATTCTAAAATCATTTAGAGAGAATCCCATGCTTGAAAAAAAAATTACTAAATAAGAACCATAATTGTTGGAAACATGGATTTTATGCAGTATGATTATATAATGTTGGTAATGCCATGTATAAACTACATAATGGAAATACCTATTCATGTATGATATTGAATAGGATGTAGATTCAAGTATGCACATGAAATGAATTTTTTTTTTTATAATTCAACATAAAATTATAAGTTTTTTCATTACAATTTATTCAATCAAAGCGTCCATAGGATTTTGATATCATTAAGAATTAGTTTGGAGGATATCAAACCCCATAAATCTCAAATAAATGAGAAGGGTTAACTAAAAATAAGTTGTCTATTATTAAATTCATAAACTTATATACCACTATATATATATACTTATATATATATAACAAAATTTGAAAACCATGATAATTTTAAATAAACAGAGGTTCTTAAAAATATTATTTTGTAAAAAGAACCCATATCATGTTTATATATAAAATTACTAAAAATATTTGACTATACATGTTTGTATATATGTATGTATATATATGCATACAATTCCTTGTTTATAAATCCATAGTTGATAATAAAAACTTACCCATGCAACTATAATGTTTTAGGGAAAGATTATTTAAAATAAGAAAACTTATCATGTCTATAATTTGGACTAAGAAAATATAGTTTTACATAAATATATTCATATATATATCTTGTATGTACATATATGGTTTCAAAAATAAAATGAAAATAATAAAATTTACTTACTTGATTATGTTTGGGAGGGGGATGTTAGTTTTTTGGAACTAAGAGAGAGAGATATTGACAAAGATAATTTTTTGAGTATCAAATGGATGTGCAAAGTGAAACTTTTAAAAACCCAATGTTTTCAATTTTTCCTTCAAATTGAAAAATGATATCCCAAAAAAACATTAATTAGCATAAATCAATGAGTAACAAGTTGATTGACACCCTAAAATTATATAAAAAAGAAACCATGAGGGTGATCTAAGTCAAGGATGGTGATTGTTGGCATAAAATAATCACACTTCTTGGAAATAATTGAAGATATCATTATGAGGGTGGAAAATATGGTGTCATGGGAATGAGGAAATGAAAAGGGGTTGGTGATTAATGGTGCGATGAGGACTGGATCAGTTCAACGTAGAGGAAGGATAAATGATTGGATGGATAGTATTAAGTTTGTTCTGATCGAAGGGTTATAATTAAACATAAAAAAATTTAATGAAGGGAAACTTTTGGATAGATAATGGACATCCATGATGCAGTCATGGATCTGATCGGACGACCTAGATTTATCTGTACTTTATAAATGGTATTAACAACTAAGATTGGATTGGAAGGATCATACGAGTATGATTGTCTACGTGTTTTCAAATAGGTCGAACGGTTCAAATATAATGTGGCCAGATCGAAAGGTTAAGAAATCCCGTGGAGAATGAAAGAAGTGGTGGGGGTTTGAACGCATGATCGACACGGACGTCCAAGATCTCTCCAAGTGAGATCCCATGGCTACTATCGTGCACTCTGAAAAATATCGCATCCCACATCGAAACCTGACTAGTTTCTGGACTTCCATATGAGGCTATGTGTGTGGTTACATCTCTCAATAACACAAACACACACACATAAGGGGTCCTTATACACGGTACCCCATGGTGGGTGCTCATCCCACCCTCTACACGCACCATATTAGGGCCTTCTACATGGGTCCACACATAGCTTGACTCTAATATACTCACTAGGTTCGCCAGCCTACTGCATGAGCCTCCATAGGTTCAGGTAGACACCTTCTTACTGGGGTTGATTAGCCCCCCATTATAGTTGATTTTTCCCCTTATCCTAGAGATGGTACCTATTTTTTAAATATTAAAACTATTTTATTAAAAAAATAGATAATGAATAAATTATTTTTTCCCCATTATTTTGTTTCCTTTTTAACCTATTTGATTAACACAAAACACAATAATAAGAAAAAACTATCTTTAAAACAATAAAATTTTAATTTAAAATATGTATCATACTAAAACACATAAAATACTAATGTTTAATACCCATGTTTTTTAAAATTAATTTAAAACCATAATTTAATTTAATCGAAAATGTTATTTTGAAACATTTAAACACACCCAATAGCTATAAAACCTAACGGTCAATTTTAGACTCCCAATGACCACTTATAATGGTCATATTGGCTGTATAAGTACTTGTTCAAGGAATCAAACGTCATTACATGTTTTTAAGGGGATGGTTCTCTACATTCCTTTGAATCTGTGTATGTTTTCTATTCTTATCACTCTTTCTTTTTTTTATTTTAGTGGACTCAAGGGATGAAGGATAGTTAATCGATCTTATTGTGATGGTGGGTGGTCTTCTGTTTATTTTATTGGGTCTTGCAATTAGTTTTTTTGAGTAGTTGCAATCCCTTGTATCAATATAGTATTTCAATGTTTGAATAAAACATTTCTCTTTCTCTTTAGTGTATTTGAAATAAAACACACCAATTCACATTAAAAAAACAATAATTATTATTATTATTAAAAATGTTATTATTATATTTATAATTATGTTTGAGGCATTACATTCTCCCCCGCTTAACAAAATTGTGCTCTCTCAATTCTATTCTACTTATACATTCCCCACTGGCAATGACCTTCTGACATAATCATCGATGTCCCTACAAAACATCATTTATTATTATTAATTAGTAAAATTTGAATGCAAAACATTTAATTTATACCTATACATGGTCGTCTACCAGTGGATACTTTCTTGGTAAGTTCTTCTGGTCAGGTGGATCCCCCGAACATTTTTGAATTTATCAATTTCAATTTCCCAAATGCACATCGAGCAGATACGGTCGAACTCATGTGGACAGCAATATATCCTCAAGAGAGTGGCACGGGAGGTGTAAAGTTCAGAGATATAGAAATGGACATGGTTCCGGTAGACTAGTCAGAAAACATTGTTTTATAATAGCCAAATATCAAAGATGCTTCCAAAAATTATAAATCTTAGAACTTGAAACAGATAGGCTGCATGGGGGTGACCCACCCCTATAACTTCTCATAATTTTTCTAAGGCCAGATAAGTCCCATACAGGGTGAAACATATGAATATACCTTAATAATACTTTTTTATGCGTATAATATTCTAGGTGTGCATACAACATAAAGTAATAGACATTATTCGGTTCTTGGTAGAGTTGAAGAACATTTTGGTTGTTTGACACTTGGTAGAGATGTTTTCAAGAAAAACAAAGGTTTGTGAAATTTTAGTAAGCATATGAACATGATTTGGCTATTATGGTCTCGAGGAGCTTGGTAGGAAGAGACATGAGGTTAGTTGGTGAACCCTTTCCTACCATTTGAAAATTTTAAGAAAGGAATTTTACTTAGTAAAACATTCATAAATTCCTAGTTTTATTCTAATTTTTTAAAGATCACTAGGTCATTCCTCTGATGCCAACTATAAAGTCCCAGACCCCAGTTTCCTAGAGTTTGTGCTAAGAATTTGTTGTGTAAATTTTATTTATAAAAATAACTGAATAATTAGACATCATACTACATAACAGAGGATCTTTTACAGGACTAGGTTTTGGAGAATTATAATTCTAGTAATACATTTGTATACTAAAGTATATTATTTAGTAAACATTAAGCAATGTAACATCATAGAAACACTTCCAAATTATAAATTAATCATACCACTTCCACTAAACCTATAATAATAATTTAAATACATAGGTTGAGCACAAAATTCCTAGTAACGGGTTTTCAAAATAACTGATAAAATCCTTTAAATATATCCTGGGAATTTTATAACGCACTTAAAAACAGATTTTCACAAACACTTGATTATATATATATGAAAAAATTATTTCATAAAATAATTTTACTTGGAAATCTATTAGGTATTATTAATTGAAAATATCAGTTTTTTGTTGGATGTTAACAATACTTTGCATTCCATTTCTAAAATTTACAACATGAGTCCATAGGTCATAACTTAGACTTACAGGTTCACTCACTATAATGTCTCTTAATTCACAAGTGCCAGTTTTCAAAAATATTTTCTCATTGTCCTTCCCTTCTAATCATTATTCCAAAACATTTCAAAATAACTACATAGTTTTAATTACTTCAAAATAAAGTCATCAACATAATCACGGATGTTTCTTAAATCATTTGGATAGAATCCCATGATTCAAAAAAATTTATTGAATAAGAACCATAATCACTAGAAACATGGATTTTATGTTGCATGATTACATAATGTTGGTAATTTCATGTATGAACTAGATGATGGCCATACCTATTCATGCATTACACGGAATATTATGCAGATACAAGTATGCACATGAAATGATAACTTCTTCCATAATTCCACATAAAATGATATGTTTTTCCCATGCAGTTTAAGAAATCAAAGAATCTATAGGATTCTAAAATCATTAATCATTAGTTTGGAGGATATCAAACACCATAAATTTAAAATAAATGAGAATGTTTAACTTAAATTAATTTTTTTATTCCCAAATTTATATATATATATATATATATACCACTATATATATACTTATATATGTATATAAATAAAAAACTTTTAAAACCATGAAAATTTCAAATTAGTATGGGTTCCTAAAAATATGATTCAAGTCAAAAGAAATCATATCAAGTATAGATATAAAAATACTAAAAATATTTGACTATACATGGGTGTATATATGTATGTATATATACACATACAATTATTTATTTAGAAATCTATACTTGATGATCAATAACATACCATTGCAATGATAAGCTTTTTGGAAAATGTTATTTAAAACAAGAAGACTAGTCATATGTGTAATTCAGACTAAGAAAGATATAGTTTTACACAAATATATACATATATATAGCTGGTATGTACATTTATGTTTTCAAAAATAAAATTAAAATAATAAAATTATCTTAAATGATTCAGTTCAGGATAGGGATGAGTGTTTTTGGAACCGAGAGAGAGAGAGAGAGAGAGAGAGATTGATAGATAGAATTTTTTGAGTAGCACTTGGCTGTGCATAGTGAGGTTTTTAAAAAACCAATGTTTTCAATTGTTGATTTTAATTGAACACAGCTAACCCAAAAAATCATTAATTATAATGAATCAATGAGTGATAGGTTTATTGACACCCTAAAATTATAAAAAACCATAAGGGGGATTCAACTCAAGGATAGTGATTTTTGGCTTAAAAAATCACCCTGCAAGGAAATAATTGAAAAGATCATGATGAGGGTGGAAACGATGGTGTCACATAAAGGAGGTAATGAAAAGGGGTCATGGAATAATGGTGTGATGGGTACTGGTTCAGTTCATTATAGAGGAAGAATGAGAAAAGAGTGGATGGTAAGGATTAAATATAGTCTAATCCAAGTGTTAAATATGACCTTAAAAATTTTTAATGAATGGAAACTTGCATCTAAGTAATGGATGGCCAAGATGTGGCTGTGGATCTGATCGGATAGCCCAGACTAATCAGTGCATTTTAAATGGGATGAATGGATGATATTATATTGAAAGGATTAGATGGCTACGATCATCCGTGCATTTTTAAATAGTTTTAATGGTCCAGATCTAACGCGGCCAGATCAAACGGTTGAGGAAAATTGTGGAGAAGGAAATAGGTGGAGGGGGTTCAAACATGGGATTGGTGTGGAAAGTTAGGATCTCATGTAGAAATATCTTGTAGCTGATATCATACACTATGAAAAATCATGTGTCCCATATCAAAACATCACTGGTCTCGGCACAACCATATAAGGTTATGCATGTGGTGTCATCTCTCTATGACACAGATACACACAAAAGGGGTCCTTTTACATGGGACCCCATCGCGGTCACTAATCCCAACCTATGCTCGCACCTGATTAGGTCCCTATACAAGAGTTCACATGCAACTTTCCTCTACTATTATTTCCTAGTTCACCAGCCTACTGCTCGAGCCTCCTTGGGTTTGGGTAGATGTCTTCTTACCGGGGTTGACCAGTTCCCCTAGCATAGTTGCAGTGTCCCCTTATCCAAGTGATGGTACTAATTTTTTCAATACTAAGTCATTTTTAAAAAAATAAATAGATAATGAATAAATTATTTTTTTCTCAATTATTTTGTTCCCTTTTTAACCTCTTTGATTAATAAAAAAACAATATTATGAAAATTCTATCTTTAAAACAATAAAATTTTAATTTGAAATATTTATCATACTAAAACACATAAAATACTAATGTTTAATTCCAAAGTTATTGAAAATTAATTCAAAATAATAATTTCATTTACCCAAAAATGTTATTTTATAACATTTAAACACATGCAATGGCAATAAAATCCAATGGAAAGTTTTAAACCCCCAACATCCACTTATAATGGTCATATTGGTTGTATAAGTGCTCTTCTAAGGAATCAAAGGTCATTACTTGTTTTTAAGAGGATAGTTCTCTAAATTCCTTTAACACTACATATTTTTTCTATTCTTCTTAGTATTTTTTTATTTAAGGGAAAAAGGATACTTAATCGGTTTTATTGTGATGTTGGGTGTTCTTTTGTTTATTCTATTGGGTCTTACGATGAGTTTTCTTGAGTAGTTGTAATCTATTGTATCAATGTAGTATTTTAGTGTTTGAATAAAATGTTTCTATTTCTCTCTAGTTTATTTGAAATAAAACTTACGAATTTGTATTAAAACATGAATAATAATAATAATAATTAAAAAATGGTATTATTACATTTATAATTATGTTTGAGGTGTTACATGTCTTTGGAAGTCTGATGAAAAAGTACATGGTGTTGTTTTTACATTTCCATGTTGGTATGGGTAATAGTTACATCATCCCCTTAGACTTCTACTTGTCAGCCTTCACTTACTGACATACCAATCACTTTGATGTATATTTAGTGATCTCCTTATTCATTTTAACTCACAAATAGTTCTTTTATAGATCTTGGTACATCTTTTTTCATTCCTAGGTGAATAGAGAAATTTGAACTATTTTCATCATCCAAAAGTTGTTTCTTTCACTCTGAATTTTATGGAACATTTAGTCTCGAACCAAATCTCATAATTACTTCTTCATTAACATTGAACTCCAATGATATCCCTATTCTGATAGTTTCCATTTTCTTCTGAATTCTCGCATCATATTTTTGAGCATCCTTTAACCTTTCCGAAAGAGGTGGTTGAGAAATAATTTTTGAAATGATTAATGATGTTCCCTTCTTTATGATTCCCTTGTCTATCTTCATCAAATATTAGAAGATTGGATGCTTTTAAATTCTTATCAATTATAGAATTGTTGGGTCCTTTCTACTTAGATCATCCACCACCTTGTTCGCTTTCCCAAGGTGGTAATGAATTGAGAAGTCATAATCCTTGATGATCTCTAACCATATTCATTGGTGCATATTCAGATCTTTCTATGTGAATATATATTTTAGACTTTTTAATCCATATATATTTCACACTTCTCCCCAAAGATATAATTCTACTAGATATTCCACCTAAAGATCCCATCTACCAACTCTAGATCATGTGTGGGATGGTTTTTACTCATGAATTTTCAACTTCCTTGTAGCATAGGTAATGAACTTTTCATTCTGTATCAACACACAGCTCAGGCCCTTCTTCTAAGACTCACTGAATATTATGAAAAGCTTCCCACTTATGGGTAGTGTGAGCACAGTGTCATTGACAAGACTCTTCTTCAACTCCATGAAGATTTATTCATATTCACCATTCCAATAAAGAATGAGTCCCTTCTGAGTTATCTTGGTAATAAGGTTTGATAATTGTGAGAAATTTCTCCAAAATCAGTGAAAATATCTACCTAACCATAGTAAGCTATAGATATTCATCACAGATATCGGTCTCAGCCATCCCTCAATTACTTTTTTTAAAGGATACATAGATATCCCATTGCTTGTGATGATATACCCCAATAATGAGACTTCCTTAAACCAGAACTCATACTTGTTTTACTTTTCATAGATATTTTCCTTTCTTAATGTCTCTAGAACAGTGCTCAGATTCTTCTCATGCTTCTCCTTGGTTTTAAATTATATTATAATATCATCTATATAGACTACCACAAATTTTTTAGGTAATCTCTAAAGACTCTATTAAACAATCCCATGATTATTGCTGGATCACTATTGATTTGGAATGGAATCACTATAAACTCATAATGCTCGTACCTTGTCAAAAAATAGTCTTGGTGATATCCTCCTTCTTCACCTTAACTTGGTAATATCCAGACCGCAGATCCACCATGGATAATTATTGTGATCCACATAGTTGATCAAACAATTCATCAATTCATGGAAAAGGATAATTTTTATTTATAATGATTTTTTTGAGCTCATGATAATCAATGAAAAGGCACATTGACTGATCCTTCTTCTTGATAAAGAGGACTGGTGCACCCCATGGTGAAGCACTTCTGTGTATAAACCCTTTATCTAGATTCTCTGGTAGTTATTTTTTTAGCTCCTCAAGCTCTAAAACATCAGTTCTATATGGAGTCTTAGATATTGGAAATTTCTTAGGTATAAGATCAATAGAGAATTCAACATATTTTCTAGGAGGAATATTAGGAAATTACTCAGGGAACACATTAGTGAATTATATCACAATAATCATTTCTTCATGGATGATTCTATCCTTAGACTCAATCATCTGAAAAAGATACACATGATCATAGGGTTTTAATATCCATGCTTAAGATGATGGTGCTAAAGAAGATTCATCCTACTCCATCCAATTGTATAGAATCAGGGGTTGATTCACCATATAGGGAGTGACTTCCCTCTCACAGCAATTTATTTTGGCTCTATATAGGGAAATTCAATACATTCCAAGAATTGTATCAAATTATACTAGAGGGAGTATTATGAGGTTTTTTAGGAAGTTCAATCCATAAATTTTCACAGGGGAGGAGTTAAATGCTGGGATGATGTAATTTCCCCATTTTCCATTTTCACCGACATCTCTACTTCCATGCTTTGTGGTGGTGTTTGGATTGTTCTACTAAACTAGTGGGATATAAAATAATTCATATAACTATAAATGATAATACTACCTTTCACTTTTTGATTCTGGTTCTATATTTATCAATATAGACATAGGTATAGGTACTTATCAACTTTTAAACACATAAAGGGAAATACAATGACATTAAAGGAAAAACTTATAAATTACATTTATCTCCTTAACTTGTCAATTTATGGAATTCAATCTAAATTATCCATGGTCTACTTCCTAACGTATATTCTTATTAGATTTTTTTGTTCCCTTAATAATGGTTCGTACTATGCTTATAAATTTACCAAATCATATCCCCCAGGAGGGTCAAATAAAGAGTGTAGTAAGGCTTGTTGTCTTTCACCAGTTCTCATTTGATTTTAGATCAAAGAAATCTTTTCAGGTTTTACCCCTAGATACATCTATGTTGGATCCACCTATCCTTGTTTATATCAAAATATAGATGTATTTTCTTGATAAACCACTTAATCTATAATCACCAAAATTTAGGGATATTTTTTAAAACATAATCTTATCTCTTAGGCATTTACTAGAGTTTTCTAATCATAATACCTAAAATTACTAAACATGTCCTCTGATTCCAACAATAACAAACCTTCTCTTTATTTCATATTAAACATGATTTATTATATAGATTCTCACTTTATACAAATGAGAAGATCAAGTGGTCTAGTGTCATTGGGGATTAGTGTAACACCCCAACCCTAGAATCCTAGAGTCAGTGCATAATTTTAATACATTAGCATGATTACAAGGAATCAAGCCCCGAAGGGCCGATCAGTTTAGCAGTCTTGGAAAATAGATTACATACATGAACGTTACATTAAATTTTAAAATGAAAAACAACAACAACATTGTCTCCATTGATCACATTCATATCCCTTAGACTATCCATATAGGTCAATCATAATACACTTCTTGGAAATCCTGGGAAAATAAAACATAAGAAAGGGGTGAGCTCAGATGCTCAGTAAGGGTCAACAATTTAGCAGAATATAACATAAACAATAGGCATGCTGAATAATTGAAAACACATGTCTTTACAAATATAAACATGAACACTTTATAGAAGAAATATGAGCTGATTAAATAATGTCATAATAAAACATAGTCATGGATATTCTACTAGTCAAATAACCACATGAACCATCAATATTATTTCAATAATGAGGGAATGTATAATGTCATACATTCTAAAACATTTTTTCCAGGCCTCAGCCAAGACATCTAAAAATGATTAAGGCCTCGTCCAAAACCATATATCAAAATGAGAAAGGCTTTGGACAATTCCACGTCTAATTGTATCCTGAGACATACTGATGCATCGAGGAGGTATAGAGGGTACCACCCATCACATACTAAGTCCAATAAATTCCTCATATGAAAAGGTTTAAACATAACATAAAGGGGTATTAATTCATTTCATTAAGGTATGGGGAATTGTTTAGTTTTATTTAGAAAATTATGTTTACAGTTTTCTAAGGGAATTTATTTATCTAAATTATCCTTTAATATTTTTGTTTAAGGGATTCATTTATCAAATAATATATAAATAAGGATACACACAAATGTATATATACATATTCATTCTCATTAAGAATTTTTTATGATAAATATTTGTTTTAAATTTATATTCCTTATAAATCCATCATTCATATGGATTTATGTAAGGTTTTATTTTTATTATTGATAAATTTAGTAGATTTACAAAGATATACATACATATATATGTAATAAATCATCTCTATATATCTTTTTATTTTTCAGAAATTATATGTTAAAGGTTTTGTATTAAATTTTATCTCAAAACATATATTTTGAAAGGATATTGTCTATTTTTATGAAAGAGATTGATTAAATTTTTGAATCATCATTCTAGGTATAAAATATAAGAATTTATATTTATGTAGATTTATATATATATATAAATTTATTTATAAAAAGCGGTTAGTCACTTATTTCCAAATATATATACAACGGTTAGAACCCATATATGATTTTATGGTTTTTATTTATGTGTTAAATAATGATATCTATCATTCTATGTGATATTTTTGTAATGTGTGAAATTGTGTTTTCACCCCCTCGCATGTCATCAATAATTATGTATGGCCATTATCTGACATATAATTGATTTTTCATGCATTTTTAAAACATGTGATCACATATTTTATTTTGTGTTTTATTTATAACTTTTAAATAAGTATAAGAATTTTGTATGTATGGGATTCTCTTAAAAATGGTTTTAGAAACTATCATGAATATGTTGATGTCATTTTGTAAGAAATATTATTTTTTTAGAGAAAATATTTTTATGAATGTATTTGGAAATGTTTTGGGTTATGATTGAGAGAGGAATTTCCATTGAAATTATATTCCAAAAATGGAACTAGTGTAATGAATGTCATGTTATAGGGAGGGAACTCATAAGTCAAAATGTAACATTATTCCATGTGATATATTACTAGTAGTCTAATGGTTTTATTATGGTTTTCCATGAATCATAAGTAACCCCCAAAAAATATTATTTTCGAATGAGAAATCCCAATGATCGTTTCAAATATATTTATATTATAAAATTAATGTTTTCTTAAATTATAAGTATTTCAATGTTTTAGAAATATACTTTTATGTATATATACATTAAAAATTTATTCAAAAGATATTTTTTAAAATATTTTATTAACATTTTCAAAACCTCTAACTGGGAAAAATAATTTCTCACCCTATGTTTTAAATTAAATTTGTATAGGTTTAGTAGAATTTCTTGTGATGTTTATTTAAATGAAGAGTAATCACGCACTGAAGGCTTTTCAATTTAATTTAATTTATTTTGTATAGATTTTTTGAAATATAATATTCATATCTAATTCCCTAAAACCCAGAATGGAAAAGGTCCTCAATTTTGTAATGTGTTATGTAATTATTCATTTTCTTTTTATAAAAGAAATTATACATCACATTTTAGTACTGAATCCAGAAGCACGAGTTCGGGATATTATAATTGGAATCAGAGGAACAGTCTAGGAAACATTGGAGATTAAATGTTTTAGTATAAGATATAGAGTATAAAAGTTTAACAATTCATATTTTTCTTATTTTTTGTCTGAAAAATAAATTGCGAGGTCATAATTATTTTAAGGGGGGAAGAATATAGCACCACAAAAAATGTAAATAGTAATTTATTTTAATTAACTATTTATTTAATAATTTTTTTAATTTTAAACCAGTCAAGAATTATTTTAATAAAATATTTTACAAAACTAAGATATTTTGATTCAAAATTATAAAATATAACTTTTTGAGAAATATTATTCCTTTTAAATGAATATTTTTTTAAAAACAATTTGAATATATTATTTTAATATAACTAAATTTTGTTTATTATTTTTGTAAATATGATTTGAATAGTTAAAATTATTTTATAATTAATATGATTACATTTTACATATATATAATTTAATGTGTGTGTATATATATCTCTCTCTAATTTAAGATTTATTATAAAAATTATAATTAAAATTTTAGAATTATTTTGAAATAAATAAAATATGAAAATTATAAGTTGTTTTAATATTTTAATGAAAATAATATTAATAGTAATAATAATTAAGGCTAAAAAAATTAATGAAAAAATTATTATTATTTTAAAGATAATATATTTTAAATATATCTAAATATATTATGTTTTTTTTTGATAAAATTTATAAATTGTTAATATATATAATTATTTTAGTATAAAATTTCACTATATATGTATATATATTAAAAAATAAAATTTTGGTTTGAATTATTAAAAAATCAAATTTCACATTCATTCTTTTAGGGAAAATGTGATTTTTAATATGATAAATAAAAAATGCTAAACTAAATAATGAGAAAAATTAAAAAAGTGAGAATTGTATTTGATAATATAATTATATGTTAATGATGACTTACAAAGAAATAATAATATAATGATTATAACATGATAACATGACATAGAAAAATAAAAAGTGAAAGACGTGAGAAGAAACAAAATAGAGAAAATGAGAGGAAAGAAAAAAAACGTGAAAGAAAATAAAAAAATGGGAAACAAAATAAACAAAAAAACATCAAAATAATGATGTCTTCAATATATTATAAAATAATAAAAGTAACATGAAAAAAAAATAAGATATAAAATTAAGTGGTTTGTGTGTGTGTGTCAAAAATGAAAATAAATTAAAAAAATAATGTGAATGAATAGAACCCTTTAATCTTCCATTTCAAGTCTCATAATATATATATATATATATATATATATATATATATTGTATACATATATGTATAACCCTCTTCCCCACACTTGTTGTAAATTGAAATGTCTTCTGCAACCTTCCTGGTTTCTTTTGGTGTGCCCGAGAAAAAGGTTTATTAGTTCCTTTCTTTAAGGTAAGGAAAATTGTTTATTTTTATTTTAAAAATTATTTTTATTGTTTTCTAATGGAATTTATTTATTTAAATTTTGTTTTAATAATCTACAATAAAGGATTCAATTTATCAAAATATATATAAATAATTTTTTATAAAAATGTACACATACTGATTCCTTCTCTTTAAGAATTATTGATGATAAATATTTGTTTTAAATTTATGTTCCATATAAATCCCTCATTCATATGGATTTATATAAGGGTTTATTTTTATTATTGATCGATTTATATTGTTTACAAAGATATACATATGTATATATATATATGTGTGTATTGACATATGTCTATATATCTTACTGATTTTTCAGAAATTATAAGTTAATGGTTTTTTAAAAAATTTATTTCTAAACCTTTATTTTGAAATGAGATTTTATATTTTTATCAAAGTGATTGATTATATTTTTGAATCATCAATCAATGTATACATAAATAAAGATGTATATTTATGTAGTTATATATGTATATTTATTTATTTATAAAAATGGGTCAATCACTTATTTTCAAATATATATACAAAGTTTAGAACCCATCTACCATTTTATGGTTTATATTTATGTGTTAAATGATAATAGTTATACTTTTATATAATAATCATAAAAAAGTTATTATTTAATGTGGAAAATTGTGTCTTCACCCCCTGTTATTTCATTCACAATTAGGTATGGCGATTATCTAACTTATAAGTGATATTCCATATATTTTTAAAACACATGTGCATATATTTTATTAGGTGTTTTCTTTATAACTTTTAAATGAGTATAGATATTTTTATGTATGGGATTATCCTAAAATAGTTTTAGAAACTCTCAAAAATATGTTGAGGGAATGATGTAAGAAATTTTATTTTCTTTTAAAGAAAATAATATTATGTATGTATTTTGACATTTTTTTGGTTATGATTGAAAAAGGAAGGTCCATTAAAAGTATATTTAAAAATTTTCACTAGTTTAATTAATGTTATATTATGGGTAGTGAACCCATAAGTCCTAAGGTAACTTTGTTCCATATGAGTTATGATAAGGAGTCTTATGGTTTTATTATGGTTTTCCATGTATCATAAATAACCCACCAAAAATTATTATTTTCAAATGAGAAATCACAATGATCAATTAAAATATAATTATATTATAAAATTATTTTTTTAATTATACAAATTTAAATGTTTTAGAAATCTACTTTGAACTATATATAAATAAAAATGTTTATTAAAAGTAAATGTTTTTAAATAAGTTTTTTAATATTTTCAAAAACCCTTACTAGGAAAAATAATTGCTCAACCTATGTTTTAAATTAAATTTTTATTGACTTAATATAATTCCCTATGATTTTTATTTCCTTTATGAGGAAGATCGAACTGAATACTTTTCTATTTCATTTAATTTATTTTGTATTGTATTGTTGAAATTTAATATTTGTATCTAATTCTTAAAAACCTAAACTGGAAGTGGTCCTCAAATGTGTAATGTATTGTGTAATTATTCATTTTCTTTTTATTAAAAAAATTACAAAATATGTTTTAGAACATAATATGGAAGTGTGGATTCAGGTTATCATAGTCCCTCCCCTAGGATGAACCAGTATGAGCCAGCCTCCCCTCTGTAAGATAAAACTAGACACTACATTCCCTTGATATGCATCCTCTCTTCACATCCATTTTATGGAACAAGTCAAACCATGCCCAAAACAGGATGTCCTTTTGAATGAATTTTGTCTTCATATTATCCTTCACCACTTCTAGGATGTTTCATGATGATATTGGGGAATTATCATGGTATTAAAAGCTATTATATTTTGGAAGGAATTAATTATATTATAATACCTCCAATGGAATGACTCTGATGTAGTGGATGTCCCATAGGTAGATGAAAACTTCCCTGTGGTGGAGATAAAACATGTCCCTTTCTAGGGGCCAACTGTTAAAGATCTCTGACACTAGCTCCTGTTGATGGTAAAAATGTAAATGTGACATCCACATCGCTTCCTCAATCTCAATAGTGCATATTTCAACCCCATAATCATATCACATAAAGCACAACCAACAAGATCACTCCCATATGCAGGTAAAATTATGTCCTAAGAACAAATCCCATACCATATGCCACCCCATGAGGTTATCCCTCATGTTTTTCTGAAAGGTAGTGACATAATTATCTGGGAACTCCTCTGCTATTGGATCCTCCCCCTTGACTATCCTAGTCTTTCTGTTGAGTACATAGATGGAAATATACCTATTATTTATAACATCTTTTTTGTGCACATTGATGTTGTAGACTGGTAGATCATCTTCATATGTGAACCATGAACGTGATGAATCAACCATAGACGCTAGGATGGTTACTTCATCTAGTCATATTAAGTTCCACATTTCAAGAGAGTCACTTAATAGAAAATTCTTTTACAACTATGTCAACATCCCCAGCAGCATCTGGTTGTCTAATATAACCCTCCAACCATGACGAATCTGAGGGTTTTTTCCCATATCAACCCTTCTAGTAGTTACAGTTTCCTCGACTTGAGATACTTTTTATGGGTTGTCCATTTTGGACAGACCACAAAACATTAAGGAAGGAGTGTGAAAAATTTGGATTTCAGTGCGCAAGACGCGGTGCCATAGGAAAGATCTGTAAAATGACACATGAAATTCCAAAAAATTGGAAATGGAAATTGTGCTGAATATGCATTTTCTATGTGAAAAAATTTTCTAAATTTGGTTTTTATGCATAGGAGGATTAATCTTACGTGCATAATAGAATGTCAAAAATCACATGAAAATTCAAGGTATCACACATAATCCCCACATCACATATATATATAGGTGTGGACCAGCCTTCCATGCATGTGAAATTCCCATTATGTGTCCATCGCCAAATTTTTCATGCACAACTATAAAAGGACACATCTCTTCAGCGTTTCCCTTGGAACCCAATTTTATTGTTCCCTTTAAGCTCATATTATGTGGGGGTGGCATTTTTTGGCACTGAATTTCATGTGAATCTATAAATGGACATCGTTTCTTACACCAAAGGTGTCTTATGACTAAATGAAGTATTCTGAATATATGAAGTAATGTACACACATGTTTTGAGGTGTGCGTGCAAAATTGAAATTCACACGCCAGGACCTTACACACCCAATGAAATGTCAAATTTCCCATTACACACTCACTCACTATGGATCAAGGC
Source organism: Viscum album (assembly GCA_963277665.1). Classification (NCBI taxonomy): domain Eukaryota; kingdom Viridiplantae; phylum Streptophyta; class Magnoliopsida; order Santalales; family Viscaceae; genus Viscum; species Viscum album. Next base: position 697,792,934 of record OY728138.1, on the reverse strand, counting down.
ATGGATACATGTAAAACCTCTTCTATTATTAAAATATTTCATGGAATTTCTAAATACCTCATCTATATATTGAATTACACTGACTGCCATCAGGGTGATCCATTGGAATTTGAAGCATTAATCTAATATTTGTATGAATGATCTTCTACAGTAATGAAAGAGACATGGATACCTTAAGGTATAGTTTTATGGAGACATGTTCCATACAATCCCCCATTTGAGTGGGCCCATAGTTGTGTCATCATTGCCTAGTTTCTTCTTTCTTATGTTTGGTGCGCACAAGACATCCTTTTGAGTTCCACCTTTCCCTTCTGTGCACCACTCAAAAAGTGCATGCAGGGATTCCCTTGTGTTAACGCACCCCCCCTCTTGCATGTACTCGATGTTTTATGCTCCACTGATTGTCCCTTTATTGAAAATAGTGTTAGATTCACTTTTTTGTGAAACCTTCACCTCTTGCATGCACCTATTGCGACCATCCCTATAGGTTTTCATGTAATAATTTCTTGGCCCATTATGAGTGGTACCTTATTCCCATAGTGAATGTGTTTTTATACCTATTTATTTGTAGAATATGTACACAAATTCCCCTTTTTTATAATAGGGAAACTAACATGAACCTCGTGAGTGTACACTCCTCAACACCATTCCAACAAAGAATTAATGAATCCATTCCCCACCTATGGGTGCATATGCAATAGTTATGTATGCCAAAGGGTTGAGGACTGATTCACCCCTTTTGTGTTTCATGATGTAAAACTTCTTAGAAATGATATCCTCGATACATGATATTAAACTACGACATTACCACCATGAAATTAAAATGGGATTCCCCATGTCGGATAATTGTGGGACACCACCTTCTCCGCATATGAAGGAAGCTACTCCAACCCTTAGCATTGTGTACTCATAATCCCCACACACCCTTCATATGATGCTCTTTGTATGAAGGACACGAAGTCATACCCTGTAACATCCCCAAATGATAAAGGGTTAAATGGATAAATGATATGACTCATGTCAACTAGGGGCACCTTCCTTTTTGGGAGCCTGTCTGATTAGAACTCCACAGTTAAGCGTGTTTGGCCTGGAGTGGTGATCAGGATGGGTGACCTTCTGAGAAGTTTCTCAGGGTGTTTGTGAGTGAGGACAAAGCACACTGGAAAGGACATGTGTTGGCCTGTGGGGACTATCATTAGTCAGATTACCCGTTCGGGCATGTGGGTGGACCTTGGGGTGGGCCCCACGTGTCTGCGGGGGCAACTGGTGGTACCTGGTGGGCCAGGACCTGATGGACTTGTTAAGGCGGGCTGTATGTGCTGTCACCAGGACTCGGTTTTCACATTTTGTATTAGAGGTGATACCCATCCTTAAGTGTGGTGCACTGTCTAGGTTGAGATGAAGGGCCCACAACGAGGGCGTTGTGCTCTCTAAAGGGGGGTGATTGTAACATGCCCAAATAATAAAGGGTTAAATGGATAAATGATATGACTCATTTCAACAAGGTGAACCTTCCTTTTCAGGAGTCTGTCTGATTAGAACTCCACAATTAAGCATGCTTGGCCTGGAGTAGTGATCAGGATGGGTGACCTTATGGGAAGTTTCCCAGGGTGTGTGTGAGTGAGGACAAAGCACACTGGAAAGGACATGTGTTGGCCTGTGGGGACTATCATTAGTCTGATGACCCGTTCGGGCATGTGGGTGGACCCTGGGGTTGGCCCCACATGTCTTCGGGGGCAACTGGTGGTACCTGGTGGGCCAGGACCCGACGGCCTTATTAAGGCGGGGTGTATGTGCTGTCACCGGGACCCGATTGTCACATACCCTCCTCATATGAATGAAATACTCCTAGGAATTCATCCTGGTGTAATATCCTAGCCTTTATTATAGCAGTAAACATATCTTCTCATCTCTACCTCCCCTTGATATGAGGATCAAATAGGGGATGGGAACTCGGAAACTTCTCACCTCTCGCACTCTCAACAACTCATTCCTCCTTTTGGATTTGTCACTATGGGTAACTTCCAAGTGTAATCCCCACTCACATGGAATAAGATCCACCTAAAATTTAATGATATACTCCTTGGTAAGATCTCATGAATATGCCCACACACCATACCTCATTGGTTCATCATTCGCACCATGACAATTAGGTCTACTACTTCTCACCTCTCGAACTCTCGCACTCTCAACAACTCATACCTCCTTTTGGATTTGTCACTAAGGGTAACTTCCAAGCATAATCCCCACTCACATGGAATGAGATACACCTAAAATTTAATGATATCCTCCTTGGTAAGATATCATGAATATTCCCCACACACCATACCTCATTGGTTCATCATTCGCACCATGAAAATTCGGTCTACTGCTTCTTATTTCTCACAACGAGGACGACTCATGTGTGCTTAGAGTTTTGTAGTGACCATGATGCCTATACATCCTTAAATGGAATCCATATTAAAGTAATCCATAACTATATGATCCATTTTCATTGTCATCCTCCTTATATGTATGCCCTAACACCCCTTATCGAACTATATGGGATTCAATTCCTTATTGGTTAGAATAATTAGAAATACTATTTAAGGTACAAAGAAAACAATCCATCCACTTCATCCACTTCATCCACTCTATCCACTCCATATAATTTGTTCACAATCCATCATGACATTACCCAGGCTACCACATCACAGTGATATCATTCCACCCACTTAGTTCATTCCTATAAATAATCCCCATCGACATCATCGCTACTTCTAGCAGCTCCTAAACAGCCCCCATACTTATGCCCCACACAATCCAATAAAATACAATAAAGAGAAACCCCCTTAAAAATGGTTAAAATAATTCATAATCACCAAAAAATATATAAAACTATATGATTTTTATCCCTACCTTCTAAACAGTGTATGAAGGATGCCTCCCTAAGGTTAAATCCCAAGCAACGATAAACCTTTGTGCCCCTCTCATAGGGGTGAACCTCCCTAATCAACCTCTAGAATTATCTAAATCAAAATTAATGGTGTGAAATATTCCCATTATAGGGCATGAAACCTAGTTCTATCTCCATATGCATTCTAATCCATTCATTTAATAAACATTCCATGTGCCCCCTCCTTGGTGTGTACCTCCTTGATTGGCCTTCGTAGGGCATTCTAATCAATCTCATTCTATCTCTGCAAGATGTTATACTAGTGAAATATCTCATACTAATACCTCTTGTTAAAAATGTGATTTTATAGGTAAAATACATAGAAGATATGATCCTACGGCTTCAGCTACCTCATGCTAAAAATGGTATGGATGAGGTGAGATACATGGAAGATATGCATTTTCTCATCAAATACCTCGTGATCAGCATGATATTATTTGAGTTACTCACCAAGATATAAATCCATGAGGTTCCATCCTATGAGTAAGATACCCATGGATAATGTTCCCATATCCAAAACTATCAATGATGCCTAACATGACTAATCCACTGAAAAAAGGCTATTTACCTATCAAGACCCCTTGGAAAGTCCATAGAGAAGAAGCATAATTAACCAGCCTCCAAAAATATATGAAATATGGAATGAGTTCCATCAACATAATCAAATCTATTAGAGAGACCCTACCTAGGCAATGGAATCTAAAGACCGATCCATGGAATGAGAAATTGATATACAATCATCGATTTTCAATCAATGATAATACATTTCTATTGAAAGTGATGAAATCCTCCTACCTTTGGAAATTATTAATATAGGGTAATAAAATAATCTTGTGGTAAACCATGTGTGGATGCATGGGAATTCTCTAGAGAAAGCATTGAAAACCACCCATTAAATAAATTTTATTCTCTCAATTTAATTATGATTTAATAGAATGAATTTATAATGGTGGGAAAAATATTAACATGCCTAAAGATGTTATATCTAATGATATATGATCCTCAATATAATAGGAAACACTATATGTAAGAGCCTAATAAATGTGGACAAATAATTTTCATGTTTCTAAAGGTCATGGTGCTCAAATAGGGCCTGTAGTGAGTGTAGATAAATTTAGATACTAAAATATAGAATCAAGGTTAATACATGCCATGTATATGTGTTTCGTGTTGTGTATTCATGGTTCACAATGTGTTAAGGGATTTTCAAGTGGTGTTAAACAATGTGTGAATTTTCTAGATTAAATGGTATGAGGCTATTCATTTTTTGGAGATATCTAAAGATTTACATTTACACGACATGGAAATGGGTTTCATGACATTTAAATTCCATGACCAACATGCATATAAATGTTTTAGTGGATCAGGTGTCCTCATGTCTGATGGAAATCTATTTATTAGAGCATATAACAAATCTTTTCCTAGTATTTTGGGGATTCCATTGATGGGGATTGATCCTTGGTTGTTTTATTTGATCCATGGTGATCCAAGGTGAATTATTTCTTCATGTTCTAATAGTTTCTCCCTAATCATTCTTTTTTCATCATGTTTCTTCTTAAAATGCTATATTTATTTATCTTTTCTATTCTAATGAGGTTTCATTATTGTGGTTAGTGATTTTTTGACACAAAATATTTAAGAGATCAATGTTTCCTTATAGGAGTGGTTATCTGAGATCTATAATGTTAGTTTGCTCTTAAGAATAGAGATATGACACTTTTGAGTTAGTATTTTTATTTCTTCACTTATATTATTTACATGTAATTGTAAATTGAACATGGATTAGTCCTTTGTATGAAGATGAAATTAACCTTATAATTATTTATCAATATAATAAAATAATTGTTTTATGATCACATGTTGATTTACTTTATACCATGATATTAGTTTTATTCTTTATTTTCAAGACAGTTTTTTATTTATGATATGATTTTTTATAATGTTATTATGCTTTCTGTATCATGTTTAAATTTTTTAAGAACATAGAGATGGAATTAATTGATAATTAATTTTATTAAGTGTAATTAAAGAAGAGTAGTATTTTTAATCATGTGTTTCTTGTAATTTTATGAATATCAAATTGATTCAACACCCATAATTAATTTAATGTGATAGTCCAAGTGAAATGGAATTGATAAATAATCTGAATCATGATAGTATTTATTGAGAATTTTTATTATAAATAAAAATCCATTTTAATTGAGAATGGGTCTTCATAGAGTTTTATGAGGTGGGTTTTAATGCTAAAACTATGTTTAGATTTTAAGAGCTTGTTATAGCTTGATTTCATTGGTTTGCCATATCTATAAACACTGAATAATGAATTAGTTAAGTCATGATGGAATAAAAACTAGTTATTTGATAATGATAACTATTAAGGCATGAGTTACCTGTGTTCTTGAGAAGGTTGAGAAACTTTAGTTTGGATCCATGAGAGTTCACTTTTTTAAATTCTAGAAACAATCATTAGGGAATTTATTTCACTATTTACTATGTTCGATTCCTTCTTACATGTTGTGTTCTCTCATTATGAGATTATCTATAAGATATTGTGTGGGGTGGCGAGGCTTGAACATGATATGAGAATGGTATGGATGAGCCAAAGATAGATGATCCTAGGGTGGATGATGTGATGAGATCTTGGATCATCTCTCATGAAGCTATATAATTGATAAGAGATGGGTTTCTTATTTTATCTTCTTTTCTTTACTCACTGTTTAAGGATGTTGGGTGTGCTTAGTTTATGGTTTCCTTTTTATAGTATATTCAGATATATTACATGGAATACATTTATTACGGAATGATTATAATAATTAATTATTAATTATTAAATTTTCGGGTTTTTCTTGAAGAAATGAAAATACTGTAAATATGTTAATCATTATACAATATGGACTTAGCATGGATTATGCCTAAAGGGAATGAACTATAATTTAATTACTAATGTAATGTAATGAGGAATATTTTTAATTTTTAATTATTTTCAAATTATTTAAATAAATAATTGGAATGAAAAAAATAAAAGAATTAATTAATATATATCTTTTAAATACTTTTGTGCTTGTGGTATGTCTAGTCTTATCAATGGAATCTGAGAGTGTAAGAAAAAGTAGCTATAATAGAGTATAAGACATTTTTATACCCATGGTGTGATTATGAGATATATTATATCTTGTATATTATGTGATTTCATACACTTCTCTACCAATTTTGATTTGGGCTACTGACACCTAGTGGTCGCTCGGTGGGTGTTTCCTCAACATCGTGGTGGGAGGATGGATAGGGGACTACCCCCTATGGTCCAATCTCTTCTCTTGGTAGTTACTAGTGCTGGTATGCATGGATGTTATTTTCCTATATATGAGTGTATAGTGATATGATGGATTGTGGTTATTTAAAAAACATGTATTACCATATATTGTATCAAAATGATTATTATATGTATGGAATGTATAGGTTTTGATGACTTGTGGTACCCTACACAGTGTATGGGTTGTAATGGATAGATGTATAATACTCGATGTATGATACATGCCATGTGGACTATGTTGGATCCTAAAAACTACTTGGTAACTATATATGGTGATGTGATATGGGATTATGTGATCATGTTATATATGGGATGGATGTTTTGATGCCTTTTCTATGGGTATTTGGGTTGGCATATTTTTGAGAGAGATGGTTTAAGACATGCGATTTTGGAGAAAAGAGGCTAACTAGTGGGAAATCGGGAGCATGGAACACTTTAAATTTATTTATTATATTATATAATCTCTTGTATGCATTACATGGTTAGATTTATCCATGGTGAGGATAAGAAAACAATTTACCTATTTATGTGATGAGTTGGTTTCACTATTGTTTATTTGAATAAAGAATTCTTTAATTTTCTTTTACACAAGAGTATTTGGGTAGGATCCTATTGAGTATAATGTTATTCTCAACCTACATAATTATAAACAATTTCTCAACTCATCTGGGGTGGGTTGAATATTTGGGTGGATATTACTAGCTTGTGGTTTTGTAGGAGCGGTTTGGGATTCATGGTTGATGTTTTATTTACCTTTTTTCTAATTTTAGTCATCATTTCTGTTTTTTTGTACTATTTGAAATTTAATGTTTTTACGTGCAATTTTCTTATATATTTTTCTAAGAAGACATTGACTGGTGCATCCTTCTTCTCTATCTCTCTCTCTCTCTATCTCTTCTTCTTCTTCTTCTTTCTATTATAGGGAAATTCCTCCCATATGCATGTTAATTATACCATTAGTGTATGTCACCAACCTAGTTCCTTCTAGAGATGGGACTCAGGTAGTCATTATATTTCTACCCGAATTATTGTATATTTATGGGGAGGGGTCAGGAAATAGTGGTTTCATAGGTTCATATTTTAGGGATAGGATATATTTTGGAGTTTGGAATAGGTTAGGTTGTATGGGTTGGTATGGAAACTATGTTAGATAATTTGAATAATCAATGTAAACATGGGAGACCGGCTGAATCATTGGTATTTAGGGCCCCTAGTGATTTGATGCACATAAAATTAAATTTACTGAGCCTGCTAAATGAAGTGATACCAGTTATATGGAAGATACTTATTAAAGTATCATGCATCATTCATCATTGGTCATGTGTTTAAAATGGGTAAACCTTGGGAAAGGATAAAATTTTAACAAGATATTAATTAATTGATTGATTAATTATCTAATTAATGTTAAATATTACATATTGTAGTTTTTAGAGCTCTAATAGTTTTTTACTTTTGGAATCCATCGATCTAGGTTGACATCCTCATTAGGTTCACACTAAATAAGGTCATCAATATGTTCTACTAGATCGTCACACAATAGAGGTCAATAACAATGAAATTTATATGAAATTTAAGAGTCTCTTCTCCAGAGTCTGTAGAAGTCTGAGGTATCCATTTCAGATTTGGTCATAGAATAAGAGATGTAGTAAGTTGAGATATCTTTCTGTTAAATCTATACTCATAAGGATAACTGTGTTTCATTAGTTGTGATGATGGTGCATGGAGTAGTGAATAAGTGGTGGTTCTTTTTTCTCAGGGATCAGAAGGATTCAAACATCTCATAGGAGATGTTCTAAGACTAGTTATGAGTAGAGTTCATTTATTTTAAAGTGATGTATGCTAATTTATAATATATTATTATCTTTTATATGGTATTTTCAATGTGATAGAGTTTGTTATTCACTTTATGACAATTTTATTATATGCATCATACATGTTTTTAGAGGTGGAGTCCCGAGAGAGGCATTTCAAGGAGGATTTTTATCTAGATACCTAGTACATGGTCACCCCATTTAAGATGTAGATGTGTCTTGAGGTGATGGACATAGATGGATTTATTTAATGGACCCTAGCTAGAACCAAATCATAATGATGTTAGAGTCATCAAGATTCTTTATGAAGAAGAGATGTAGACTAGGGTTCTTAGTATTTAGGACATAAGTGATTTCAATTATCATGGGGTAGGTATCATCCCTCATAATCTATTTTCTATATGAGGGGATGTTATTAGACCCATTCCAATGGATCTTAAATGTGTTTTACTTATGTAGTTCAAGGTCATCAGTAGCAAGAGTTACTGAACTTTTTCCAGCATTATGTGTTCTTCTTCATGTTCCTCTAGTAAGGCAGTTTTATACAATAAATCAGTAGTAAGGTGATCCACATTAGGATCAACATATAGAATATGAGGAATGAAGAGAAAAACATCAAGATGCTTCTCATCCCGAGAGAGAAGAACGTTGTCGTGGAGGTTGTTGTATGTAGGGTTAAAGAGGCCATGGAGTAGGTCGTGGTGAACTTTATGATTTAGCAGAGCCAGAAATAGATAGTCCTGATGTTATTGGAAGTACCCTTTGTTTTTTTCTACATTGGTGCATGATTTTTTGATTTAGGAGAAATTTAATCCTTTATAACACCTATCCTCATCCATGCATTGAGACATGTGTTGGAGAGACTTAAAGTTACCTTGGATTTGACTACACCAGTTAGAGGTCGAGCTGACTTGTATAATGTTTGTAGAGACTCTGAGCTAGTTATAGAGAAGAACCAATATTGGGGAGATTTAATATGTTAATAGATAAATCCATAGAACATCATCCTCATCAAGGAATTTCTGTATTTGGTTCAATATTTTGTGGATTTTTTCAAGAGGTGGGTTATATGTTTTTATGTTTATTGAGATTCATCTATGATTCTTAGCGACTGAGAAGCTCATATAGGTTAGGGGCATGCTCCATCATTAACTTCCTTGATGGATGAGTTAATTTCGAGCTCATTGGAGGTTCAGTAGTTAGTTTTTTCCAGGGGTGTGGAAGGTTTCCCTCATGTCATTCCAAATGAGGTTGTAGTGTTACCCCCTCAATGGGAGATCAAGTTTGGGATTGATCTACAATGAGGTGTCTTTCCTATCTCATTGTATTTATATTAGATGGTGACTTCTGAGTTATGAGATCTACAATTACAACTCGATGGTATGTTTCAATGAGGCTTTATTCGACTGAGTATGTCACATTGGGGTGAACATGTTTTGTTTATGAAAAGTTATAATAGAAGTTTGTGACTTTGTATCGATTATCATTTCTTGAACCAAGTGACAATGAAGAACTGAAATTTTCTTCTATGGACTAATTATTTATTTGATCAGCTAAAGGGATTCAGTTGGTTCTCGAAGATCAAAATGTCGTCAAGATATCACCAGATGTAGGTGAAGGATGAGGATATTCAGAATACCACAATATATTGTCATCATGAGCATTTTGAGTTAATATTAATGTCATTTTATTTGATTAATTATCCATCCATGTTTGTGGTTTTGACATACACAGTCCTTTGTGAGTCCTTGGATAAGTTTGGGGCAGTTTCCAATGATGAAATCATTATGTTCCTCATATCCAAGGATGAGTATGTGGAGCATATTCAGGATATTTTGGGAGTTATTCATCAAGAGAATCAATTTGGGAATATTTTGATGTTTGATTTTTTGGATTCTTAAGTCTGTTTCGTGGGTGATTTCATGTCCCAGTAGGTAGTAGTTACAGATCCTTCAATTATTAAGTCAGTTTTTTTAGGGAGATCCCCAAAAATAGTGGTAGAGGTGTTGAGTTTCCATCATCTTCTAGGAAATTATAAGAAGGTCATAGCCAATTTATCTTGAGTTTCAACTCATCTGACAGCCCTAAACTAGAAGAATATGGCATTCTTATGGGTATAATAGTTTCAAGGAGCATTTTAGTACATAAAGGAGACATTTTTTAGGATTCCAATAGTTTTTTCTAGTATAGGGTACTCGGTTTATTGATTTATGTGATGAGTCATATATCATCTTAGGATATGTTATGATGAGTAAAATATTGGTTGTTTTTTATGAGGCATGGTATTTATGTACCCATGATCATAACTATGCTACCCATGATCTTTAGTTGGTGGATGTTGTTTTTTCATTGATGTTGTGGTGACATTACCTCATTAGCGATCATTTTTTGGTTTTTACTAACTATAAGATATTGATATATATTTTCTCCTACCATGACTTGAACATGTGCCCACGATGGTGGATGAAGTTATTATAGGATTGCAAGTTCAATATCTCATATATTATTGTAAAGGGAAATATTGTAGTTGATGCGTGGAGCAGGAAGTCATATATTGATACCATTCTTGAATTTGGATTTTCCTATGGAGTTATAGAAGAACTCTTAGTGATGAAATTAGATATGAGAGATGATATAGGTAGAGGTTTTATTTTCTAGATGATGGAAAATTCATCATTAGTGAGGAATGTGGAGGAGTAACAGTTGGGGGACTATAAGGTGAAGGTTTAGAGGGATTGAGTTTTTTTATTGATTTTAATGATGATTGGTCTGAGGATGGACAACATTGGGTATTTTTTCAAGTAAAGATTTTTGTTCCTACGATGATGCATGAGAAATTTTTCTATGAGTTCCATATCTCTCCTTGGGTGGTACATACCAAAAGTAAAAAATATGTAAAGAGCATTGAGATGTTATTTTTGGCATCCTTGGTTGAAGCGTGTTGTGATAGAGTTTGTTTCTCCGAGTTTAGTTTTCCAAAAGGTGAAGGCTGAGTATCGTGTTTCTGATGGATTTATCCATCCATTATATGTTCTCCAATGGAAGTTGGTGAAAATATTTATAGACTTGGTTTCCATTTAACCTCCAGTTTTGGGAGGTTATGATTTTATATGGGTGATTTTGGATCATTTGATGAAATCAACCCACTTTATAGATAATAGAGAATCGAGATCAGGGGAGGTGTTGTCAAAGAAGTATGTAGAGAAGGTGGTGTGACTCCACAAAGTCCCAAGTACAACCATCTCTGATGAAGAACCCCATTTTACATCTAGTTTTTTGGGGAGGTCTCCAACATGATTTTTTCTCTCTATTATGACATAGAAATTATTTTTATCCATAGAAAAATATTCAGGCATAATAGACCATCCAAACTCATGGACAAATGTTATACTCTTGTGTTATATATTTTGGAATTTTTGGATGAGGAACCTACACTTGGTTAGTTTTCTTAAATTAATATTCTCCACTCCACTATTCTTATGGTTTCATTTGAATCTTTTTATCTCCAAACTTTCCTTTCTTCATTATGTTTGACCTGGGTTGGAGAGGCAAAAATTCATTGGCCAGAACTGGTGTATAATATGATAGGGATGGTATATGTAATTCATGATAGGATAAAGGTAGAACCTGGTCATTCGAAATTAAATTTTGATTATAATAGGAGACCTATGTAGTTTAACAATGGAGATCATATGTTCTTAAAGGTGACTCCTCATTAAGGTAGTGAAGGTTTTTTCATGGGAGTAAGCTTTATCCCATGATTATTAGGACTTTAAATGAATTGGATTTTATTGGATTTGTGTCATATCAGATATCACTTCCCCTATATATTAGTTAGATACATAATGATTTTCACATGTCACATCTTTTTCTTTATCTTTTTTAAGAATCTCATGTAATTTATTAGGGTGACATTGATGTTAACGATGATGTGACATTCAAGGAGAATCATGTAGTTATCCAGGACCACTATGAGATGGTGTTGTGATGGATTTATATTCCCTTGGTTTGTGTTTGGAATGGAAGAGAGTGCCTGAGAATTTTAGTTACATATGCTCACACATTACCCTATTCTATTTTAGTTTTAGATATACTCTTATAACATTGTTTATTTTTTGGATGTTTTCCTTTATGGTTTGTCGGATGGTTCCCTTTTGTTTCTTATTGTCATTGTAATATCATTTGAAAGGTATCCATTCCAGGAGAGTGATCATAATCTAGTAATTTCAATTTCATGGTTCCATTAAAGTCTTATGATGATGTGGTTGATTTCATGTACTGGAAGGATCATTGAGAGGTATCTCACAGGGTGTCTATCTGGATGGCCCATTTTATTTTTCTCTATAGGGTTGGTTTTTGATTCTCAAGGATGATAATTTTATTACAATTATCTAATGAAATGTACTATATTCATTTTTACTGACCATTTACGTGTTTCTAAATCTCTTGGTGTTTGGAGGAAGCATGTTGTGAGTATATAGGGGTTCAGCTGGTAATATATAGAAGTAGGGAGAATAAACATCGTGTAAAAGTGTTTCAATTCGGGAATTTAATGTTAACAACATATTAAATCTGGTTCAAAGTTTGTTACCTGATGTGTAAATTTTTGTGATTAAATGGTTCGAGGATATTTTTTTCAATGAGATTTTAAGTAAAACATTGACAATATTTGAATATGGGTTTTACACTATGTAAATTCCCTGTATATCACACCTATAAATGATACAACATCTTGGGTTTTCTCAAGACATATGGCCTTCTCTCATTTTCCAATCATTTGACGACACTCTTCCCAAGAGCGTGGAAATTCATTCAATGGGGATCGATCCTTGGATTTCATCTTCTATCAATGGTGATCCAAGGTGTGTTGTTTATTAATTTTATATCAGGTTTTCCTGGATTGATATTGGTACCTCTTGTTTCTTCTCTCCATTCCATGGATCGTGATATCCACTATTCTATTGAGTTTTTTTCATATTTTTAGTGTGTTTGTAGAATTATTTCTATAATATACCATAGTTTTCTCATGGGAGAGGTGATGAGAGTTCCATAATATTGGAATGACCTCGTTCAAAGAATGATGATTCCTTTGAGGTATGAGATTCATTTTTTTCTATTATTTTATTTACATGAAATTCTAAAAGGACTATGGTTTATCCCTTTGGGTAGAAATGAAATTGACCTAATAAATTTTAAACCAAATTATAAATAGTTAGTTAGAAATAAATTTTATATATTTATATACCATTATAGGGTTTTTCCTATTAATTTAATAGATAGTGTGATATCTATGCTATTATTTGTTTTCATGTTCATATTTTTTTAGTATAATGTTGAAATTTGTAAAGAATTTAAAGAGATAAATAATTGATAGGTAATTGTATTATGAGTAATTAATGAAGAGGCTTCTCTTTAATAGAGTTTTTTTTATAATTTTATGATTGTAAAATTGATGAGAAACATGTTTAATTTAATGTGATCTTACATGTGTAAGGAAATTTATAAATAATGTGAAGCAGGATAATGCTTGTTGATAATTTTTATAATAGATAAAATGAATTATTAATTAATAATGGTTCATACCATAGTTTGATGAATATAGTTTTAAAGATAAATTCATTTTTATGTTTTGATATCATCTTATACATTAATATCATATGTTTCCCATAGTTAGAACCTATGAATAATGGATCTATTAATTAAATATGGAATGAAAACAAGTTATGTGATAAAGATAACTACTAGGACCTGAGTTTTCTAACTTATAGAGAATGATGTGTTCCTTGAGTGTGGAGCTATGATTATTAGTTTTGTTTGAAGGCTGGATTTCTTGTTTTAGTGCCTTGATTTCCCTACTAACTATGTCTTACTATTATTTCTCTGAGATGTTCTCAAGTTGTTATATTTTCTTTTCGATGTGGTTTGGGGTGGGGAGGACCATATGTGATATGAGCGTGGGATGGTTGATCCTAGGATGGATGAGGTGATGTGGGTAGAGAGGGCTACATGATGTGGAAGTAGTTAACACTTGTGATGGAGAGATTCATTTGTATACACATGTTAATATCTGAGATGTCACTAGAGATTATGGAATGATTTGAACATAGGTTTACCTGCTGGTGTGAATTTTAGAGTTGGGATGATCACTTATCAATCTTATTAATAGTTGATGATCAGGTTTCTTGTTTTATTTTCATTTATTTTCCCACTTCTTGATGATGTTGGGTGATATTTGTTTTAGGTTTCCTCTTGGTGGTATCTTAGTATGGGTTTACAAGACTACATGTAGTATGGATTGATGCTAATAATAATTAATTAATTTTTAACCAATGGGGTTAGTGTTGATGGAATAAAAATGATGACAATGTTTTAATCTGTAGAAACCATGTACTTGGTTTGGATTGTGCCTGGAGTGCATGGACTATACTCTGATGAATACTATAATATTAAGTGGAATAATTTTAATGGTTAGTTAATGTAAAATTAATTAATTAAAAGAATAAAATGATAAAAAGGAAATAATTAGTTAATATGTATCTTATAAATTCTATTTTTATTATAGGATATCTATTATTAGAAATGAAATCAATGAGTTTGAGTTAAATTAGCTATAGTTGAGTCTAAGACTTGGTTATTCCCATAGTGTGGTTTTTATCTATATTATATCTTGAATATTTTATGATTTCATATGCTACCCCAACCATATTGGTTAGGGTGACTGGAAGCCCGTAGAATCTGGGAGGGTGTTTTCCCAACATCCCAGTGGGAGGAAGGATGATTGAATATCCCTTCTAACCCATCTCTCTTATATTTTTATTTACTTGTGTTATTGTAGATGATAGTGATTTTTCCCACATATGTGTTTATACGGATGTGATAGATTGTTCTTATTTCACACACATTTATTGACAAATATATTATTCAAAGGATTATTATATATATAATGTATATAGGTTGTGATGACTTATGGTATCTTACTCAATGTATGGGATGTAATGGTATGCGGTATAAAACCTTATATATGATAGACATTATATGGGCTATGTTGGATCTCAAAAATAACTTGGTTACTATATATAGTGATGTGATATTGAATAATTTGATGATGTGATGCAAAAGGTGTGGGTTTTTATGCCTTTCCCTGGTGTCGTTGGGTTGGCATATTCTAGAGAGAGAGAGAGAGATCGGGATGTATGACATTGGAGAAGAGTGGTAAACTTGTGGGTAAGTTGGATAGGGGTACCCTTGATGCTTCATTATTATATTCTATTCCCTCTTGTATGTGACACTTGGTGAAAGATAGCCATGGAGGGTTGGAAAATTAGTATAGTCGTTTAGGTGAAGAGTTAGTTTCACTATTTTCACTAGGATTTAGCATGATTTATTTATCTTTTTCATGAGAGCCTCCAAGGAGGATCCTATTGAGTATGTTGTTACTCTCACCCTATGTATATATACACTATTTATCAGGTCATCCAGAGTAGGTTTTAAATCATATAGGATATAACCAGCTTGTGTTTTTGCAGGAGCAATTTGGGATTCATGGTCACAGTCATATTTACCTTTTTGGTACTTTTATTTATCATTACAGTTGTCTTAGTTCTATATTACATTGCATTTTTCAACATAGTATTTTCTTATATAAATGTATGAGAAGTTTTTTGTTTCTGTATCCTTATAATATCTCTCCCTTATACATGTTTTTCTAAGAGTGTGATTCCCCCAATATGCATGTTTATTTTACCCTCAATGCTAATCTCCATCCTAGGATGTACATAAGGTTGGTCTCCAAAAGTCTGCATCTATCTCTGTTCATTGAGGTATCTTTTTGGGGAGGGGGTCATGATAATAAAAAACACTTATTTTTACTTTCCCATATGAAGGTAATGTATCACATAACTAGGTATTAAGGCCCATGTGAAGGATTTGGTTTTCTTTAGAGATAATTCAAGGATAGACATGCACTGATAGTGTTTCATAGTTGATTTAGAATGTGATTTTATCTATTATATGAATTAATGTAATGTAAATGTTATGAAATTAATTTTATTTTTAAAATTGAATAAATTTTTTTCCGGAGGATTTTATTATTTTATTATATTTTATTTCCATAAACGTAATAATCATACAAAGAATTTTTTCCCTTAAAATTTAAATCATTGTAGGTGGTGACTTGATGTTATTAGAAAACACCCTATATATAATAGGATTGAAAGAATGGGAATACAGCCATTAATTTGGGGTAGAGGTTAAGTGAAATATAAATTCCAATATCATATTCATCGATAGTCATTACGTGTCATTTTCCTTGATCCAATGGTTGAAGATATTATTGCTACCAATTTTAAAATTAATCCCTTGGATTAGGGCATTAGTTCTTCATAGTTTTAAAATTTCTCTCATCTAAAACAATAATGTGAAAGTGGAACCTTAAGAAGAAAATTATTTTTTACCATCAGTTTTATAGAAATATTAATTTTTCCATTGTATCATGTTGATTAATTTCCTCCCTTACCATAGATAAAACATCTTATAGCTCCTCTGAGACATTTTTCCAGGTATCTCTTCCCACATTTTTTAGTATAAGGACATTGAATCTTTTTTTCTTTCTTCATATTCATCACATGATATACAATGAAACTAAATTCTTATTTTCACCAGTGGGATAGATTATTCTGAAAATATCATGTTGGTAATCATAACTCAATATATTTTTGTTATCATAACCACATGAGTTTCAACACCAGATTATATTCCATCTGGTTACCCATTTGAAAAATTACAATGTTTTCTTTCATGTTCATACTTAACATGGTTCCTCCAAGTTTGAATCATTATAAAAACCAAGGAGGTAGACGTGATTGATTAAACATTAAAAATATTTATTAATTTTCATAATCATAAAATAAATTTGACCTTAAACCACCATTATGTTTCACGTTATCAAATATTAATATAGTTTCATTAGTCCAACCAATTTAAATACTAGTTTATCTAAGTTTACATTGAGATGAGTTATCATATAATTATTAAAATAATCCATCAAAGTGACTAAGAATTAAATCATTCATTATAGTTTTTAGAGAGAGTATGATCAACTAAATAATATCCCCTAACAGTATTGAACTAGGTATATAGTCTTAGACCCCCTCATCATGCATCGGGGTGATGATCAAGTCAATGTTCAATTGACTCTTTTTGAGATGATTACCCCTTGGTTAATTTGTCTTATAGACCATCAACTTATATTATCATGATTGAGATGTATTCCTAGTGAAAATTATCTAATGGGAACATTACAAATATTACAACATATCTACCTTTAATTATAATCTTCTCTGTGTTTTCACTAAGTTTATCTAAACTAATCCCTATAATTTTCTAAACTAATATCTAAAAATCATGAACCTAATATATAAAATAAGAAAACCCTACTTCAATGCCGACATAAGTGAACCAGAATTAACATGACATAAATAATATATTAATCTGAATATTTCAATAATTAATCTCACAAACAGTTAGACAACCCAATGACATGAAGGTTTATTTTCATAGATATTAGCAATATAAGAAACTTATTTTACTATACATTCAATGATTTACCTATAATCATTCACCTCTAGGAACTTTCATGTATAAATCACATGAGATAATAAATATTATTACCAAGGTAATGGAAATATAAGAAATGCATGAGCTCAAACACTCATTAAGGGGTAACATAAAAAATTCTATAATGGTTAGATCATAAACATGTGGAAAATAATGAATAAGTAAAATAATTTTTTAAAAAACATATAAAATAACAATTGTTAACCATGAGCATGATATATGGCCATAAGATCTCAAACGATAACACTTTTACCATGACATGAAGAATTAAAACTTGAAGCATATAACATGATCCATAAATGATTGAAATAAAGTGGAAAAATCAT
This sequence comes from Viscum album, assembly GCA_963277665.1. Classification (NCBI taxonomy): domain Eukaryota; kingdom Viridiplantae; phylum Streptophyta; class Magnoliopsida; order Santalales; family Viscaceae; genus Viscum; species Viscum album. The sequence goes on along the minus strand of OY728138.1, from coordinate 697,774,937 downwards.
AAACATATGATTTATTATCATTTTGAACCAAGCTACCCACAAACCCATTCGGTCATAAAATTGTGAGTAGAGATAAACACTATCACACTCACCATTTGTGAACCTAACTACTTGCTAACATATTCACACATAAAATTTTGAGTAAATATTAACATGATCACACTCATATATTATGTATATAGTGACTTTCCAAAATATTAACTTGAAAAATTATGAGTAGATAATAACTCCATTATACACACCCTTTATAAACCCGATAACTTTCTAACCAGTTCATGGATGAAAATTTGAATAGAGATGAATGACATCTCACCCATCTTTTGAGATCATATCTAATCCCTAACATGATATTATAAAATTTCTATCATAATTTATATAATTATTTTTCCAATTAATTTGAGGGATATAGTGGTTTCACAAGTATCATAATCTATCCATTTGTGTGCTACTTGGAAATCAAGCATTCATAATCTGAGAAAGAACTCTTATAAAATGAATCAGCTTCTTAAGACATTTGAAAACCACACATAACATGAATTTTAGTAATTATTAATTAAAAAAACATTCATTTTACAAATTAAATAAAATAATAATGACATGTAAATGGTGATCAAAACATTACATCATGAAAGATAAAACATGGAGGGTAATTATTAGTGAAATACAAAAGTTTTTATAAAAAATTAAATAAATTAATATATGAGATGTAAATTAATCTTAAAACCCCATTTTTATAACGGAAACAAAATAATTTTTTTAAAACCTTGTTATAAAAGGGTTCTAAATAAATAATACATGAAAATAAATAATTTTTATCAAAAATGAGAAACAAAAAAACATTTAAAATTTTTACCCTTTAAAAAACATTTAATAATGGTTAATTGAGAAAGGAATAAATATCTAACAAATGCAGATATAAAAATACTTTGAAAACATTAAATTTTAAGAATAAAATTAAATAATATAACCTTAAAAATTCATAATGGTTGGAAAATTAAATTGTGGAGTGGCTGATAAAAAAAATTTATTTAGAATGTATTAAAAATATATTGATAATTTTGAAATAGACTTTAATTTAAAATTCACACAATTAAAAGGATAATGAATCATTAGATTTAAAATTAAATAAGTGTAATAAAAGGATAATTTTAGATATAAAAAATTATTTTTACACTAGGGAATGGAGAACATTGGTGGGATGTGATAATATGGACATGAAAGAAAATATATTAAATTTAATTTGAATATTTTTAATAAAAATTCATTTTCATGAAAGATTAAAAGTATTTTGGATGAATAAGTTATTGTGAGACATGATTTCTCTATGGAAAATGTGTAAATAAAATCGAAAATAATCATAAGTTATTGTTTCGGATGCTTTCGCCGGGGTGTGTGAACCAGTCTGTGGAGGACATGCTAATTGTTTCCCAATATTCCTGCTTTCCAAAGGCAGGCAGCATTCATCGCTTATTCAGGGGAGTTTGCTCCTTGATCAAAATGGGATGATGGGATGTTGGTTTCTCCTTCCATGGATTCATCCTCATAACTTGTCACCTAGTATCAGCCTCCATTATACATTAAGATGTTGTTCAATAAACTCTTCCCAGTGCCATTTCTACCTGGACACCGATTAATTATGCTATTTATGTCGGGACATTCCAATGGGTCTGGTTAGGGAAGCAACCTTCGGTCGAGGGAGCAGTCATGTTGGAAATTGCTGGAATGTCTGGACATTTGAACAATGGTGCATCTGGATTTCTTCCCCTTATGAAAGGGATTCTCGAAGGTGCGGAAGCCTGAGGAATCCCACATCAAATGCAGGGAATTAAATTCCATAGGCATGTATCTGAGGTTTTCTGTAGCTTCCCTTGTTTAACACAGGGTATATTACGAGGTTAATGTCTATTAGAGATAGATCAGATAGATCAAAACACTAATGGGAGTGGATCAGATGGGTGAAACCCCTGGAGGGATCGTTGATGCTGGGGCTAACACATGGTTAATTACCCGATTACTACTATGAGCAATGAGAAAGTGGGTGTCATGATCCCAACAGGATGTGGAGGCACGGGTAAGAATCAGAATAGATGATGTAGAGTTAAATGAAGTGGATGATGGATGAGATGGAACTACCGTGAAGGTGATGGTAGTGTTGGGCTTCAACCTTAGAGAGGCCTCCTATGTATCCCTATGGCAGGGAATCAAAGTCCTCATAGTTTAGGATGGGGTCATAGAATTGGGATGTGCACAGAGGATAGTGTCCCAAAGATGATATCGGGGCTTACACATGGTTAGCATCCTAGGTTGGTCTGAAGGTCGAGGGGCGGACCAGAGTCTTGGGTCCCAATAGGGGGGACACCAAAGTTTACTAGTGTTTGGGGTTGAACCTCATGGAGGATTCTTACGTACCATGCCTAGGAGGCAGGGATAAAACCCACGTAGTTCATATTACAATGGCTTACCGTCATATGGGGAATACACATGGTTAGCATCCCAAAGAGGAAATAGAGGCTTATGTCTGGTTAGCAGCCCAGGGAGATGGAGATTGGGACCTACTACATGATGGAGGCCTGAGTGGCGACCAAGCCTGATGGGAGAGGGATGGGATGGCGAAGGTCCTGATGCCCATCTCTCCTCTGGTCTTTGGAAAGGAAGAATATAGGAGTAGTGGTGATTCCTTCTACAAGAAAGGTTAGGGGCCTACACCTAGGTGGTTGCCCTTCCCTGCGGACATATGCCGCTCCAGCAAAGAGGATCTCATTCCATGTGTGTAATATCTCACTCTTGTGGAGACGAGTGGGAATAGTGAATTTTTGAGATGGGGCACCACACGTATGATGGATGGGATGAGGCCACAGTTTAACATCATGTGGTGAGGATGATGGTGCTTCTCAATTTAATGTCCTACAGCTCAGATGATACGGGTTCACTCTACACCCCTAGAACTTATATATAACTAGTACTCGTCTGCCCTTGAGTAAGGGAAGGCATCAGCAATGTCGTGGTGAGGGGATTTCATTGAGTGATCTATTGAGGGTTCCAAGTTAGCGTGGCTACACGAAGAAGAAATAGTCGTTAGAGTGCCTATGAGAAGAAGCATAAGCCTAAGAAATGCAACAAGAAGCACCGCCCAAGGGACCTTGAAATCACTTCATACAAGCTTGGAGGGATATATGGGAGAAGGTCATGTAACATAGGTTTCTTGTGTGTGAGAGGTGTCAGGAGATGGTTCCCGAGAGAGTGAAATCGAACACATGCTAAAGGGATCACATGAGGAGAAAGGATTGCACACAAAAGGGGTGGTTTTCGTACAATAGGCATGAAAAGAGGGGGTTGTTGCATTCAAAAGGCCGAGTTGAGTAGAAAAGAAGACATGTGCCCAAGTAGGGGTCGAGTTTTTGCATGTAAGTGGAAGGGTTTGCACGCAAGGAGGGGCTGAGGTTTTTCCTGCAAATGGAATGGTTTGCACGCAAGGGGCCAACACTTAAGGACTTAGGAAAGGGTAAAAACCTAGGTGGTCCTGGGAGAAGGTGATCCCTTGTGCGACCTGTCACAAAAAATCCCGTACCTAGAGGTCATATTTTACATGCGGAAGAGGTGAATTCCAAGCAGGGGATACGGTTCAGATTTTTTAGCTGCCAGAAGTAGGGGGTGCACTTCTATTTATCAGAGATCAAGGGTTGTGGGCATGCGCAGAATTCAGCCCACACGGAAAACCCAAAATTGGGGGCGGTGGCATAGAATTACCCTTATTGGCGCAAAAATACCACTTCTGGTCATGACCGTTTTCCATGCGAGGAACCGGTTTTCCACGCGAGGAAGTGGTTTTCCGCATAGCACTCCGGTTTTCCACGCAGCCTTAGGGCTCTTCCTAGGACCTGTTTCTGAGTTAAAATATGACTCCATTTTATCTAAGGATAGATTTTTGGTACCTTTTTTGGATTTTAGAATCTACAAATAACCCCCTAAAAGTTGGATCTACGAGGGAGCGTGAAGGTTGGATTCTGAGGGAAATGCCGACACGCCCGACCCCTTGGGGGAGGTGCACTTAAAATTACATCAAGTGCACGTAAAGCATTTCCACATGTAAAAAACCTACTATGTGCCTATAAAACCCCTTGGGGCCCATTTTTTGTACATATTTTCTCACGTGATAATCTGGGAGCTCTCGTGCACAAAAATCTTATCTGCCTTGTGTGCAATTCGCTCGTTTTGGTGCAGAATTCCCAGATATTTGTTGAGATTTTCCGTGAAACTGCCATTTTTCATGCTAATTCCCTATTTTTTCATGAAACCATCTGATTTTTCATGCAAACACCTGATTTTGCACACACCCACATTTTATTAGGTGTTCCTTGTTGAATTTTCCAGACTTTTCCACAGAAAATGGTCGTTGATCATAGTGGTGCCTCAAGAGAAGCTATATATGTTGTGAGGAGGACTGAGATGAGTGCTAACCTAGAGTTTTATGGTGTAAATAAAGTCATATCCAAAAACCAATCCCTCTTTAGTATGAAAACTGAAGCCCAAAAGGATTACCCACTTTCTAACAATCTACTGATGTGAGACTTTGGTATTTTATAAGAGGTACCAATGCTGGAATTTGAATTCGGTACACCATATTCATGGGTGATTTGCAAGGATGATCTTTCATGATACAACATAACAAACCATGGCTATCCCTCTAGAGAAACCAGGAACATGCTCGTTTATGTTTTAATCCTAGGGACCATAACCATCTCGAGTGGCGAGTCAGTCGCCAAGGATTCCCCGGTACATTATGCGAGTACCTTCTGACGGAGCATCCCTAACGACAACAAAGGCTAGATATAGGTTTGGGACCTGAGGTTCAGATGAATTTTTACCAGACAAAGGGATTTGGCATACTGGGTATGTCAATCATGTGATCGGTTCAAAGAAGAATTGTGGCATATTGGGCTATTTGTGGTGGTGTGGACATCACAATTCCACTTCTACCGTCAGTAGGAACTTGGGAAGGAGTTGTTTAGCTAGTGGTCCCTTGATACCAACATGTTCCACCTCCAACATGGGGAGGTTGGCATTAGTATTTGGGACATCCACTATATCAGAGGTATTCCTTTGGATAGGAACCTATATGACGAATTCCTTCTGATAGAGGATATCTAGGGGGATAGATTGCGGACCCCCATTCTGACATGTCACCTACTGGACCTAGCCAAGGATAGGTTGGGAGTCAAGTATTTTTTTAAGGATATTTCTTATTCGATGTGGTTTAGATTGTTCTATTATAATGACCCAAATATGAAGATGATGGGGAGAGGAAAACGGCTCTTGATCACGACACAAAAGAGAAAGAGTGGGTCATATTGGAAAATCTTGGAGACAATGGACTACCAATAATGGGGATTTCATTTGAATGAGAGCCAAGACCTGAATCTCTGATATGCTGAATTTATCGCAACCTTTCTGAGTGGATTGCTACTTCTAATAAGAGATACCAAGAAGGGAGTTCTCCCGTCAACATTAGTGATGGCGAGAATTATAGAAGCCAATTAGAGGTTCAACTTGGGGGTTCACGTGTTGTCCCATCTGTATGCCATCCTGGGGAGCATTTCAAGAGGGGGATCGCCAAGGAGGATATGTGTCCCTTTCCAAATCCTTCATGGTTGGATCGTGGGTCACTGCGGTGGATACACTTTCCCAAATGCTATTCTTCCTCCAGGTAACGGTCTGTGACCTTCCTTGCTAAACATTACTGGGACCATGCCATCTATGCTCAATGAATAAGGGGTAGGATCAGGATTGGGAATCACAACAATTTCACCTTTATACCATTCTCCACCCCAGCCAGCCAGATTTTAGATGATGGGAAAGGCTCACTGGAGAAAAAGAGAATATTTTCAAAGCCTCCAAGGTGGAGGGTTTGTTACTCGGATCGACGAGAAATTTTCTCTACGAACCCTATGTTCCATTGACGTTCACGAAGCAGTTTGGATGTACCCAACGGATGCTGAAGAAGGTGTATACAGATTTTCGGGAAGAGGAAAACCCTTGCGTTATTCATCAAATGTGGCTGATGTTCACAACATACGGTTCTAGTGAGGTGATCACCTTTCCCCCAACTAGAGTCGATGCTGGCCTCTCAATGAAATATGTTGAGCACTGGGTAGTGGTATACCCTGAGGGGATCCTGTGAAAATGAATTCAGAAAATAAAGGTGGCCAGTGTGGAATATGGGTGGAGAGAAAGTCGACAAGGTGCCATTGGGGAGGAGATTCCTGGAACAAGTCAGGTAGTCGGGTCGGTACAAGTTGGGACCTCGGTAGTAGAAGCATCACATGGTGAAACCATTCCCTCATTGTTTAGTGGAAGAGGGGATCCTGAACTACCTCGCAGAGAAGCCATGGAGATTCCTGGGATGAAGTTAAGGTACCTGCTTCATCCCTATGATGATGCAGTCTTCCCTGCATTGTGGTCAGCCTGGTTGACCCTATGGTAATCAGTGTGTAACAAAACCCTCTAGAAAAAAATGGTACGGGAGGGGACCCATCTACCAGAAATTGGCCTCATTATGATTGAAAATAGAGTGAGATTTCATTGTCATCACACATATCTAATGTCCATGGATGTGTATGCATGCCAGTAGGGTCAGCGTGAGGAACCAGCTCTCTTGGTAAAAGTGATGCTCAGTTAGGAGAATTATCCAGAACGAATGTTGTTCGAAGATAATGGCGGTGATGAAGAAACAGAGGAAAGAAAATTATCGGAGGAAGAGGAAGAAAAAGAAGAGGAGGTAGAAATAAGGGGATTTGAAGAGGGGCTTGGTGGAGAAGGTTATTAGGGGATGGCCTTCCAAGGGATTCCTTGGGAGAGTGGTGAGATTGTTGGTTCTAACATGGACATAGCTGAGAAAATAAAGGTATTCTTTAATTCTTATCCTAGTGTTTCCTCTCTCTGCCTTTCATAATCACCAACTAAACTTTTTCTCTATTCAGGTGTATCTTGGAGCTGGTGGTCAGGAGGCTCCATATAAGAGGGTTAAGGAACACCGATCGAATAATGCGGGGAGCCAACACCCATCATTGAACTGAAAAGTATTGAAGGGTCTCCCACAGTGATAGCTCCTACAATGACTGGAATGTTGGAGATCGATGTGGTGAGATCTTGTAAGTCTCATTAATCAAACAATTGTATCTTTTATATGAGAGCTCTGTTGATTAGGGTGTTCATCATTTGTGCAGTAATCACGATATTGGAGGCTAATAAAACTTCTAGATCCAGATGATCCGTATATGACTCTACGGAGAATGCATCGACCCACTCAGAACACAATTCTCAAACTGAGTCATCCCCAACACCTTGTGAGAAAATGGCTGTGAACATTGGTGATATCAATGTCAAGGCGGAGTCTGAAGTTGGTGGGGGTGAAATCACTGAGACTCGGACGAGAGAGGAAGGTGTCCCACATGTTGAAGAGTCTAATCCCTTGGGAGGGTTTCTATAATAAGACCCCACCACTAACCTTTTGGCTACTTTCCCCGACTATCAGCCTACAGACCCTGATGAAATAGATGACTCTGATTCTGAAGTAGCCGATTAGAGCCATATGATGTGGTGCAATGGGTGTAATTATATTAAACGCTTCCTTATTTAGCCGAAGGAATAATGGTTGAACCGTATGGGATCACTCCACACCTTCATATTCTTTCTCTACTTTGGAGGGGTATATGCTCACCATATTCATTTAATAATTCGTGATTACATGGATAAGAAGGTATGGTAGGATAGCCAACATTACGACATTTCTCAGCACCAGAAAGAGTTATAAAATACCTAGTCATTCTTAAAGGAAAAAAAAGAGGTTTGATTCCTCAAAGTGAAAATTAAAGAAAGGGAGGCATTCATCACAACCTTCTCTAATCTCATTGAATAGTTGAGGGCCCATCTGGTGGACGCCAAGGGGTAGGTAGTGTAGGAAAGTCTCCAAATGACTGAGTTCCAAGATGAACGAGCTTGAGTATAGGCTGGGGCGAATGATCTACACTCTGTAGATAATGATGAAGAGAGGGATCTCAGAGGGAAGGATGTAGTCCTAGAGGCCACAAGCTAGAAGGTAGCGGTGCTGGAGAAATCCATCCAAAATGCTAATCCTTAAGGGCCCTATTTTGGATGAACCCATAAACTTGTACTTCTTTACTACTTCTAATTCTAAACCACGTGGATGGACAGAGTAATTTCTTGTTTATTTTAATTCAATTGACCACAATCATGAAATAATTAGCAATATATCCCTAAGATCATGTGGGTCATGCCCGATGTGAGAAACAAGGGATGGTCGCGTCGTTACTTCATTTTATTGTGGGAATGGAAACCAATCATTAGGCATGCGGGGATTAAACAACCCATCCAGGCTTCTGAGAAGAAAGGGGGAGGCCTGACTGGAGAATGAATCTCTTAGAACAGTCAAATTATCACCTTTCCATTGTACTCTAGTGCACGAGAGTGTAACTGTTGACAATGAATTATAATGGTTGACCATGTTTGAAACACAGCATCCCTATTGCATTAGCCTGGTATGGGGACACAAATAAGGGTCGACCGCTGACCATGTTCAAAATAGAGGGCCTGATTCAAAATTCTATCCAATGGTCTTCCGAAATGTTAGCCCAGGATAGTAGGTGATCCATAGGGAGAGCACCCAAACTGTTAAGGGGTTCCATTAGATGTGAAATAGGATGAGGTTCCAAATAAAGAGCATGAAAATCATGGATGGTGGAGTGATGGGTTGTTCGAATGGAGTTCTACAGTCTTGAAATTATGCTGCTGTGGTAGAAACACATCCGGTGGGCGCATTGGTCTTATTAGAGATCAAACTTTCCTACAAATAGGACCTATCTAGTGAGGACCTAGAATTCCTCGTAGATTATAAACATGTATTTTAATGCCGTATAGTGTGGAAGGTGGACATAATTATAAGGCCATAGTTCCTGGACCATAATTGGAGCTAAGGGGCCAGAGGGGTTAAGGACCTTGAGGTTGGGCATGAGGCAAAATGTATGGTCGTCACTACGTATCTCATATGGATGAGAATCAATACAAACATAGTTCCAAGCATGTCATGGTCAGAGACCAATGCTAGTATGGTAAATCCCCCCTGGTGAGGATGAGGTCCACACAACATCACACGCAATTCCAGGGGAGAAACCTCAGGCCGACTTGTGGACGAAATGTCTAGGTGTTCCTATGTATCCCATGAGGATGGGAATCAATCCATACATAGATCTAAGGGAGAATTTTTAACATCTTTCGGGACGAGGGGCATGAGAGACTGGCTCCTCAAAGGGAAGTACATGGGGGTAGTTAATGAAAACTCGACGTGAATGAGGGTATAGGTTCTATGTCATACCATACCATCCTATGGAAGTCGTGGCCACAGTCCCGAACATAAGTGATAATTAAAAAAACATGAGCTAGACCTGAAGATGAGATGTCTGGGAGTTCCTACGTATCCCATGATGATGGGAATCAAGCCATATGTATTTCTGAGAGTTATGGTCCCTACGCCTTACGGAAAGGACGCAGAAGGAGATCTAAGCTTAAGGTCGTAGAGATCAGACCATAGAGTAGCAAAATTCTTCAAAGAGAGCGAAAACCTTAATCTGATCCCTAATCCAATGTGAGCAATGCTCGATGTGGGAAACAAGGGTAGAGGAAGTCTTTGCAATGCATGTAATGCATGTGAAGGGGAAATCTTTGTGGAGCCCCGAATGACGCCTTACCGTTACTTTGTCATCCTAACATGAAAATGTGCACTGAGGGATAGTACCAATAGTGACACTATTCCAATTGGACATGATGGAGTGGGAAATTGATGTGAATCCTGAAACTGACATTTAGGGCTTGATGGGGTTGGCATGACGATTGAGGATAATAGTTGACCATGTTCAAAACACAACATCCATATTATGTGAACTAAAATAGGAACAACAAATGAGTGTTGACCATTGACCGTATTTGCAATGTAGGACTTGTATCAATTTGTTATTCGATCCCCTTGATGACGTTGGTCAGAAATGGTAGGAGATCCCTTAGGCCAAGAATCCATGCTATTTGAGAGTCCTTTTGGTTGTGAAAGATAATAGAATCCTAAATGAAGGGTAACATGAAGCCTAAAAATGATTGAGAGCATGTCTAGGTGGAGTCCTACACTCTAGGTCCTGAACCATAGTACTCATGGGCACATTGGTGAATCTTTGAAGAGGGTCGAAGGGCCCAACTTCAAAGTAACCAACTTGAAAATATGACTGTAGGAAATGGGAGTGAAGGGATCTCAAGAGAAAGAGGTGTGTGGTGTGGTTGTTACAAACATGATGTGAATAAGGACATTAGCCCATACCACACCGTATACCCCTCCCCTAGAAGGACTTAGGCCAAAGGGCCAGGATGATATGGAAGATTAAAATAAATGGGGTTGGACCTGAAAGCTAAATATTTGGGTAGTCCTACATTTCCCATGAGGATGTGAATCAAGCAACACATAGTTCTAGAGGATTTTTTGTGGTTTTACGCCATGTAGAATGGATGCAAATAGGGGAAAGGTATCTCAATGAAGGATGTGTACAGTATGGTGCATGAACCGATGTGAATTAGGACACAATACGATACCACACCATATGATCCCAATTGAGAACTTGGGCCAGGGGGCCAAAGGGAGCGAGGGTCCTAATACAGGAAGTCCGGGCTGGTTAGCAGTTTAACTTTTTGCATTGAGGACAACTGAAATTTTATTTTATGGTCAAAAAGATAGGACCATAAACACATGACCCTTGATGCAAGTTTTCCTTCCAAGATTCCTAATGAGCAATTCTCGGTTTGGGAAATAAGGAATATGACCCAGCTCTCCCCAACATATAAAGGTACGACAGCTGGACTCACACTCATACCCATAACTGACTGGCGTTTGAAGGGATAACAGAACAACATGAATCACTACCCCCAATATTTGGAACATATGGGGGTGGTGACAACGATAAGGTATAGCTGTTGAGCATGTTCGAAACACAGCATCCATATCATGCAACCTGAGTTGGGAACAACAAATGAGTGTTGACCGCTGACCATATTTGCAACACGGGACTTGAATCAATTTTTCATTCGAGGTCCTTGAGGGAGTTGTCCTGAAATGATAGGAGAGCCCTTAGGAAAAATATTTGTACCATTTGGGGGCCCTTTTGGATGTGAATGATGATAGATTCCCAAGTATAGGGAGTGTGTGAAGCATAAATACACACGTGCAATTTATCATCAAGAAGGATAGTGAAAGATGTGGAGATCTCTAGGGGAGGGGATATATGGTGTGGTCATAATGAACCCAATATAGAGGAGGGAAAAGCCGTCACCATACCATGTTTTCCGACCTGAGGGGAGATCCTGAAGTTTAGGGATGTCCTAATAGACAAAATGTTTGGGAGTTCTTATGTATTCCATAAGGATGGGAATCAAGCCATATGTATTTCTTAAAGGCCATGCAGTTTAGCAATGTGCAGTGAGGACGTGGGAGAATAGAAGTACGAGGATGGGGCACATGGTGAGATCATCGTAATCCTGACATGAGTGGGTCCAAAAGATCCTACATGACACCATGCGGGATCCTCCAAGAGAACTATACCCAGGGGATAATCTATGAGGTATCTAGGGTCTAAACTCAAGATGAGGAATCTGAGAATTCCTAGGTATCCCACAAGGATGGGAATCAAGCCATGCATAATTCTTGAGGTGTTGTGTAGTTTAACATCGTGTAGAAAGGACGTGGGAGAATAGAATAATGAGGAAGGGTATATAGTGTGATCATCATAATCCCACCACGAGTGGGGCCAAAGAATCCTACACTACACCATGTAAGATCCCCCAAGAGAACTACACCTAGGGGGATAGTCAAAGAGAAGTGTTTGTGGTTGGACTCTAAGACAAGGTGTCTGAGCGTTCCTACGTATCCCATAAGGATGGTAATCAAGCCATATGTAGTTCTTGAGATGTAGTTTAACTTCTTGTGGGACGAGATAGTTTAAAGTCATGTTGGACTAGACAGTTTAAGGTCATGTAGGACTGTAATGGTATATCTACCACTCATGTTTTAACGTCATGCTGGAAAAATGCTGAATATTTTTACGTCCTTCAGTTCGGACGAACCAAACATTTTAATGCCTTGTGGTATGGACAGAATAGTTTTAGGTCATGTGGGACCAGGTACCATTTAACATCCTTTGGGACTACATACAGTTTAATTTCATGTGGTACATAACATTTTAAGGTCATGTAGGACCCCATTTTATTAGGCAAAGTACCGCTTGAGGAACTTGGCATTATTGGGAGGATATATATGCTCATCATCCATGGAAACCAAGGAGTATGCGCCATTGGGATAAATCATGTGAATGATGCAAGGTCCTTCCCATTTGGACTCCAATTTTGGTGGCTTCCATCTAGGTATCATCGGTTTCCTTAGGTCCAACACCATATCACCTTTCAAAAAAGAGTGGAGGCAAAAAAATTTGTTTAAATATCTAGTTATCTTGTTCTAATTCCTTTCTAGATTGTGTAGGGCACGAAGCATGTTCTCTTCGAGGGCTTCCAAATCATCCAGACGGACTTCAGCTACATTATCTACCACTTTCTAATCATATACAATTGTGCGTAATGAAGGTGACTGGATCTCGATGGGCAGGACGGCCTCTGTTTCACCAGGAAGTATGGGGTCACCTGTGTGCAATTGCAGGTCGTATCCGATAATCCCAGAAGGTGTTGGGGAGCTTGTCCAGCCAACCCTTCCTATTCTAGCCAACCATTTTTTGTAGAATGTTAGAGAGGGTGTTTTCTTAATTCCTCAATCAAACCATTTTCTTATGCGTGATAGCGGGAGGTGTGGTTATTACAGATGTTGTACTTGGCGTACAATTTCTTCAACAATGTTTCCTGGAAGTTGGTTCCATTATCAGTGATAATAGAGTGATGGACTCCAAATTGGTAGATTATGTTAGAGATCACAAATTCAATGATATAACGGGCCTTGAAATCCTTGATAGGAACCACTTCTACCCACTTGGAAAATAAATCCATAGCAATCAGGATGAACCAGCACTGGCATGCTGTCATCGGTGGATATTTTCCCACGACATAAAGTCCCTAAACCTAAATTTTCCAAGAGTACATGGTAGTGTGGAGAGGCTCTGGTGACCGATACATAAATTTGGCATGAATTTGGAACACATGTAACCTCTTGGAAAACTCGATGCAGTCACAGATCATGGAGGGCCAAAAATACCCTAGTCTCTAGATTTGTTGAGATAACTCCGGATCGGTCTGATGAGCCCCGCAGGAACTAGCATGAAACTCTTGTATGACTTGAGAAATTTAAACTCCTTGTATGAAATGGAGGAGAACCCCATCAAACCCGCCCTTTTAGTGGATCTGCTCGAGACCAGGACCACTTTGGATGTTAAACTGCAGCACACACATCGAATTTACTCACCCTCAGCTCAATCTACCGGGAGATTACTATTTTAGAGGTACTCGACAAAGGAGGTTCTCCAGTAAAAAATCACTTTAATCACTGCATATGGGGGACCTGTAGGTCTTAACGTGGAGGAATTGGTGGTAAGGTGGCTCACATGTGGGCTATCATTATCATTTGAAGTGACGGGAGCGATGACGCTCTGGTGTGCCACGTGGATAATAAAATCATACTATTTAGTCTCCACAATTGAGGCAGCTAGGATGGCCAGGGAATCATATTGACCATTCTGGGATCGAGGGACATGAGTAACATCTGGCCAAGATGGGAACTAGGCCATCAATTGGAGGTTTTATTACAATAGTGGTATGAGCTCGGACTTTCTGACAACATAGTCATCGTTGATCTACTTGATGACTAGTTTGGAGTCCCCTTTCACATGTAAGTGAGGAAAATAAATCTCGAGGGCCAGATCAAGGCCAGTAATGAGGGCCTATTACTCCACCTCATTATTGGTACATCCCTTTGATAGTAGGAGTGAATATGGAAAAAAAAGCTTGTGCTGGAGTGATGAAGATGACACCTAGGCCTACTCTATTGAATCTGGGGTCATTGAGCCTTCTTCCAGTGGGGCTCTGGGAAGCACCATCAATGGGCATTTTCCAATAAAGAATTAATTTTTCTTCTGATAGGATTGACACATAAATGAAATCAAGGTCTAGAGACTGGTCCGCAGGATTTGGATGGGCGGAAAGGAAGTCTTCCAATGTTTTCCCCTTAATAGCCTCTTGAGGGAAAAACCTGATGTCAAACTGCTGAAGGATTACTTACAACTAAGCTAGATGGCCTATCAGCATGGGTAAGTTCAAGATGTACTTCCGCAGATCCACTCAAGACACCAACTGTACCTCATGATGCTATAGGTAATGCTTCAATTTCTATACTGTGAATACCAACGCATGGCAGCTCTTCTAGATAGAAGATTATCTGGTATCTGTATCGAGGAGTATGAGGCTGCGATAGTAGAGAATATTCTATGTTTCCTCATTGTTATTCTGGGAAATAAGGGAACCAATATATCATTCTAGGGTGGTCACATGAAGGACCCAAAAATTTTCAGAAACATGTGGCACTAGAACAAGAGGTTGTAATAGGTACTTCTTTATTTTCTTAAAAGCATTCTGACATTCTTCATCCCATTGATAGATAGTGCCTTTCTTCATGAGCCAAGAAAAGGGCTTACACTTTCTGGCCAAATTCTCAATGAATCATCATATGTAGGCCAAGTGGCCTTGAAAGCCTCAAAGCTCCCAAATGTTGAGTGGAGGAGACATCTGACTGATGGGCTTGATATTCTCTAGGTCAATATTGATGCCCCTATATCTGACAATGAAGCCAAGAAACTTTCCATAGGTAACCCCAAAGGCACACTTCAATGGGTTCATCTTTAGGTGGTGGGAACGGAGGAAGTCGAACACTTTCTCAAGGTCCTTGATATGGTTTTGATGATGGTGATATTTGACCACCAGATCATCTACATAACATTCAACCATTATCCCGAGGAGCAGCAAAAATATGTGATGCATAGTCCGCTAATAAGTGGCACCTACATTCTTTAGACTTAAGGGCATTACCTAGTAACAGAAAGTACCTTGTGGTTCCCTAAAGGTTTTTAACTCTTATTCCTTGGGGGCCATTCGGATCTGATTATATCCAAAATACCCATCCATGAAAGAGAGGGCCTAGAACCTAGTTGTGGCATCAATCAACAACTCCAGCACGGGAAGGGGAAAATCGTCCTTCAGATAGTGACATTTGAGATCCCATTATTAAATGAAAACTACGATATGTTTATTCGTCTTCCTGACAGGCACAATATTTTCTAACCACCTGGGGTACTAAACCTCCTTAAAGAAATTGTCTCTAATGAGCTTATCAACTTCAGTCTCGACCATGGCACCGTGAGAAGGGTGCATATTTCTGGAAGGCTGCTTAAACCTACGGTGGTTTTTTGGGAGACCGAAATGGTGAACAGATACATGGGGATCTAGTCCTGACATTTCATTATAGCTCTAGGTGAATACATCACAATGTTGCTTCAGGAAGTCCACATACAACTATTTCTCTTTGAAAGGCATAACGGCACTAATCAATGTGGGTTTCAGATCAGTCTCGCCACCAAGGTTCACTAGTTCGAGTTCATCGACCATGGTGGAGATTCCCTCTTCAAAAGTGAGAGGAGCATCCTATAAATCCTCTTATTTACTTATGGAAGAGGGATCCTCGGTGGGAGGAGATTCCTATGAGTCAACAGATACCGATGGGAAGTCAGAACCAACCTCAGCAGTAGTAAACACTATGTCAAGGAACTCTTGTGCTTCCAAAACCATAGTGATGAAAGATCTCGATCTGATCCCATCTGGTCTTCAGTCCAAGGGGACAATCTTGATGATATTGAAAAAATATTGACGCTTTGGATTGAGCTGGTTTATGTCGACCCAGCAGAACAAGAAAGTATGATGTATCACCATTTCCATGGGGAGGACATCACGGTTCTTTAAAGGGGTAGGGGGCTCTAGGACCACCCAAGCCTGATTTGTGTAGGAGTATGAGGTGATATTTCAGTTTAACATAGACTTGGGGATGTGCTCCCCCATCATTCTAGAAATAATGAAGCATTGTCCCATATCTGTGTTCATAGCCTCTAATCGGTGGATTGGAAAGATGTAGGCATCATCCAGATTTTTTCACAGGTTTATCAGAGCCATAGCATATTCAACCTCATTATTCTGAATCTTCTTATCCTTTATCTTGTAATAGTCGACATCCAGATAGAGTTCTTTACAAGAAGAAAAGGGATATGCATCACCTTGGAGTACGCCCACTCGACCATTAAGGGAGTACTTAAGGCACTGGTGATACGATGAAGGGACCGTCGCATGCAGGTTAAACCATGGTCTGCCCATCAACGTATTGTAGGAAGTGTCTTGGGAAACAACTATGAACTCATTGTTAGAAACTAGGACACCGAACTGGGTCTTCATGTGGATATTGATGACCGGTGTTTGTTTCTTCCTATTATCACCTTGAATTTTTAGATCAGAGTGACTCATATCATCCTCAGACAAACCTAGTTTTCGCAATGTCTGGGTCGGGATTAGGTTGATCCCAGAGCCTATGTCAAAAATATATCGACGAACCCCCATGCCATTAAAATGGATGGTGATGTACAGTGGGTGGATGTGCCCCTGTATTGTAGAGCCTTCATCCTATCTAGAGAACGAGATAATGGCTTGGCATTCAGCATGCTCGGCCGCCTCAACATGGAAGGCTTCTGCAGCTGCTACATCCATCTCAAACTGGAGGGGTCATCTTAAAGCATCAGAAAGGGCTTCACGCATATCCGCTGATAGTCGAAGATCCCCAAGGATAAAGAGCATTTCCGGAATGCTAGAAAGATGCTTGAGGACATCATAATTTCATGTCAGGCGTTAAATTATTCTAACAAAAGGTTGCTCTGTGATAGGAGGTACGGTGGGCCCTGCCAGCTGGACAGGCGGCTGACTGGTGTTGGGAGTGTCCCGCTTCTCACTAGACGAAGCATGTGGAGTGACTACTAGATGAGGGCCACTTTGCTGATCACAATACGGTTGGGATGGATCTACCTAATCTAGCAACACAAATGGTGGTGAAGGCATACCTGATGAGACCAGATGAGTAGGTTGTGTGTGCAGAGCTCTGTGTTGGGCCTACTGCCTGGTTTCTGTAGCATGCACAGCCTAGATATAAGTACTGACTGAGGCACTCTGATGACCCCTATAGCCATTGTTCCATCGACGCTGGCGATAGCTGGGGACATTGGAAGGGTCTGCCTATCACTCCTCGTCATCAGGAATCGTGTAGTGGTTTACCAGCTCTACGGTGTTAACTGAGGCATACCCATGAATTTCACTTGAAAAATACTCCACCGCTGGATGGATTCTAGGGGGGATCACCATTCTTGGGGGCATGAATTCACCAAGAGTATGGGATGATGATGGCATTAGTGGGGGACATTGTTTTCCCTTTCGTCATTGATACTTTCTCTTCTGGGAAGAGGGCGTATGATCAATTGACGCAGAGCTACTGGTGCTGGATGACGTAGCTTCTTCTGAAGGTTTAGATCTATTCATACGTGTAGGGATAATACCATGGGCACATTCAACTATCTTTCGAGCTATCCAGTTGTCAAACTTCTGGGACTCGTGGTTGGTTACCTGATGCCACTCACCTTCATTGTCACTATTACTGTCTGGATTCACGAAGACACATTCCACCTGTGATAGAGCTAGACCTAACATAACTATGTTGTTATAAACATGATCTTGAAGATATTCTTTAAACACATAGCACTATTTGAGGGTGTTCCCTGTGATCGGGTGATAGGGGTAGTAATTAGGGCGATCAGTGAGGTTCTCCTCTTCTGGCCTCCTTCATTTAGGAAAACATATAAGTACCTACTCCAAGGCACTTCAGAAATAACTGGGGACCTAATCCTCATTGAAGGAGTAGGTTGGATTTCTCCTATCTAAAAAGGGGGATTTGGGAGCCTAACCCTAACGAGGTACTAGAGGAGCGTGTCAAGGAGGTGGAACCAAGTTGTCTCACATGGGTGGTGGTGGTGAATTACGCAGGGGCGTCTGCCTATTCTTTGGTGGGCGTTGTTGGTTCAGAAGCTACACTTGAGCTGGAGGGCCCCTATGGGGTTGTGGAGGTGGCTCTACTAGTAACAACTCTAATTTCCAAGGGGCCTCTATCTACACCACCATGGAGGGCTCAGCCTTAGCGTCCCTTCTTGGAAGAATTACAGGAGGCAACGAACACACCTGTTTGGCCTACTACAAGGCTTCTTCTAGGTGTTAGGCCTTATCAGAGAAGTATTATAATCCCCTGAGGTAATTCTGGGTGATCAGAGAGGGGAATAGTTCTGTCCTTACATTCTCCACACACATCGTCAGTAGATTATATTGAGCATGTGGCATGTCGAGGGAGTACGTGATCCCTTTCCACTGGGTGAAAAAGTCTGAGAGGTTCTCATCAGGCCTATTCTAGCCCTTGAAGAAGTCCGAAATACTATTCTTCTTAATGGTAGAACTGAACTAGTAGAGAAATTTCCTACGATTATCTTCCTAGCCAGCTACTGATCTGATGGGTAGCTGTTTTTACTAGACAAATGTAGGCCCTTCCAATGTCTATACAAAATACTAGAGTTTGGCGGCCTCTTGCTGTGCTGGGATTCCTAACATGGGTTTGAACCTTGAAATGGTGTGGGCCAAATGTTGTAGTGGGTCGCATGTCCTGATAAAGGGGGGAAAGGTGGGATTTCTGAAATGCGGGGGTGCTGGAATATCAGCAACCCATGCCGGATAAGGCTTTCCATTAGGCGATATTACCACATTTCAAGTATCTAAAGCTTCAAGGCGGGAGATGTGTGTTTCCATTGGATCATCTGAGCGAGGTTTCCTATCTTAATAGGGATCCCAGACTACAAGCGTGTTGATAGGTTCTTCAACATGATAAGCAGGCCTGGCAGCTCATGGAGCGGCTGGTGGGATGGCATGTGAAGCGGCTGGGGGAACTTGAGCTGGGTCTTAAGGATTTTCACACCGTTTAGGATGATTTGGTGATACATACCACACTCTCTTTCCATAGGCTCTGGCTTCTACCATGTCTATGGGGGTAGGACTATCAGGTTCACCTAGAGGGAATTTACTGAGGGGAAGTTGTGTATGCCCCTGCTTCCCCGATCAAGGATCACCATAGTCCGATCATCGCTCTGTAGCGCGTTTAGAAAGGAGGTCGTCGGCCATATTCTTGTGTTCTGTGAGTTTTTGATGCAACACGACTTTTTTGGGATCATCCTATGTCTTCTGCATTGATCCATATGGGTTGGAGGTTTTGGAGGCTCTGAGGTTCTATTTTCCCTTGTTTAGATTCTGATCGAGGGTTAATGACTCGGTAGGTACAGGAAGACCCCGTAAATTATTTTGCTGGAAAGTGATCCTTCCCAATAGATCCAATAGGTGTGAGACTCCATCAGGGGGTAGGTCCTCTCCAATAATCTCTAGCTTGTTCTCTCCATTAGTAGATTGTCCAAGTTAACCGTGAACCTACCTGGAGGTATATCCTTAATGTCGCCCAGAAAATTGGGATGGCGCTAGATAGAACTGCAATGGAAGGTTGCGTATTACCCCTAACCACGGATCTGCATGTGGGGGGAAGCCTACTTGATGATCATTCGGAGCACTTTAAAACTCTGGATGTGTCATTGTTGGAGGGTCCTATGGTAGCCTGGTGACTCATGGAGTTGAGCCATAGGGAGTACAGCCAAATCAACCAGACGGCATTGTTAGACAATGTCTTTGAAGTTTGCTTCACTCCTGGGATAAGCCACTCATCAATTATTGAGATGAAATTGAGTTTACCATAGGTTCTAATGAAATCATCCAACCTCCTCCTAGGTGAGTGCTTCTAGTGCCATGAAATTTGGCATGCAACTGGGAAAAACATCTCTAGGAAATGGTCCTTCGCAAGAATTTCCCACAAGATCCTTGGGATGGACTCAGGGTATGGCCCTTGATTTCCCCACTCATCAACTGGAGGTGGCTAGGGAACCGGTAGTAGTACATAAGCAAACCACTGAGTCGGTAGGCTGGACAATGGAGATTACGGCAAGCGGGCTGACAAGCCGCCACATATTGGGCTATCCGTTGAAGAGTGAAATGACTTATCCACCACATCATGATAAGAGGGGTTGGAGACCACAGTTTATGGTGTAGGGACTACGACTGCTGGTGGTAAACCCCACTTTTTCTTGTCCTCCATCAGTCCCCAGAATAACTCAATGTTATCTTTGGTCGAGGTAGAGGGTGCTTCTAGTGATGATGGTGGCGATTGCATGGTCAGACCCTGGGGTGATGCCAAATCTTCATCTTCTTAGATGTATCTGCAGAGTGAGGCAGGAATCTGATGGACCTCACATTTTGAAAGGATGAGACTGATGCACCTTATTCCTGCCCTGACCCTTGACATAGAGGATCTGGGTGAGTGTTTGTTTGCTGAGTCACATTCCGCCTTAGAATCTAAGAATCACACAGGTTTAATCTCGGTCTGAACATTCCCATCATTCTTTTTATAGTAGCGGTGACCCACCCTTCTATCCCATGAGGGCTCTTCGGAACAAGGTATATTTCTAGCTTGAGGAGGAACTTTGGTCGAAATAGTTCTAGGGTGGAGAGGAATTCTACCTGAGTGAGATGGGGTGTAAGGAGCACCTGGACAGATGTCGAAGAGAACACAGGGAGGACCTCTGTTTCCATCGGCTGACATGCGGAGGGAATCTCTGCAAAAAAGTGTCAGAGCGGGTAGGACTTCCATTGTAGCTAGTGGTAGAATGGGTTGGGCCTCCATTCTTACGTCCCCTAATAGCGTCAGTATGAGGAGGGTCCTTGTACAGGTCGAGCAGAACACAGGTAGGACCACTGTACTGGGGGTTTATGAAGCGAGGAAAACCCCCACTTCTCTGGTTTATGGGACAAGGAGGACCTCTGTCAACTACTGTAAGTACAAGGGGAAGACCCCCATGCTGACAGTTGACTGGATGTATAGTATCTTCACGCTGGAGACCTGCGACAGGAGGGACGACTCCATACTTGAGGTCATGGTTGTGAGGGAGGCTCATGTACTGAGTGTCACTAAAATGGGGAATACCCTCATCCAGATTGAAGGTGGCATGGGGAGGACCTCCATGCCGAACATGGGAGCGGGATGGACTCGCGCTCTCATTGGTGAAGGTATGGGGAGGACCTATGTACTAGGTATCATTGCCCCAGGTCAGCCTACAGTAGGAACTACCTGTATCGGTGACCAGGAGTGTCAACCCAGCCAACCCATGGGGTGGTTGGGGCCTCAATCTAAGCCTAGAATCTGTATTCTATTATAGTATATAGGTAGGGAACTGAGGTTATACGTCAGTGGTGACACGATCCATGGTATTCGTTGACGCTGACGCTCCCTCGGTGGGAAACCTCCTTGGCCTTCGTCCGATGCTAGCATCGAGTTAACTGGGCTAGGTCTGGTGGTGTAGGTTCATAGCTTACCTTCTCTACAGCTTATGGGGTCGGGGTGGTGGCATTGACGCATCCTAGTGGGGGACCTCCTTGGGATTCCCTGGAAAAGGATCTTGATTAGGATAGCTTGGATATCCCTCACCTCATTGGTGTAGGGGAGGGAGTCATCGAAGCGTTCTAGGGAGAGGCTCCCGAAACGATTTTACATTAGAGTGGAGAGTAGTGTCTCCCTGTGCGGCCCTTGGGGGAGGTGGTGGTGATGAGGTGCATAAGTATCTAAGTCTTGACGGGCCATATTCCAGGTTGGGATAATCCCATCTTCCTCATATTGTTGAATGAGGTCATTCATGACCCTTCATTGAATGATTTTAGAAGGGGAGATGGGGCATGGGCGCCTTGTAGCAGTGGGTGTGGAAGCTATCGCAGAAGCGGTGGAGCCACATGGGATTGCCTCATTGAAGTTTCCCCTACCCCGGTATCAGTGGGTGAGTGGTGATTAGTTTCTCTTTATGGTAGCTTGGGTCATGGAAGGTAGAGAGATTAAACCATCAATGCTGCAAGGAGGAAATCGACGTCCAGTGCCCCAGTGTCATTTATTATTCCATGGGTGGAAGGAAGGATCCACATTGATAACATCACAGACCGGGATGTCCAACGTTCAACAGCCCCAACTTCTGGTGAGTTTCACGCTAGGCCCACTATTTTCTTGGTGGGACCTGGCACTGGATACATGGATCTGGTGACGCACTAGTCCACTAATTTCTCAAATGCTACTAATCTCCATATTAAGAAGAGTAACTTATTATTGGTTTCAACATCTCTAATTTTTATGCTTTTGTTGGGGCGCACACACCTGTCTATGGAGGACACACTGATTGTGGCCCCGCATTCTCGCATTCCAAAGGTAGATGTCATCTGTCACTTATTTAGGGATGTTTGCTCCATGATCAAAACTGGATGATGGGATGTCTGTTTCTCCTTTTGTGGATTCCTCTTCAGAACTCATCACCTAGTCCGAGTATCCCTAATAGATGAAGACATTGTTCGTGAATCTCTTCCTAGTGACATGTCTTCATGGACTCTGATTAATTACGCTGCTTCTGTCGGGACATTTCAAGGGGTTCGGTCAGGGGAGTAGTCACTTTGAACATTGTCGGAATGTCTGGATGCTAGAACACCAGTGCATCTGGATTTCTTCTCCTTATGATAGGGTTTATCGAGGGCTTGGAAGCCTGAGGCATCCCATGTCGAATTCGGGGAATTATATGACATAGTCATATCTCTGAGGTTTTCCTAAGATTCTCATGTTTAACACAGGGTATGTCACAAGGTTAACATCTAGCGGAGATGGATTGGACTGATTATAACACTAATGGGAGTGGATCAGATGCGTGAAACGCATAGAGGGTTCATTGATGTTGGGTATAACGCATGGTTAATTACATGATTACTACTAGGAGTAGCGAGAAACTGGGTGGCATGATCTCAAAGGGATGTGGCGGCCCAGGTAAAAATTAGGATAGATGATGTAGAGTTGATTGAAGTGGATAAGGGATGAGATGGAACCACCATGAAGGTGACGGTAGTGTTGGGATTGAACCTCAAAGAGGACTCCTACGTATCCCCATGGTAGTGAATCAAAGTCCGCATAGTTCAGGATTGGGGCATGGAATCAGGGTGTGCGCATATGATAGTTACCCGAAGACGATGTTGGGGATTTTGCATGGTTAGTATCCCGGGTTGGTCTAACACTCGACGGGCAGACTAGAGTTGTGGGTCCCAACAGGGGGGACACCAAAGTTTACCAGTGTTTGGGTTTGAACCTCAGGGAGTCTTCCTTCGTACTCTGCCTAGGAGGAAGGGATTAAACCCATGTAGTTCATATTACAATGGCTTACCATCATGTGGGTTGATAATGGATTACTGGTGTTTGGGGATCCAAATGGATTACCGCTGGTTAGGGGAATAAAACATATTACCATTGATTGGGGGAAACAGCTTACTGTCGAGTGGTGGAAATAGCTTACCATCGATTGGGGGCAACGACTTACCGTTGATTGGGGTTGGACCTCAGGAAGGCTTCCTATGTACCTTGCCTGGGAGATAAGGATCAAATCCCACGTAGTTCAAATGGGTATATTTTAACATCATGTGGGATGAACATGAACCGATGTGAAGGGGTCGGGACAAATAGGTGTTGGGCTTGGACCTTAGGGAGTTGTCCTACATATATTGCCATTGAAAGGATCAAATTCCACGTAGTTATGGAGAGATTTTGGTGAACCAACATGATGAGGGTCGGGACCAATGGTTGTTGGGATTGAACCTCAAGGAGGCATCCCACATACCATGACTTGGCAAGGATCAAAGTCCACGTAGATTTTAATTGGTTGTTGAATAGATGTGAAGGGGGTCAGGATCAGTAGGTGTTGGTCTTGAACCTTAGGGATGCTTCCTACATACCTTGCCTTGGCAATAATCAAAGTCTACATAGTTCAGAATGGTTTGGTGAACCAACGTGAAGGGGGTCGGGACTAGTAGGTGTTGGTCTTGAACCTCAGGGTGTCTTCTTGCATACCTTGACTTGGTAAGGATCAAAGTCCACATAGTTCAGAATGTTTTGGTGAACTGATGTGACGGATGGAAGGACCAGTAGGTGTTGGGCTTGAACCTCAGAGAGGCTTCCTTCGTACCTTGCCTTGGAAAGGAAAAAATTTCACGTAGTTAGGAATGGTTTGGGGCCTATGCACTAAGGCGGACCAGAGAGGATGTCATGGTCGATGCTTACTCTAATCCCACGTGAGTCATGCTTGGTGTGAGAAACAAGAGGTAAGAAATACTTAATGATCACGTCACAAAAGGTGTGTCCATGAGAAGTGGAGTGGAGATTACATGTGGTTATCGGACCAAAGAGGAAACAGGGTCTTATGCACGGTTATCAGCCCAGGGAGATGAAGATTGGGACATACTATAGGATGGAGGCTCGGGTGGCGACAAAGCCCAATGGGAGATGGACGAGATGACAAATGTCTCGGTGCCCATCTCTCCTCTAGTCTTTGGAAAGGAAGAATATAGGAGTAGGAGCAGTGTTACCTCCTGAAATAAATGATAGGGGATTACACCAAGGTGGTTTCCCTTCCCTGTGGATAGATGCCACTCCAGCAAAGAGGATTTCATTCCATGTGAGGAAGATCTCACTCCCATGGAGACGAGCGGGTGTAGAGAATGTCCGAGATAGGGAACCCCACGTATGATGCACGGGGTGAGGCCACAGTTTAATGTTATGTGTTGAAGAATGTGGTGCTTGTTAGTTTAACATCCTATAGCTCGTACGAGGTGGGTTCACTCCGCAACCCTAGGAATTACATAACTGATACCTACCCACCTTTGGGGAAGTGAAGGAATCAGCAATTCCATGGTGAGGGGGTGTTGTGGGGTGATCCATTTAGGGGATCACATTCGTGTGGCTATGCGAAGAAGCAATATAAATTACAATGCCTATGCGAATAAGCATAAGGATAACCAAAGAAACATGAAGCACTGCCCATGGGACCTTGAAATCACTTTGTACAAGCATGTAGGGCCATACGACAGAAGGGTGTGTAACATAGGTGTCTTTTGTGTAAGAGGTTCCTGAAGATGGTTCTTGGGAGAGCGACATCGAACACATGCTAAATAGATCACACGAGGAGAAAGGATTGCATGTAAAAGGGGTGGTTTACGTGCAATAGGCATGAAAATAGGGGGTTGTTGCATGAAAAAGGACAAGTTGAGCTGAAAATAAGATTTCCATGCAAGTGGAAGGGTTTGTGTTCAAGGAGGGCATAAGGTTTTTCATGCAAGTGGAAGGGTTTGCGTGCAAAGAGGGGCCGAGGATTGGCATGCATATGGAAGGGTTTGTGCGCAAGGGCCCAACACTTAAGGACTTGGGAAAGGGTCAAGCCCTAGGTGGTCTCGCGTGAAGGTGGAGCCCTATAAGACCTATCATGGAAAATAAAATACCTTGAGGTTATCTTTTATGTGTGGAAGAGGTGAATTCTGCGCAGGGGAGATTTTTTGGATTCTTTAGCCACTGAAAGTGTGGGGGTGCACTTCTATTTATAGGAAATCGAAGGCCATGGGCGCGTGTGGAATTCATCCCACGTAGAAAACCTAGACCCAGGGGAAGTGTCGTGGAAGTCACCCTATTGGAACACAAAAAACAATTCAGGTCATGACAGTTTTCCATGCGAGGAATCAGTTTTTTGTGCGGGGAAGCGGTTTTCCGCACAGCACTCCGGTTTTCCGTGCAGCCTTAGGGTTCTTCCCATGATTGATTGCCGAGTCAAAATATGCCTTCATTTTATCCAAGGATGGATTATTGGGACCTTTGGAAGATTTTGACATCTACAGTTATAATAGATCAATAATTTAATATTATAGTCAAAAATGGTGATTATGGCCTGAGAAAGATATTTGTGTCACAAAAACCCCTTACTACTTTTAATAAATTTTTAATAAAAATTCATTATGAACATAAAAATTATATTGATATATAAATACAATTAATTTAATAATTTAATATGTAAAGATAATTTTTTTGAAGCTATATACTCTAATTAGATAAAAAATTTGATCATAAAATTAAAAAATGTCTCGGGGAAGGAATGTTGGGACGAAAACCCCTTACCGCTTTAGTAACTTTTCGATCAGAAAACCTTGAGAGATAAAATTTTATATTTATTTTTTTATAAAAATAAATATACTATATTTAGGATATAATATTTAAAATTCTTGGTACACACACCTTGATAATTAAAATATGATCATAAATACAATTCATGTCTCAATAAAGAGAAATTGAGACGGAAATCCTTACCTTATTTCCCTACTTAGTCAGATACACTCTAACTTCTTTTAAAAGACTTATAGATAAAATAATAATCCATTTAATAGCCATATTCATATATTTTACCTTTTATATTACTAATTTATAATTATTTATCATGTATTTAATGGTTTTTTATATCTTATTTCAACCATACGGTGTTAATAACTTTTATGGTTTTCACATGTTTTATAATATTTATATTAATATCCTTCCTCTAAAACCATGTTAATCAATAATATATCATTTTGGATACTTTAATTTATATCTTATATTGATTTATAATTCTTTTATATTATTGAAAAATTGTTTTTGTTACACTACATGAAAATGGAACCAGTGTTGTCTTATTTTGGTGATTTAGAGAATAAAAAGATACTTTAATAATAAGCTAAAAATTTAATATAATATTTTAAGAAAAAAATAAAATTCATTATTAAGCAATTATATTATAATAATAATATTTTTCTTGTTCCCTTATTCATACATAATATTAGTTTAAATCATTGTTCACGTATGTGGTTATACCAACCCAAACATGAACAACCTGTAACTCACGTGATGAGTATAGTTAATTTTATTTTATAGAATATCATTTTTTATTAATAATAATGATATTTTTGTTATTTTTTATTATAAATATAAAATTTTATTATTTTTATTTAATGAATTAAAAACTAGAAGAAAAACAAAAATGATATTCTTTGTGGAGATAGTAGTTTGCATAGATGCACGATTGAGGATCTATTTTTTGTAGTGGATGGAAATCTATAACTACGGGTTTTATCATTAATATAAAAACATATAAACATAATAATGGTAATGGAATTATTAAATTATTATGTTGATATTATATTTGGAAGAGTAATATTAAGAATTAAAACATAATAAAGAGATAATACATTTGATGGAGACTTGATCATTCTTGAAAGTCCCCTTTAAAATTATAGTATTAGGGTAACAATGATTGTCTAGGGGATTATTTTTATCAAAGAGGGGACTAGTGAGAGTAAAATTTCAAATTTCAAATTTCTAATATATAATTTTAATGTAGATTTTATCATTAAATGGGTTTAAGTGGTTCGATTTTATAAGATAAGAAAATTGCACTTTTGGAAATTCCCATAATTTCTCCATAATTACATGACACTATTCACAGAAAAATTTCTAAAAAGTGGTAAAATTAGAGTGTGGGATAATATGAGGTTATAAATAATATTATACACTTATTTCCAAACATTTTTTTCCATTTCCCCTTAGTAAAACACTATTATCCATTTTATAATTTTTCTTGGTTAACTAATTTTTAACCTTAGTAATTAATTGTGATAATTAAGATTTTTTTTATTAATTGAATTGAACCTTCTAATTTAAAATTTTAAAATCATTTTATCATAAAAATTTCTTAAGTGTTTGAAATTTTCATTTTAATATAAATCACGTAAAAACATTGTTTATGGAAATGATGATTTTAAACATTAAATTTATATATAATATAAAATTTTAATTATAACAAATTTTAATGAAATTAATTGATTAGTAAAAAAAATTAATGAAGGGTATTAGGATTTTGAGGAAAGAAAAAAAATAATTCCTATCTTGAAAATAGTTCATTTAATGAGAATACCAAATTTAGTTGTAATAAAACTAATATTTTTATTTAATTCTAAAAATGATTAAAATTGTATTTTGATGATCAAATAATAAATTAAAATTCATAATGATATTCCTTAAATAAATATTTTATTACTTAATATGTTTTTCAAAACATCTAGGATACACTAACATAGTGATAGAATAATAAAAATTATATATTTCTAAAAAAATATGTTTTCAACTTAAAACCAATCATTTCATAAATAAATTAAAAGAACTCATGTTTTTTAAATCTTCATGGGAGAAGTTAAAAATTAAATTTTATTTTTTCAAATTTATTTTCTAATATTTTTAAATTATATTTTCAAATATGTTACAGTATAAAGAAAAATACTTTTATTGTAACATTTTCCAATATTTTCTCATACTAATTATTTATTCACTAAAAGTAATAACTATTAGTGGTATACCATATTATTATTTATTATATATATTTTTAATAATTTCAATATAATAATTTGCATTGGGTATGAATATGACACATATTAGAAAACAATGTAATTATATTAAAGGATCTAAAATATCGATTAGTTACAAACATTATCACATAGAGGTTTGCATATGTAAATTTGACCAAGTGATAATGCATGCATAAAATAAATTCCTGATATTGTAATATAAATTATAAAATTATGTTTTTATAGGGAGAAAACAAAATATCCCATTATTATTTATACCACTAAATCTTGTTTCATGGGATGGGATAGAAAAAAATATCATATACATGAGAGAGATGAGCTACAACTAGAATACATAAAAATTAGACAATGCACCACAAACTTAACCACATAGATAAATAAGTTACCACCATCTCAAATATCATTTGATTCCTCACTAAATCATTCATGTGTGCGGTTGATCTACCACCAAGACATACACAATGTGGATGATCTATCATCAAAATATACCAAATGTTGATGATGCACCACAATCTTATCCACATAAAAGGATAAGGTACAAGAATCTCATGCTTGGATGGACGATGCAACACCGATGAATTTTCTTATGTTAAAAATTTACCACCAAATTAATAGTTTTGAATAACTAACATATTTTCACAATATAACTAGATAGTCCACTTGGTGATCTATTTATCCTAGAAATAACCCATTGAATAAATAAGAAATGCATCATCATTTAAATAATTTAGCTGAAAGTTGTATCACTAATCAAACATTTAAAGCGTGTGATATCCCATTAAACATATATTTAATGTGAACTAAGTATCATCAGTCATGAAAAATTCATATGTTAATCCAATCATCCTCACATTTGGTATTATTTATGTTACCTATTCACATGGAGTGATACAAAACACCCCTTAGGCTCATAATGTCATGTTAGAACCTATCACAAGTCATACATCACATTCCTAGTGTAATATATACATACCATGGGCATCAGAAACCACATGAATAAATTATATATGTTAACTCATGTGATATAAGGATACCAATTGTACCTTATAAATTCATGTACAAAAATTTAACTATTTTTTAGGAATTTAAAACAAAGCGGTATTAAACGCATTTCATTCTACAAATTCAAAACTTGATAAAACCCATCTAGATTAATAGGGTTATATAAACTAGAACTATAAGGGTATTATTAATTGAAAAATACCAGTGGATTCATCATTATATGGTCAAAATCTTAAATTCTTACCCCCCCCCCACATTAGGGCATACCCGATGATACATGGTGGGACAATGATGAAAATATAGAATATAAGATGAATGAGTGTCATTCCCAACCATAAAAATCCAATGAGATGGTCACTAATTATATATAAACATAGAAAGAAGATACCCACCACTTAGTAGAGAAAAAACTAAGGTGGTATTGAGGGTGGAATGAGCCACAACTTTTCAAAAATGGGAGGAAGATTCATATTTCATTGAAAATTTTATCAAAAAAATCAATCAATTAAAATAAAATAAAAAGACCTGACCTATTAGTTTCCCAATTAAACTTCACTAAACACCCACTTTAGTGTGACTGGACATCTAGTGGCCCACCTATAGCTACTTCCCCAATTTCCTCCTATATGAGGTACCCGATAGTAATCCATCAAAAACCCAATGGAATCTATCAAAATAATGATACATGGAACCTAGTTAGGTCTCCCAAAATGGACCTCATACCCCTACTAAAACATTCAAATTTCATTAACCCCTAAAATATATAAGTTTTTCTAGGAATTAGATGAAAATCATACCTCATATATATGATGGGTTTTACAAATCATCACATTTTAACTTACACAAATAAGTCATTTCAAAAACCATATTTTCAAAACAATGAATTAATCAAAAATTCATTCATTTTACCCATTTAATACATCATTAATATGATTTTCAATGGTTACTAAATACATTTCATCATGTGAAATCCCACCCAAAATTCTATTATAAACAATTAATTTCATAAATCATCATTTTATATCAAAATCAATATAATTGACATGAACATAACCTTTGAAAATAAAAGACTAATTTCAATATATTTATTAATTAACATGCTGAAACTTATCCCAAAACCACATAAATTAATTTGAAATCCTATTTATACTTAAATTATAATATCTATTAATGAATAAATATCCTTAAATAACTATCTAATTCCACTCTTAAGAAATTATAATATTATTCTCTACATAATACTTTGAACTAATAAAGTTTAAATCATTTTTATGTATTTATAAAATTTCCTAAATTTACATAATACATTTGAAACACATTAATAATTTCAATAATACAAAACAAATCTATGATTATAAAAACTAAATTTATAGCATGTGAAAATAGAAATAAACTCATTTAAAAATACTTGATTTATTTTCAATTTACCCACAAATTTATAGAATGTGAACATACACTACTAGAAAAACAGTTATTTGCGACGGGCTATTTGCGACGGGATCCCGTCGCAAATAGCCCGTTGCTGAAAACGCCGTCGCAACTACACTTATTTGCGACGGGCCCGTCGCTAAAGCCTTTTTTTGCGACGGGCATTCTCCCCGTCGCAAATAGTATTCCGTATTTTTGTAAAAAACTTTTAAAACAGTTTTTGCGACGGGACCCGTCGCAAATAGCTTTTGCGACGGTTCCGTCGCAAAAACTCTTTTTTAAAAAAATAAAAAAAATTAATAATACTAGTATTTGCGACGGGTCCCGTCGCAAATACTTTTTTAAAAAAAAAATTAAAAAACTATTAATAATACTAGTATTTGCGACGGGCATAGTATCCCGTCGCAAATACTATAAAAAAATAAAAAAAATTATTAATAAATTATTTTAATTAATATAATAATAGAATTATAATTTACAAATGAAAATAATAAATTATTTTAATTACTATAATAATAGTAGAATTATAATTCAAAAATAAAAATAATAGAATATTAATAAATAATTTAATTAATATAATAATATTACAATTATAATTCATAAATAAAAAAAATATTAATAAGTTATTTTAATTAATATAAAAATAATAGAATTATTTTACATTCAAATATTAAAATAATTCAAGTATTACAAAAAAAATAATTAAATTATAATATTATAAAATTTTAATATATATATAAAATTTTAATATATATATAAAATTTTAATATATATATAAAATTTAATATTATAAAATATAAATAATATTATTATTCATATTAATATTGTTATTTAAAAATATAATATTATTAATATTTTATAATGAGACAGAAACTACGAATAGAAAAAAAAATATTTTGATTTCACAAATTTTATAACAGAAATACAAACTCTAATCTGAAGGAGGGGGGGAGGGGGGGAGGTGGGGGATCTGCAGATGGTGGTGGAGGAAACTCCATCCCTAAAGCATGAGTGAGTCGGCGCATGTACTTCATCTGCTCCTGATGCTGCTGCTGCCACCGACTCGCCTGCTCCTCGTACAGCTGCTGCTGGCGTCGACGCTCCTCCTCATGCTGCTGACGCATCTGCTCCTGCTCCTGTCGGAGACTCTCTATCTGTGCAGTCTGAGATCGCAACTGATCCTCATACTGTGTAGAAGAAGATGCACGAGCTCCTCTCGAGCTGGACGCCGACATCGCAGCACTGCCATAATAATCTCCGGGAGTCAGTCGAGAGCCGATACCAACTACCCGGCCCTTCTCGAAGGCATACTGGGTGGCCTGCATCCATGCCGCCTCATCAAACTGATGGGTAGTGGTCTGATCTGATGACTCGGCCTGACTCTCAGGCTGGGCCTGTGCCGCTGCGACCTCATATGACTCCTATAGTTGCAATTTAAAATTAAAATTGTGAATATATTATATGCAGTTAATTTTTAAACTTGAAAACAAATAATACTGACCACGATGTGATGCTGACGATCACCTCTGAGCTCCCCAGTAGCAGGATCACTATACATCCTCCGATATACGTCGTACTCTGTAATATCAGGGTGCTCGACAGCCTATAAGAATAAAAAAAACTGTTAATATTTATAGTTATATAAAATATTTATAAATAATGTACGTACCAGATGATGTCTATGAGTACTGAAAGAACGACTCCCAGCTCGATGAGTCACCTCCTGTCTCCCCCGATTCTGTCTCCCCACCGATGATCTCCTCTGAAAGGCACCACTCAACCAGTGCGCACATAATCCATCCCATACATGGGATGAAATATACTCTGGTCGGTGTGCTCTACATGACTCCTCAAAATCTGACACTCCTGCTTTCTTCATCGCAGCTTTTCTTAAATTGTGCAAAAACTGACGAAGACGATCACGCATGGCCACCTCCCATGCCTCGTGGATGGCGTCACGCATGGTATCCTCGATCGGATACCATAAACCCTACAAATAAATCAAAATATCAAGTTAGAAATGAAATAATTTTCAAAATAAAAATTATTTATTTACGTACGTACCAACCAATGGCCGAACATGGCCTGCTGCACATCAATGGGAATCTGCTCCCATGTGGTCCACGGCTGAGAGAAATAGTTGCGCAAAATAGCGCTGCCCTGTCCGACTGCTATATGCGGAAAACTGAAAAAATAATAAACATTTATTATGTGAATAGATTAATGAAATCTTAGTCAAATCCACAGGTTATCACACAGGTTATCACACCTCCGTGTGCGTGGATCAAACCCAAGACGTGGACGTCGCTCGGGGACGGGGTCAGGAATCATCAATCGTGCAAGACCGCGCCCCCTCCGCGTACTCCCTGGAGCGCCTGCAGGCTGAGGGTCATCTGTCAGCAACTCATCCGCATCAAAAGTCAGGTCAGCATCCGCCAACGCACGAAATGTGGCGTCGTCCATCTGAAACAGAAAATGTTAATGTTAGCAAATAATTGATAATTACTATTATATATACATATATACATATTATGATTGTATATAAATACCATGAAATGCTATCAGTGTTCATCTTCATCATCATATTCATATATGTCAATGTCATCTTCATATTCCTCCTCAACATCATCGATATCCATTCGAGTTACAGTTGCTTCATCTCTTACCGTTTCAAATTCATATGTGACATCATTAACATCATCGTCATCACCGACTCTTAAATGTGGGGTGTCGTCATCGATACTCATGTCTCTTTGTAAAAAAGATTGATTTTGAGTACTCTCTTGAAAAACTTCAATTCTTTGCACATCAGTGAAAGCACATTCACTTTGACTAAACTGATTGTCTCGAATTTTGATTTTTATTACACTCCACCAATCAGTCAAGTCTCTTGATGTTGCACAGTACTTTGCATAATAAACTGGATATGCCTGTTGAGCCAATAAGAATGGTTCATTTACTGCGAGAACACTTTTACATTTAATATCGATGATTCCATGAGTCGGATGAACACGCACGCCTCTCTCTGTAATTATTACTAAATATTGGTAATTATTACTAAATATTGATAATTAATACTAATTATTGGTAATTAATACTAATTATTGGTAATTAATACTAATTATTGATAATTAATACTAATTATTGGTAATTAATACTAATTATTGGTAATTAATACTAATTATTGGTAATTAATAATCATTATTACTAATTATTGGTAATTATTACTAATTATTCCTAATTAATACTAATTATTCCTAATTATTCCTAATTATTACTAATTATTGTTAATTATTACTAATTATTGTTAATTATTACTAATTATTACTAATTATTTCTAATTATTACTAATTATTTCTAATTATTACTAATTATTGCTAATTATTAGTAATTATTACTAATTATTACTATATTGCTAATTATTATTAATTATTGATAATTATTAGTAATTATTGATAATTATTAGTAATTATTGGCAATTATTGGTAATTATTACTAATTATTGGTAATTATTGGCAATTATTGTTAATTATTGGAAATTATTGTTAATTATTACTAAATATTGGTAATTATTGGTAATTATTAATAATTAATACTAATTATTGGTAATTAATACTAATTATTGGTAATTAATACTAATTCTTGGTAATTATTACTAATTATTGGTAATTAATACTAATTATTGGTAATTAATACTAATTATTGATAATTAATACTAATTATTGGTAATTAATACTAATTATTGGTAATTAATAATAATTATTACTAATTATTGGTAATTATTACTAATTATTCCTAATTAATACTAATTATTCCTAATTATTACTAATTATTACTAATTATTGTTAATTATTCCTAATTATTACTAATTATTGGTAATTAATACTAATTATTGGTAATTAATACTAATTATAGGTAATTATTACTAATTATTGTTAATTATTGGTAATTATTACTAATTATTGTTAATTATTCCTAATTATTACTAATTATTGGTAATTAATACTAATTATTGGTAATTAATACTAATTATAGGTAATTAATACTAATTATTGGTAATTATTACTAATTATTACTAATTATTCTTAATTATTGATAATTATTGATAATTGTTCCTAATTATTAGTAATTAAATGAATAATTATCAATAATTAGAAATAATTACCAATAATTACAAATAATAACATTATTAATATATTTTATTATTAATATTAAAATAATATAATTTTCTAATTTATATACAATTCTTCTTTCATCTGTGCGTTTTCTATCTCCACATACAAATAATACATATGAAGACAGCAAACACACAGATGAAAAAAGAATTGTATATATATAAAAAATTATATTATTTTAATATTAATAATAAAATAAACTAATAATGTAATAATGTTCTTATTCCCAATTATTGGTATTTATTACTAATTATTAATATTTATTCTTAATTATTAAAAATTATTACTAATTATTCCTAATTACCATTAACTATAAACAATACTAATAATTTAAATTTATTAAGTAATAAAACAATGTAAACATAATTAAATTACAACTAATTAATAATAATTGAAACTAATAAAAAATTAAAAATAAATAAAAAATTAAAATGAACATAAATACCTTGAAAATTGATCTGTTCTGATCGTTCTTCAAAACTTTAATATCAGCTCCGGAGAAAAAAATTAAACTGGAGAAAAACTCAACTCTAGAAATATAATTTTGAGAGAAGGAGAAGATAAGGAATGAGAATGAAATGAAAAAAACGGATGGGGGTATTTATAGGTTAGATTATTTGCGACGGTCCCATTTGCGACGGGATTCCCGTCGCAAATAGTATTATTTGCGACGGTACCCGTCGCAAATACCTTAGCCAACATTTATTACGGTCAACCGGTAAATAGTTATTTGCGACGGGACCCGTCGCAAATAACCCCTGCCGACATAGTATTTGCGACGGGGGAATATTTCCGTCGCAAATACCTTTTACCGCCGTCGGTTATTTGCGACG
Organism: Viscum album; assembly: GCA_963277665.1. NCBI lineage: Eukaryota > Viridiplantae > Streptophyta > Magnoliopsida > Santalales > Viscaceae > Viscum > Viscum album. Next base: position 697,738,957 of record OY728138.1, on the reverse strand, counting down.
GGAATATTCCCCCGTCGCAAATAAGTTTCCCGCGATTTGGCGCGCATCGCGGGAAAACTATTTGCGACGGGGAAAACAATCCCGTCGCAAAAGCCTAATTATTTGCGACGGGTAAATACCCCCGTCGCAAATACCCAATTTTCCCGTAGTGATAGATATGTTATTTCATTAATAGACTCAATACATTAATGTGAATTTTTTTATATAACATTCTATAAACTAATTTTTTATTCAATATGGAATTGTATCTTTTCTGCAATCTTATTTAACCATAATGAATGATTCTCAAATACATAATAATCAAGTAATAATTGTAATATTTTAGGAAAATAATTCATTAATTGATATTATATTTTTACTGAAAACATCAATTCACGTGCCTACCTCGGCTGACACACCTGACAGGTCAATCGTTGTGTCGCCTGCCGCATCTGATTTTGTTTCAGGTTGTCTGCTCTCATTAGTGCCTGCTATGGGCGGCTCGATTCGGCGGTTGGTTCCTCCCTCTGGCCCCTCATCCCGCGATCACATGTGCAGCTCACCTCCTCCTCTACAGTCATGCGGGATGCTCCTTTTTTGGTGTCATTCTTGTCAAAACAAAATGTTCCCGAAGGGCGTCGTCGATGAGATATTTGCAGCTTGGTCCTCGCTGGTACTGTGGGTACTTGAATCTTTTTATCTGGGTTGCATGCCGGAGTCGTTCTCTAATATTGATTTGGTATCCAATACCAACCTTGCTGTTCTTAAGGCCCTCAAATAACTTTTGAAGGACCTTCCCTCTTCTCCAAGAATGAATGGTAAGGAGGTTCAATAGGCTCCCTCCTCTGTGGATTGTGGGCGCATCACTCAGTCCATGGAGAGAGGTATGTTCACCACCAACACTCGTTCAATGTCCTGCTCTCCAGGCCGCAAGGCCACCAGTCTTTTCTGTTAATGTTTTCTATCATTATTTGGAATGTTTGGGGGATTAGTACCCATGCAAAGACAACCTTCTTTAAGATGGAGGCACGTTAACATAATGCATCTATGATTGATATTCTGGAACCCAAGTAAGGGGAGGACCGATTTTCCACCTTTTCCAAGAAGTTGGGCTTCAGTAATTTCATGCACGGAAATCCTCTCAACTCTCACATATGGATTTTTTGGAGATAGAGTATTTCTGTGGTCTCTTTAGATTTTTTGGATCAGCATATCTCGATCAGAATCTAGGATGAGGATCTAGATGTTTTCTTTTCTTTTGTTTACACGAAATGTGAGGTTTTGGGAAGGACGGACATGTGTCAGCGGCTTTTGGGTTTCTAGGTCGGCTCGTTACCCTAGTTCATAGGTGACGACTTTAATTCAATTGGGGATCCATTGGAGAAAAGGGGAGGAACTGACCTCGCAAACCAAGGCATGCTTGATTTTCATAACTTCTTAGCCAAAAATAGTCTCATTGACATGGGTTTCATCGGGAACAAGTTTACATGGTGCAATAATAAGAAAGGAAATGCAAGGATATGGTGTAGGTAGGATAGGTTCTTGTCAAACCTTCAAGGGATTGATTCCTTTACATGGGCCTCGGTTTCTCATCTTATTAGAACACTCTCAAACCATGATCCCCTTTTAGTAGAATTGAAAATAGAGGATTAGAGGCAGAAAATTTTTTATTACACAACTACATGGCATCATTTAGAGGGGTTTCATCAGGTGGTTATCGACTCCTGGGTCCAACCAGTGAGTGGATTTTCATGGTTGGGTCTTTCGCAACGCCTTTGACATCTCAAAAGTGACCTTATGAAATGGATCTCCATGTCTGAAGGGGGATCCAACCTATAGGATATCAAGTAGGATATTGAGAAGCTTGAAGATGTTTTGCAGAAAAGATGGGATGACGATGCCTTTGTGCTGGCTGAGAAGCATAATTTTCTAGTTGAATCATTGTTTAGAATTGGGAGAATTTGCAGGGAAAATTCATGAGCTCTTTATCTTAAGGAGGGAGATCGGAATACTTCTTTCTTTCAAGCTTGTATTAGAGAGAGGAAGGTGTCAAGGAGGATTAAATTTAAATGTGGGGATGGTTCTTTTACGTTTGATGTGAAAGTGTCAGGTAATATGGATGTTAACTTTTTTCAGGATCTATTGGAAGGTCTGAGGGAGGCCCTTCATGATGATCAAGGTGATCAGTATCAGGCTGAGTCATTTATGGGTTGTATCCTGAGTATGGTGGGGGAGTAAGATGACCAGTTTCTCATCAGAGTTCTAGGGGAAGAAGAAGTTAGAGATGCAGTGTTCATTTTGAAAGAGGAGAGTGCCCCTAGGCCTGACGGCTTCCCTGGGTCTTTCTTCATCACCTCATGGAGTATCATAAAAATCCAGGTGATTGAGGTGGTTCAAGATTTTTTTATAGGTGGTCCTCTTCCAAGAATTATTTGTGCTTTTAGTGTTTTCCTATTACCCTAGGTTAAAGACCCTACCATTCTATCTCAGTTTAGACCAATCTGTCTCTGTAATTTCTCCTTTAAATTTTTTTCCCATGTTTGGAATTGGTGGCTAAGTGGTCTTATACCAGAGCTATTTTTGGACGAACAACATGGTTTTATGTTGGGTCATTATATCCAAGGGGTGATAGGCGTTGCTAAGGAGATTGTCGATGACTTGAATATCAAAGCGATGGGTTCCAATATTATAATCAAGCTGGACAAGAGAAAATATTACTATGGGCTTGAATGGGACTTTAATATTAAAGTGGTGATGAAATTTGGTTTCCATGATTGGTTCTGTGACCTTTGATTTAGGTGTTATGCCGCTCCTTGGCTCTCAATATCTTTGATGGGGAAAGGTTTCAGGTTCTTTAAAAAGGCACGCGGTGTCAGGAAGGGGGAACCCTTCTCTCTATATCTCTTCATACGGGCTCAAGAGGCCTTGTCTCGGAATATCGTGTGGGGCCTGCAAAATAGATCCTTGACGGCTTACAAAAACAGGTTTGGTAGTGGAATGATTTCTCATTTGATGTTTGCTGATGATATTCTCATTTTCATCAATGGTAGGAGTAGGTCAGTCATTGGTATCATGAATATTATCTCTGTGTATGGGAATTTGAGTGGTAAACACATTAACTAGGGGAAGAGCAGTGTGTTCATTTCTAACAAATGCTCTAGAGGCCGCAGCAATAAAATTCAGAAGTGTATTGGTACGCAACGATGTCAACTTCCGATGGACTATCTCGAGGACCCTATTTCAAATGGAAGGATTAAAAGATCAATGATTAGTGACATCATCGATAGGATTACCAGGAGAATATGTAGCTCGAAGAATAAATTTCATTCATTTGGAGGCCATATAACTTTGATTAATAGCGTGTTGGGCTCGATTCCAATGCCTGTTATGGCCATCATTAATCCCCTTAAAGGGACTATTGACATGCCTGAGAAACTAATGAACAAGTTCCTCTAGGATTCCAGCCAAGATGGAAAATTCCACTGGGAAGCTTAGCACCGGTTGGTCAGGCCTATTGATGAGGGAGGCATTAATCTCTACAGCGTTGAGGAGACGATGCATGCCATGCAGGCCTGTATGGCATGGGAGACCATTGAGGGAGGTTCCCTTGGGCTAAATTTATAAAAACCCATTTTTGGAATGAATGGGAAGCTTGTTCTGAGCAACACAGGGGGTTGTCCTACCTTGCTCGGTGCATGTTGGACTGCCTTGAGGAGCTTCAAGACAAGGTTTGCTGGGTGGTGGGAAACGGGGACCTCAATTTATGGTATTCCAACTTTTTTGGGGAGAAACTGGCTTTCCCCGACTGTCCAACTTTCAATTTATCCTTCTGGGAGGCTAGCCTTTATCCGGGTTTCATCGGTTCCATTCTGAACCTGGAGAAGAATGAAATATACAAGAGGATTCAACTTATTGGTGAACCTGATAGGAGGGTTTTTCCTATTCATTGTCAGGGGATTTCAGCAGTGGGGACTTCAAGACTATGAGTCATGTGAGAAGAGGTACAGATGAGTTGGCTTCTAAACTTTGGTGCAAGTAGTTACCCAGCAAGATGAACTTTCTTATTTGGAGGCTAAGAAAATGTGCACTACCTACTGATGAGAACATTAAAAAGAAAGGTGTGGTTTTGTCTTCTCATTGTCAATGTTGTATTTCGCCCAAACATGAGTCCTCATGGCATGTTTTCTTTTGGGGGATTTGTCTATGGGTATCTGGAATTTCATGAACAGTAGTTTGGGTTTGCGGTGCACTAGGGATTCTATCCAAGAGTTTCTAGCAAACTGGTTCCAGGGAGCGATGCAGCCAGGCGGGGAGTCAAAGGCGCGGGTCGTGGTACTTGCTGTGTGTTGCGGGATTATTTGGATAGTAAGAAATACAATCTGGAATAGTGGACTTTATTCGGTCCCTTTGATGCAAGTGCAGACTTTAGCTCTTATTTCTGATTTGGGAGCACTACTAAAGGGTCGGGGCCAGTGATATCCCTTCTAAGACTGCTTCCATGGGTCTTCGGATTAGGAAATAGTAGTAGATTCAGTCAAGGGCTGTGGATCAAGTGGATTCATCTGACCTCTTGTTTGAATCTTAAAGTTGATGGATCCTTCTATACCAGAGCGATTAGGGGTGGAATCTTGGTAAGATATTACCTGGGATCTTTTATCATGGGTTTTAGTGCATGTTATGTTATGGGTGCCTCATTGGGAGCAGAATCTTGGGCCATGGATTTTGGTCTTATGTTGTGTAAAATCTTGAACTTCCAGATTTCTAAAGTCGAATCTGACTCGGCCTTGCTGGTCTGATTGGTCCGGGGCCAAGTCAGGGCCCCTTGGGAGCTTGCTTACTTCATTATAAATTGAAAAAGCTACATCAAACAGGATATTCTAGTCAATTATACATATAGTAAAGGGAACTTCTCCACAGATGCTCTTGAAAACAAAGGCTCTCTAGGAGTTATCATTGCTTTATATTCTTGCATAGGCTCCCTTCCTGAGGACTATAAAATTTCTGTAACTGGGGACTCCCTCGGTCTCCACCACTTCCTCCCTCCATGATTTGGAGTGGGCTTTTTTGTTTGCTTGATCTATTTTATCAATAAAAAGTCAATTTTCAGTTAGGTGTTTAAAAGAAGTTATATCTGAGGATTTTCTAAGGTCATAATATTTAATATCATGAAAATAATTAAATAAAAATTCTTATAAAGATTAAAAAGAAGTTTGACTAGGAATTTAAATGATATTCAAAAGAGTTTTGAATGAAAAATATCACACATTTAGAAGATTGGGTTGTTTATAAATATGAATGGAAACCCGAAATTAATTTAATTTATTTATATGGTTATAAATATATTATTTCTATAAAGGAGGAATGTGTTAATAGGGAATACATTAGGATTAAGCATACATATTGTGCAGATATTTTGGATATCCTGATATATCCAATATTGAGGAGAGAATATAGCGAGTTAATGATTTATGTACATGAAGGAAAACGTTATGAATATTCAAAGAAGATCAAGATAATCTAGATCACACCATTTTTGGAAGGATTTTTGATGCCATGAGATTTTATCCAAGAATATATTGAATATCAAGATGGTCTAAAATAGAATGTATGATTCTATAGGATCATTGATGAAGATCATCTGAAGATGAAGAGAATCTTTCTACAACTTTATCAACCCATAAGGAGAAGATGATATTTTTATTGTAGTTTCTTTCAGGTTCCTGAAGATTCTCAAGGATAGTGTATTTAACTAATTGATTAGAGTAAGAATGGTTGGGTTGTTTAAATAACCATGGTAAAAAAAATTGGTTTTGGGGATATAAAACCTATACTAACTATATGATCAACTAATAGGGTGTATAATAAGTTGATTCCATAATTTCTCTAATTGATAATGCAATTGTACAAGAGATTCCTTATTTGGGTGTCTAACCAACATGAAAATGTGTTGGATTTTATGGTGAAGCTTTCAAATACTATGTGATGATATCCATAATATTTATACTTCACCTAAGGTGAGGATTTGAGATACCATTTAGTGGATCAATAACACTAACAAGTTTTAGAGGTTGAAATCTAGTAGTGAAGAATTCATAAAAAGAGAAAACCACTAATTCACCCCTCCCCTCCATGTGGTACCTAACTGGTACTTGAAGCCTCTATAATGAAATATATAATTCCATTAAATACAAAATATACCAGGTTAAATTGACTCTTAAACTAAACAAAATTATAACTATGTAGTTAACTAAATAGGTGGATTTTAGGGAAACCTACCACAAGACATGTTAAGATTCTATATAAGGATTGGATATCTAATTTTTCTTCATTCACTAGTTATCAAGAATCTTTTCAAAACTACAATTAAAACATGAATTATAAAAAATATTAATATAAAAAAGTGATTCATTTAAAAAAATTCAAAGTGATTACAATCCTGTTACCATTATGAGTCCATCCATATTAGAAATTTGAAATTCCATTGAGAATTTTGGTAGAAATCATCAATAGAATATATAAAGAAAAAGAGTTGATTTATATTGAAATATTCCCATATATATGATCTTTTATAAAAAAAACAATGAATTTTAATATAATTTCAATGACCTTGATAAGAATAAACTATGCTACATTAAAAGAGGAACATACATGTATAACAGAGTTTTAGTGAACCCAACTGGTCATTTGGTAGATTCATGTCATCCCAATGGTTATTTTTGAGACACATATTGGTTATTCTATAACCATATCTAAGGAAAATATATTTTTATAGTATTCTAATAGAGTTTTGGTGGAAGATTCTATAGTGTTATTTATTATGTTTCGGAATAATTAGTCTACTTCAATTTCAAATATATAAAAAAATCCCCTTATTCCCCCAAATCAATATCTAATTAAAAAATAATAATAAATCCAAAAATTAAAAAATAAAATCTATAATCCACTGAATAATATAAGAGTCACTATAAACTCCCCACCATAAGGATTTATGTCCATTATAATCATCAATGATTATCTTTAGGGAACATCTCTGTCCTCTAGGATAATAATTTACTTTTAATTCCCTAAAAATATGACCAAATTACTTTAAGAAATATAAAAAACCCTTTACATAATTTCTCATCATCCATATTTCCATCCCATACTCACTCATTATCACACCCCAATTATAATTTCTTATATACTCCAACCCATATAAGTCTCTATACCAAAATAAATATGATACTATTTTCATTTCATGAATTAAAATTTTATTTAAACACTAATATATAGACAAATAACACAAAATAATAGCCTATCTCTATGCACTCACTTCCCAACTAAAGAGAACATGTAACATTTTATATTAGCAATCTCAACTTACAATTCTAATGAATATATAGTCAAAATCTGATAGAAAATTTGAAATCTTCAAAAAGTACACCACATCATCCCTAAATATTCTATTAATGAAACCCAACCAATATCCACCAAACTTCACTATTACCTGCAAACATGCAAGTTTATGAATGATAAATTCATGAAATTTAATTATTATGATTAAAATATTATTAATAGAAAACCCAATTACCTATACTATACTAATACATAATATAAATTAACAAGAGCCAACCAAAAATATATTAAGTCAAAAACTTAGTTAACCTCAATTATATAACCCTTATATATCGCAAAAATAAAACTAAATTCTATTTCACAAAAAAATGTATAATAAAATAAATGTATTAATTAACCATTCATAAAAATTCACATTAATATAAATTTATTGTTTCAAACTTTTCATTATTTGGGGAACTAATCCATTCATTTCTATATACTTTAGATAAAAATTGTCATTTATCACATTCATTACTAAAAATAAATATTATAAAAAACACAAAAAAGTCCCAAAATTCTCAATAAACAATAATTTTTTCATTGGTAGTACCAAAATAATATTTATCCCATCCAAATTTCAAATTCAAATTCAACATTTTATTTTGATACTCTCTTTATGAACGTAATCACACAAAGATAATCTTCAATTTACAAAAAATACATCCCCAAGAAATGATACATGTTAGGATATAAAATTTAATATTATAATTTCCACATATAAACCAAAAATTTCAATTATTTAACCCAATAATTATAAAATTAATTTCCATCGTGATTTTAACTCTATCAAACTATTCCCCCTTTTTATAATCATACTCGAAATAATTGGTAATCATTTTAACCATGAATGTTAAACTATTAACCCAATCTAGAATAATCAATAATATATCTTTTTCATGATAAATAATCATTTAATTACATTTCAAAGGAAGCTTCATTCAATCCATTTAACTTATAATGATAAGGGCTTTTTGGTTTTTTTACTATTTACTATAATGTATATCAACAAAACATGTTGAAAATTATCTCTCATCATATATCATCAGGCCATAATAATAATTTCCAGATTTCATTATAGAAATCATCTCATAGTATTCTATATGAGTGAATGTTTTTTGGTTTTATTAAATTTCAAATTCATATCTTGTGATCCTTTCAATATTTTTTTAACTCCACCAATTATTTCATAATAACCCAAGAACAACTACACTTTTTTAGCCAACAAAGGAAATCATAAATCCATTATAATTTTATTCACCTATTTGAAAATTAAACAATAATAGTTTCTATAATTAAAATATTAATATTTCAATATATTAAATATATTAAAACATCCTCATAATATGAAGATGATTTAAAATAATTTTTTTCCAAACATAAGCTAGAAAAAGTAATGCTTCCTTTAAAACTATCATTTTCCATTTCAAAACAATTTTCATTATGAAGCACCAAAAAAACTAAACATCACTTTAATAATAATTTTTTTCATTTTTATAGTTCTTTAAATAAAAAAGAGCACTCACTTTCATTCACAAAAACATATTCTCATTATATCATCAATTGATATAACATTATTAATATAAAAAATAATTTTTTAATTTTCATATATTATACGCCATTTTAAATATCAACATGGTAAATTAAAATAATAATAAATTATTCAAAAATTATTACTATTTAATCATATAACTCATATATCAAAATATCCCATGATTTATAACTTAAGATATCCTACTTAAAAATTAATCAATCATTATCATCTACTTTGACTCATGGAATACAAAATCAAAATGATCTGTTTTAAATGTCATTTTAAATAATTTCACCCAATTTTAATTATTAGAGTATATCCATAATAATTTCCATATTTAATCTCATATAAATTAATTTTTTTCTTTAAATCATGGAATATAAAAAAATTAAAAATTATGACAAATCAATCATATAAAAGATTCAATGTTATCCCTGTAATTTTTGTTAACTAAGTTTTTATGGATTTCTTATTAGGAGAAATTTTTTTATTATTAATAAATAAACCGATTAACCAAAATAAATTTTTTATTATTATATTACAAATAAATAAAAAATTTAAGTGCATTCACATATGTCAACCACCCATGTACAGAAATGATGCATGATCACCAACCAACCCATGCTTATTACAGGTGAATTTGATAACACTATAAAAATTCATTTATAATTTACCAAATAATTAATCAATAATATCAATGAACTTGATTGTTAATTTCCATAGTGTCTTAGAATTCCAATATGTGTGTTTTTTCGAGGTACACATGCATACTGTTAATAAAATTCTTATACTAGTAGTCTGCATTAAACAATTTCTCAAAGTTTCAAAATCATATAAAACAAAATTTATTTGATACCATTTTGTTACATTCCTCCCTCACACAATTATGCCACATAGACAAAGCAGTAGATGGCCTAAATTCCACTCCATGATCCCCATATGTGTGAGACTGTCCTTGAGGGTCTCTTAGTATACCTCGTGAAGCGATTTACCTTATAGTGGATCACTAAAAAACAACAGTGATCAGAGTAATGAAATAAAAATATAAACCAATCATATTAAAATAATGTCTGTCATATTGTACAATCCAAAGAGCATATAAAAATACCTCAAAAACTACATTATAAAAAGATATACTTTATTTTTCTTGGAAAATTGAATCCATAAATTGATTCCTTGAAGTAATCCAAAATAATCTTTTAATTTTTCCATGATATCACTTGAACATAAATTTTCTTCTACTCAGTGCCCCAATGCATACCTGGTTGATATAATTATACCATTATGTTCATGATTTTCGAAATTATACAGTGTGAAAAATACCTCTAAATAATATACCACAAAATATCATAAACATATATTGGTTTTAACATACTAAAATGTATATAGTGAGTTATATTATATCCTTAAGGGTCTATGACTATTTAATATAAAGTGATTTACCTTATGATGGATCATTAAAAAATAACAGTGATTAGAGTAATAAAATCAAAATAGAAACCAATAATATTGAGATAATGTCTAAAATATTGTACAATACAAAAAACATATAAAAATACCTCACAAATGAGGTATGGCCATGTTCTAACCCATACAACACGATATAATATTATAGATTCTTTACCCATTACAGTTTGAATCTAATAATGTATATCAATATATATTATATCAAAATACATGGTTCATTATTACCTCTATTAAACTAATTGAATTATACACCATTTCTAAAATAATAGCATAACCATACCCATTTCCCATCATTCCGTTTCAAAAAATCACTATAGAAACATACTCATGGATAATAAAGAAATGACACAAATATTATTTCACTTCATAAACAGAAACATAATCATGTCAATGAATAAGTTAATGGGTTCCCTATAATTCAATTTTATACATATATTTGTAAAACATAATTATAATAACACAAGGTTATAGAACAACTATAAAAATTTCAACACAATGAAAAATACTAAATCATTCATTTAATTATCAAATAATGTTAGCATAATCATCACATTATACTTTTTTATTACTCCAAAATGTAGGACAACAATGAAATAAATCTAACTATTTTACATAATGATTTAATTTATTTTTATAATATAAACCATTTTAAACTCTAACTTATTTACCCTATCTTCATTGTTCTAATTTTTAAATTGTTAAACATAATGAAGAAATTATAATCACTAATTAATATAGTTATTTGAATAATAATTGAATGAATCACCACATTTCATCATGGAAAAATAATTTAACTAATATGCCATATTTTTAAATTGATGTGTTATCACAAAGACAATGATTTGTCCCCAGTTAATTTATCATTAAAAATATTTTCAACATTTACCAAATACAACTCCTCATGATAAATCTCATAAAAAATAGTTGTATAAACATTAAATATATAAAGGTATACTTTTATATAAAAAATTATAATGAACATAGAAATGGTATTTATAAATAAAATATTCATTCTAACCAATTAAAAATTTCCATAATTAAATATATCCCAACATTCCTTTTATTTATTTTCATTTACTTTTTCACTTCATTCATATTCTATCACTTTAATGATTATACTAAGGCTTACCGATCCATGATTCATCTATTGAGTTATTAAATTTAACCTTATCTTCAAAATTTAATATATTATTCAAAATACATAAAATTAAACCATTATGGTTAAGCAACATTTTTATATCATCATAAAACAAAAAAATCTAAATAATAAATTGGTAACTCCTTAGTGATTTAAATCATATAAAATGAAATTATAAGACTAAAATTATATATTTTTATCATATAAATATAGTATAAAACTCCTTTAATACTTTTTTACATATCCATAATTTAATTTCCTTTTTAATTTATATTCCATACATTAATCTCATTAATTACTATACCACTTTAACACTATCTAATAAACCATGGATACTAAATTCAAATAAAACATTCAAAAATCATCAGTTCGAAAATATTAAACATTCCATGTAAATTATCTTTTTTTGAACCACTAGGTGATCGATAAATTTTCTAAAATATTTATAAAAAAATTATAGCAATTAGTGGCATAAAATATTTATTTATTTAATGAATTAAGTACATTTTACTATTTTTGAAAAAATAATAATAAATAAAATATTAATAATTATAAAGTACTATAAATTATAAAATATAAATTAAAAAGAATGAATGATTCGAAAATAATTAGTAGTAATGAAATCATATAATTATTTCAATTAAATTATTAATTATTCAATACTTTATTTTAACTAAGATCTCCAATTAAATAACAATATCATTTTATCCCTAGATTATGCATCTCCTATCTATTAAATCAAAAAAAAACATTGCAAAATTTATCATAACTATATCTAAATTCATTTTTGATAAATATTTCATTCATTTAGTATTCAACATATATTTAATTACTTGTTAAAGAACCCAAATATGGTTTATTTGAAGCCTAAAATTCAAAAAAAAATAGATGTAGCGAATTAGAACCACAAAGAAGGATTAGACCACCTACCACATGTCATGTTAAGAATATTACAAGTATTTTATATAGAAATGTTATTAAATATCATCATATTGAGAGTCTATATAAAATTTTAAGATAAAAATAAATTATAATTAGTCATAATAATAATATTATATACCTTCTCACAAAATTTTTAGACATGTAAAGGCCTAAACCTTCCAAAACCTTTACATTATGTCTTTGAGAATTGGATGTGTTTGGAGGAAATTTAGAGAGTAGGGGTTGTGAAATTTGATTTTCAAAAATCAAGGTTCTAAAGCACACATTTTTTAGAGGTTTTATTCCATTGTGATATTCATTTAATAGATATGGTAATGGTGCTCTGAACAATTTATGGGGGTTTTGAAATCATATCCTAAAATGAACATTTTGAAAAGAGTCTAGGTCAGGGAAGTTTTATTTGATATGTAGGGGAACGATTGAACATATTTTATAACTAGGAAGCCATTATACAATACTCATGAGAACTATGGAAGGTAAAATGATTATTGTAGTATACATTGTGGTATTATGTTGTTTTTAGTGTTTATTTTTAGTGTGGTATTTTAAGGATGTTTTCTTGAAATAGTTAGGGAAGCTTATCCTTGATGTTTCTATTTTCCAAATAGAGACAAGTTAAAATTATTAAACAACCATTTTTTTGGTCCCATATAATGGATTGATGATAAAATTATTTTTTAAAATTTAAAAAAAAAACAAATTTGATAACTAATGGATTTAACTATATCAATATTTTAGTATTTCATATCTCAGTTTATTGACCACCAATAGATCATCGAGTGGGATTTACCGTGCCATAGAGGTGTTACCTATAGTTTAATTTTAAATATGGGTCATCCAATTTAGTTAGATATTATATTATTATTTTACTTTAACATTATCTAAACCAATTATTTCATTTAGTGAAATTTATATACCTCATTGTTTATTTGAATTAATTACTTCAAAAGATTTATATTTCTTTGATCCATTTTACATGTTTCTCAACATTTTATCTATTATCTTCCCCTCTAACCTTTGGTTATCCTCATATGGCTATCAAGAAATGGTTTCTTCATTTTATTTAGTTCCAATTAAGGGTTTTTATGTTTTTTATGTGGATTTTTCATATATTTGATCCCTTTAAGTGTGGTGGTGATTAACTCATTGGTTTCCTATCTTTACATGTTGAGTTGTTAAAAGCTTCAATCGAAGTAGGAGATTTAAAATATGTATTCTATATTATTATGTTAGAGTGTGAAATAATCATTAATATGTTTTCATTAGGTGAATGGTTATAATAAATATAATAAGTATAATGAACTATTTTGATAGAATTGAAAGAAATATGAAGTTCATACGTTCTTATAATTTTTTTAACATTATTACTATTAAGTTATTTTGTGATGGTTTTATTTTTATCAACTGTAAATAATTTTTTATTTTTTTCAATGTGTTCAATATACATTCATAATTGGGTAAATCATAAAAATATTTTCCTGAAATAGAGATATGAGAATTTTGATTTTTCTAAAAAAATTATGTAATAGGTGTTAGAGAAATATAATGATATGAATAAAAGAAAACTATTTTATATTGTTATTAGTTGTTTTTTTGTGGTTATCATTTATTTGGATAGAGTGGGTTATGTATTGCTTCACCCTGACTGGTTTTGAGTTGATGATATGTGGTTGAGGTAGTGGTTTAGCATTATCAATGTGAAAATGAGGTGGATGATATTGTGAATGAGATGGAAGCATCATGGTTTTTATTAAAATTGATTATGAACTGGTTTTGGGTGGAATTGATAGATTTTTATTTACATTGAGATACAGTTTATAAGAAATATGGTTGGTATAGATTCATAAAAATATTACTTTAAATGGGATATGATTAAATTAATAAGGGGATGAAATTACTTAATTGACAAATTATATATTGAAATGAATAATGAAATTTGAAAATGGAAGTAAATTGAATTCTATATAGAATAATTTATATAATGTGGTTGTTAAAGTGAAAATAATGTAATTGGTAATGATATGATATAATGGTGATTTTTGGTTTTTATATAGTGGTTTGGTGGTCGTAGTATGGTTAATTATATTATGTATAGTTTTGGTAGCAGTTTTGTGTGTGTTCAGTGATAGTGATGATGTGACTTCTATAGGACATAGTGATATATGATATACAAATTCTTATCACACTTAGGTTGTTATTATGTTGCAGATTATATATAAATTATCTTTTATTATTATTTAATATGCACCACCACATTAGTCAAATAATTTTACCTATTCCCAGATGATGTCTTATGTTTATTGTACTTTCCTTAACATCCATGATAGAGTTGAACTATATGGTTTACTACTACCCCTTTCCCACTCTCTCTTCCCGATGTAGTATAGGTTGTGATGAAACAATGTTATAAAATAGGCTACAATGGCCTAATATTTTCATGTAATGATTTGAGGTTATGATGTGAATGTATAGTGGGGGCCTACATGGATGATGGAGGTCATTATGTTGATGTTATTCATGGTTACATACCTGAAAATAAGGTCATGTGGGTGAGGATATATTGAAATGGATATTATGTTGTTTTGGTATGTGGTTTGTGGTTGCGGTTGTGTGATTTTTTATGACATATTATGTATTTATGTGAATATATAAGGAATGGAAGCACCCAAACACATGTCATTTGTGTGTGAGGGTTACTAGTTCAGGGGGGAAGTTGTGACAGGGTTCTATTTTGATCAATTATTTTGATACTTATTTAAAATAATTATTGTGAATTTTTTGAGTGATACTTTGTGAGGATGAGTAATAGTTAACCTTATGGTGTTTATTCAATAATGAAATAGTATTATCCTTCCTCCTTTTTATGAGAGGTTTTGGGGAGGATCATGATAAGTATAATTTTATTCCCACCAATTTATCCATATATTTTTTATTTTTTGAGATCTATATGAGGAATTTAGTATTAGGATGAGCCTTACTAGCTCATGGTTATCATTAGGGTTCATGGAGTCATTCATCTTATTTTTGGTAATTGCATTATTCCTTTCTAGATACCATTACTTATGTATGATAATATCACAATTTATTCTATTATTGGTAACATTATATTTATATGATGGAGTTGATTGGTGGTTTTTATATTATGTTCCATGGATTTATTAGGGTAATGCATCCCATTATGTGTGTTTTTATACCCTCATTTTTATTCTATTACTTGTAGACCATTAGAAGTGGGATTCAAGGTTAAAAATCATCTTCACTATTAAAACATTATGTGATTTAGTGATATGGATCATAAAATATTAGTATCAAAGATATGGATGGGAGTTATGGTGGATTTTATAGTTATGGATTGGTAAGTGTTGTACGTGATTTGTTGGAAAAAATATCAATCAAACATATAACATTAACTATTAATGATATTATCAATGACACAAAAATTTAATTACCATTGTGATGGAATATAATTATATTAAACATTCTAAGAAATCGATAAAGTATATAAGGTAGAAGAACACCGTGAGATTTTACGAATTTGTTTCAAATTAATTTAGTATTTTAGATATTTTTCATTACCTAAAACACTAATTTTATCTAGAGTTACATGAAACATTATGTTTTTATTATTTTACATGCATCACTAAGTTAATCTTGTGTTGCATGAAACACTGGGATAACTTTTATTACACATGATACCAGTATCTAAATAAAACACTATTTAGTCACTCATTGAAAAATTAATTTAAAATTAAATATCAATATTTTTTGAAAATCTATTTCCCAATATAAAATTAATTTTTTATATATTCATAACAAAATTATCATCAAGTTATTTTTTAGTATTTTTCTGGAATGTTTATTTTTTTGATAAATAGTGAAAAGTAATACATTTTAATTCAAAACTGAATTTTTATTTAAATAATTTATAATGATAACTTACATTTTAAAATGATTTTAAACTAAAATAAGTAAAATTTTATATTAATTAATAAAATTTATCTCATTGGAATCAATTTCATATTGAAATTTCATATAAATATATAATAAACATTTGAACACATTCACTTTAAAGAAACTCATTTCCTCGTCATGCCTACAAGATTAATTTTAAAAGAAATTATTCCAATTCAATTAATTTAATTTTTTTAAATGTATTCTACATTTTTAATCAGCATATATTATATTGTATATTTTATCCAACTTAATTTTTGACCAAAATTAATAGTGAATGCAATAAAAATTAATTACCATGGTTAAGGTAAAATGGTTTACCAGGGGGTTAAGAATGATAATTAAGAGTGAAAATGACATAAAATGTCATATTAATTTTATTTAATGAATTTATTTCTAACATGAACATAAAATTATATGACACATGGAAACTATTTTCCAATGTTCAATGAATATGACCCTTATAATAAGGTAGGTGAAAAAAAGACAAAAATGATACTTTTCTAAATTTTTAATGTATATAAATATTTAAGATTGGGAAAAAACAACATTGGAACTATTTTACATATTATTTTTAAATTTTAATTAGTTTCTTATTATATTAATTTATCTATTATTTTTAATGATGAATTAGTTACATAAAATTTTTAAGAATTTCCAATACAATAATAATTTAGTTAATAAAAAATAAAATAACTGATTTTAAAAATAATAAAACTTAAGTAAATTGAAAGAATTATTGTGGTATATTGTTTTTTTAGATTAATATATTATTTTAAAAAGGTTTTATTATTGTATATTCAAAATCCAGTGTTTTATGGATATTATTTTAAATAAAATTAAATTAATATTTTCAAAATTGACATTAATGTCATTTTCTAATAAATTCTATTTTATTATTTGATTTAAAATTAATAAAAAACATATATCGTGTAAATTAATTTTAAAATGTCAAAAAATATAAATAATTCCCCATTCATGGAACAATTTTTATATTATAATGAATATATTTACCATTATATAGTAAAAACTCAGTTTGCACGTTGAATGTTAAAATGGGGTTTTACGCTTTACTTGCGCTTGTGTTAAAATTAATTTCCAAAAAACACATGTTTTTAATTTTATAAAATATATATAATATTTATAATCATTAAGTACAGATTTTCTAATAATTATAACTATAATTTTTTCTTAATGGATAAATTACTAGGTTTAGAAATCTAGTTTCCTTAGAGAAAAACAAAAATAGTAAAAATAAGGAAACTTTGATGTTAAGGAAAACTATTTAAAATATGTGTTATATTGTGTTTTTGAGGTTTTTTATGGCTATATAATCACTCCACCCCCATTAATTATCAATCTTGGATCCACTAGAATTAGTATTTACCTTTAAATTGTGAATACTTTTGAGTATTTATAAGAATGCAACTTCCCCCCAATTATAAATGAGCACTCACTCTCTTATCTTATTCACACATCTCAATACATTTATATAGACCAAGATCAACCCAAATAATTTCCCAACATACCTATAATTATTATATAAGCCTTATTTTGTAATTGCGTCCATCCTTTAAATCATTTAGTTAAAACCTAAGGGGCATATTTGAAGAGGCGTTAATGTTCTTCAACGAGCGTCTCTAATTTATTTTAATCTACACTTACATAAATTAATATTATACCATTATTATATAATAAAAACCATATCATTAATATACATATATGTTTTTATGTTATTTTTATGACCTACAAACACACACAAAACCATCAAATGGGTTATGAAATTATCATTCGTGTGTAAATTGAACTACAACCTCGTGAACCGATGTCATTTGTTTTTCCATTACCACATTTTAGTATTGATAACAATAATTAAAGTTCTATTATTATATAATATTTTTGATATTTACGATAGTATTATTCTTATATAACAACTATATCACACATACCTTCATTATTTCTATTATGTGGGAATACGATAACATATCTTGTGGGTATAGCGGATGATCGTCTCGCAAAGCGATGTGATTTTTCCATGCTTTAAATGAAAATAATTATGGATGTGTTTAATAAAAATATTTGATATATATGAAATAGAAAACTATACTTTAATGATAATATATATATATATTATTTAGTTTTATTTTATTCAATATAATAAGAAAATGGAAATAATATAAATGCGTATGTACAACATACCGTCTCTATGAATGGTGTATTTCTTTTCCCATCACAAAACAATTTCAATTATTATAATTACATATAATATTAATATATATGATATTTATATCATTCTATACTTTATATATATGATCAAAATATGATTTAATTAATAGAAAATAATTTCAATTAAAAACATGTACAAAAAACAAAGTTTTTATTACCCGAAACATAAATTCAACATAGATTTGTTATTAAATTGGTAATAAAAGTGTCATAATAAAATAATATATCATATTATATATATAATTATTTATTTATTTATTTATTTTTAATAAACTTCTATTTATTATACATGAGGATTGAATGAGTATGAATAAAGTCAAAACTTAAGGTACTTGATTTTCATCTCACATAATTCCATGACACACATGTTATATGAACCACCTATTTATTTAAGGGGATGTATATACAAACAATGACTATATTTTCTGATGATTATAATTAAATATATTGGTATTTTAATATCCTTTTTTGGATCTCACTTTCATGGAGTTTATTGTATCAATGTTGCAAAATAGGTATGGGATTTTTTTTCTAATTTGCCTTCTTTGTGATGTATGTTATGTTGTACACCTATACACATTGATGAGGTGTATATAATACCCATTTTACATGTTATATGATGAATATACTTAATTTAATGATAGTATATTTTTCATTAAATGACATTCTTTAATTGGTATTTGGATTCAATGTTACCAAAAAGGTAAGAATATTAATTTACAATCTCATCGTTTATTGAGATTGTTTGTGATTATACATCAAATGTTGCAACCTTATGATCCATATCATAAGAAACTCATAGATTTCATTTTATTTAGGTTATCCTTGTTATTTTAAAGTAATTATACTTTTTTATACTCTTTGTTACATAAAATATTTTAGATAATATTTTTAAGAATATTTGACATCATTTCTATCTTCGTTCGGAAATCTATTTTTTATAAAACCTTATTCTAAATAAAATAATTTTTTAAATTTATTTTTAATGTGAGAAAGATATTTTGATCAAGAAATTTTTTGAGTGATTTTTAAATCATTCATTACATGTTTTAATGGTTATTTTCAAATAAAATAATTTTCAAACTTTTTTATGATTTAAAGGAATTTATTTTCAAAATGAAAATAGCATTTCCCCCAAGATTTTTTTAATGATATTTTAATTGTATTTCCATTTATATATGTGAAAAATACTTGTTGTGACTTATACTCCAATGAAGATATATTTTAGTGACACCATCATTATTTTTTCTCTTAATTTATTAAATAGTCTCTGTGAGATTGTTATAGAACCCATTTATTTTCCATGGATTAAATATATTTTAAAGAAATTGTTATAAAACATGTTTCATTTGAAAGGGTTGCAAATGTTTCAATGATATTTTCATGAAACTTGTTTATTTTACATAGGTTAATACTGTTATAAAATGAAAATGATTTTTATGAGTTTTTATGATGATAAGTATGATGTTTGTATGTTAATCATGTTTTAAGTCTTGGAAATTACTTATAGGATGGGGTAGCCAAGATAGAACTGGGTAAGAATGTTACAACCAATATGATTGGGTGGACCAGATAGTCCTGGTAATCCCATTAAAACATATAAAATGGGGTAGACCATATAGTGGTGGGTAATCTAATTATAACTAATATGATGGGGAGGTGAATATAGAACTGATTGATCCTATTATAGATTACATGATGGGTGTTCCAAGATAGATATCAAATGAATTGGGTAAATATTTATATCTCATGAGATAAAAAGGATTAGAACATGGAATGAACTCGGTTTTGTAAGGGAACTTGTATTCTATGATGGTTTTGGGAGTGAACCATGGTTGCTATGATATTAAGCTTTAAAATGTATTTCATGTATATAATGTTATGTGTGAACCTGAGTACAAGTTAAAAATGTTTTTCATGATCCTAATTATATGTTGACAATGTTATTTGTTAACCTGTATTTCATGTCCATAAGTTTTTACAAGGGATACATTTTGTGACCTTAACTTAATGAGAGTACCTATCTATATTTATACATGTTTTAAGTGTTTTAAGCCTATGTGTATTCCATAAATAAATTTCTTATGCCAATGTTACGCTCTCGTGGTACATGTTTCTTCATTATTCGAATGTTATGATTCATGTATTATGAACTACCAATCATTATTCTTTGATTCAATATTATGATCTTTGATATGCAGTGTATGGTCTTCAAATGTTATGATAATAGACATATTATCATGTTATACTTATGTATCTCCTTTTTTTTACCTTACTAAGCATCTAAGATCACCATTTCATATGTTTATGTTCCCCAGGTTATGAAGAATTTTTTTATGTAGGATTACTAAATAGGATGATATTTGTGGGAAAACTAGATGATATTTACATATATTAAAATATTATGTTCAAAGGTTTCAAAGTCAATAAACAATTGCAATACTTAAAAATTATTTGTGCAATGTAATGAATATCATATCAAAAGTTATAATATCCATATATGAGAAGCTTGGGTTTCTATAGTTTGTATCGATAGAAAAAATATTTTAACCTTTGTAAAATAGGATGAGAAAACATTTTTGAGATCCCTAGAGATATTTTTAAGGATATTTATAGGTATATATTTAAGAATAAGTCTAAGGATTTAGTAAATTATAGAAAAATGTCCAAAAAGATTCTCAATGGTTATAGTGAGTGATTTCCAAGTAATTTCATCCTTGTTTGGATACTACAGGTGGATGTTTCTCTAGAAATGATGTACATAGGGTAAGGACCAAAAAATAATTGTATTAATATAAACTTGATTAGGAACTAGTGCATGACAATGGGAATTGATGCACACCTGGTTGGACACTCTTATAGGATATTATTAAGAAATTCACAAACTCTTTATAGACAATCATGAATAATTTAAATAGATAATAACTATGAATAAACTAGTATTAACCTAATGTCTCATATATTAAAGTAGAGATTTTATTATTTAGATATAGTATAATTGGTTTTTCATTATTATGGGTTTTTTTTACTATGATTAGTGTTTCTCACATTATGATTTATTTTTTTAGTCAATGGAAGAAACTAGTAGGAATTGAGTTAGTATTGAATGTGAAAGACAATTTTCTGATGATAATTCGAATGGGATGATGACTGAAGTGAATGATATTTTTTCCAAGTAATTCATCAAAGACCATGATCAACAAAATTCTCCTGAACCTAATTTCAGAATAACCAATAAGATAATTATAGAGGTCACTATGATTTTGGGTAATGAAGACCTTGGATAAAAGATGAATAAGTTTCCTTATGCCCAAAAATTGTGAATTAGAATCAATGAAATTCATTTAATAGAGTTGATATGTGTTTTAAATATAGAAGGGAATATCATAAATCCAAAAAAATGTAGAAATTTCATTAATGGACCGATTATTGCAAAATATGAAAAGAGTATTATAATTAATACACCATCTACAGTCTATTGCTTCATGTTTAATGAGTTTGGTAATTATTTGAATAAATTCCCAAAAGGAATATTTCATGAAGAGAGTCAACAAGATTCTATGGGTATTGCATTTTTAGTTGATTATAAAGAGAATACACATGATATATGAAAGGAAATAGGTATTAAGGAATAAGATGATGAATCCTAGTTAATGGATTATGGATGGGGAGAAATAATAAAAGTGTTTATATATTGGAATTCTATAATTATGATATATATATATATATATAAGGATTGTTCGATATATTTTTTTCTCTAAGGATTTACAAGAATATGATAAATGGTTCTAATGTACTGGAAAATTGATTTAATGACAACGTGGAATTATGGTTAAGGGAAGATAACCATTAATATGCTCCAGATATTGAGATATTTTTTTGGATAAAGATATATTGGATATGAGTAAGTATATTATACAGTAAAGATTACCTTGGAACAAATTAATGATTTATAGAAAAAGTTGGTTGTGTTATCATTGATGAATTTTACATCATTATTAAATTTATTGAATATATTCAATAATATATTATTCCATTCATGTAGTGATGAATAATGTATGCTATCAATATGGTATTATAGTAATTAAGGTTATTACCATGTTTCAAGAGAATACATGATGAAGGAATTCACTTTTTTTGTATCTGACAATCAATATACACTTTATGATATATCTGGGACTAATGTAAATTTTATTTATGTGACATTATTTCTAATGTCATGGGATTTGATTTTTTGAAAGGGGGTATAAGGCTAACCATTTATGGAATGGTTTAATATGAAATTTGAATGTAGTTTTAAATATTAACATATCACTTCACCATATAATTATTTATCCATATTTCATAACCTGTGTTAACTATTATATACTAGAGATATAATAAATGAATTATCATTACTTATGGATCTTTTGATTCATTAGTGTTCAAAAAATTAAAAATTCACCATATTTCATTATTGAAATAGATGAATTGGAAATTGTTCAAAGAATATACTGGAATTGTGCTTATCAAATAGAAACTTAACAAGTAAATATTTTTCTTATACTTTTATAGTGTAAAATAATTCCTTGAATTGAGGATGATAATATTGAAAAAAAACTTAATCCAGATAACTTCTTTTTAATTGAATCGATCTTTGACGCACTCCTATTTTAGGAAGTGGAAAAAAAATTATATTCCATAAGTTTAGTCTAGTGATTAACCCTAGAAAGTCTCCCAAAGAGGAGTGCACACAAAATAGTTTGTTAATTTTAAACGATGGAAAAAATGTAGTGTTTTTAGAATAAATAAATAAGAAGTTGATTGAAATGAAATTAGGAATTCAAATGATTGAAAACTATGATTTTAAATTGGTGATTAGGTTGGGTTCAGTTTCCCAATTGTAAAGCTATCCTTTTTAAATTTAATTCAAACCTCTTCTTCTGAGTTTATTAAAGTGAGTTTCCATAATTTTTTCCTCTCACTTACTTAGGGAAAGTATGATTCTTAGAGAAAACCTTTCCAAGATCTTAGTTTGGTCAACTCTCCTTACATGTGAAAAATATTAGTATTGAATATCCTCAATTGAATTAGGAAATACCTGATCATGTATTGTTTATCCCAAACAATCAAAAACATCCACTACCCCTATTACATGTACTGATGATCGTCAATTACTTCACCACTAATCCCTGGTATGTTCCATTGTATATAAACCAAAAATTATTGGAGGGATATAATGATTATTTTCCAAGGTTAAAATCAATACAGAAATTAAAATTCATGAATGATTGGACTTGGTAATAAAATCAACTATATTAAATTGAAAACAACTTTTAAGAAGAAAGAAATTTCATTCAATTACGTCCAATAACTCAAGCATTTAAAAATAGAAAACCAACCCTTCACGAATCACTCAAAATGTTTACCCCACCATGGTAAGGGTAATTGAGATAAATGGGGAAGAATACAGAATTAAAAATATATGGAAAATAAATTAAATAAAAGAGAGAAAGCTGAAAATTTATCTTTATTGGTGTTCTGAAAGGAATGTGATGGAATGAGATGCTTTGAGAGGGAGGATCTCCCCTCCCATTATAGGCATAATTTTTACCCTAAAATTTGAAGCATTGTAGCACCATTAAATGAAACATTAATGAGTTTCAACCTTATTGAATGTTGTTCAAAAATACTTTGGTTGTCTCTTATCAAACATTTATAATATTTTGACAAGTATTCTGAGTGTTATACCCATTTTTCTCTGACAATTTATACTATCCAATTAGACTCTTCAAATCACAATACTTCGAATTATAATTCTTTAATGGCCATTAAAATGGACAATTTAGACATCTGAGACTTCATGAAAGATGTTCCAAAACCTCTTGCACGTCCACCCACCAAATTTCACAGTAATTGGTCCCACCATGAATGATTTTGGGACCATACACCAATAATTAAAATATCTGTAAACACTTTTCATGGTCCAACTTGTGAGATTCTTTTGATCTTCCATATGGTTGATTCAGATTTAGGTCAAGCAGGATGGAATGAAGCATTGGTTGTGTAGAATCCTGAAAAGATAAATTTTTTCAATTTGGATTAATTTAGAAAAAGTTATGGCCAAAATATAGAAATACTTTAAAATAGTTAAAAATTAGAAATGGGTCATTTTTACTATTAAGCTCAAAATACCACCAATATCATAAAAAGTTTCAATTTATATAAAAGTAACACATTTTGGGGATTTAAAACAGTGAAATGAAATGTAAATTTAATGAAAATATTTGTTCTATCAATTCCCCCACACATTGAACTTGGACTCTTGGACAAGTAAACGTCAAAATTAAATCAAATCAAATTCAAAACACATACCCATTAGATCTACCAAATCCATACCAAGAAACAAAAAGATATCACGACTCATCAAAAATAACTATTTTAAGTTCTCCATTTATATTATTTAATATATTTCCACTTCATTTCTTATCCCATGCACACAAAACACCTACCTCACATGAATTTTCTCTCATCTCACAAAGGTAAATGTTCAACAAGGATTTTCTCATCCAAACTCACGCAAGAGTCACCATAGGCTTGATAAACTCTTACTTCTACACCCGACAAGAGTCAAGAACATGTGTTTCCCATGAGGACTTTTCAGGGTTGTTCTATGGCTACTGGTTAGTAGGATTTAGATGTTAAAAATTTTGAGGCCGAAAAAGGAGGGCTTGGCTCTTTTTTAAAAAAAAATTGAATGATTCTAATTTTCACTTAAATATGGTCTCTTTATCTTCCCCTTTGTATAAAATTATCTCCATAATCATGAAAACTCAAGGAAAGTTCACACCATTTAGAATTTCACCAGTAAAAATTTCTTCTCAAACATAGTTTTTCTTGAATGCTCCAAATAGGCACAACTTTCTTTCTACTTTGGAAGCTCCAGAAAGGCACAACTTTAAACAAAATGAAATCATTAGTAGAAAAATCAGCTCTTCAACATTTAATTTTCCATCCAAAGTATCACCAAATGAGGTATTACAACACATGACATCTTACCCCACATGTAATTTCAACTAGATCATACAATTTCACTCCAATAGTAGGTTGGATAGGGAAACTTATCTTGTAATGTGGCTAAAATAACAGGTTGTTCATGGTTTCTAAGGGTTAAAAGGATTAATTTACAAGAAAGGAAATAATAAAAAAGGATTATTTTCAAAAGGGGGATTAAAACCAAATAAATTACTCAATAATTTAAAACAAAAGTACCTCAAAACCTCATGTTTTAATAGGAATAAATCACATTCTAGTTAAAGCAAGAAAGGTATAGTTCTTTCAAGAAATGAGTTGACAGTATAGAATATGAAAAAATGATAAATAATCCCCATAGGAAAGTGATTTAAAAAATAAATACAGTGATATGTAGCATGATATTTAAAAATTAGAGTACTTTTAATGAAATTAAAAAAACTCGAACTTGAAAAAAGTTAATTCAACATTCATTTAAGATCAGTTTCATGAAATAGATTGGTTCACTCACTGACATGGGTTTTGAAAATGGAAATGATAATAATTTCACCTCAAATGTATAGAAAAAAGACTAAATTTTAAAAATAAACACAAAAAAATTGAAAACACATTACAATTTTTTTTTGAAAAACATTAAAACAGACTAAAAATGAAAATCCAAAACTACAAAGGTTCCCTCCTCCACACATAAATGATGTAGTGTCTTTAATGAATTCAAATGGATTTAACATGTAAGAATATATGAAAATTAATCATAGCATGCAATTAACAGTAAAGGAGAGGTATTACCTAACTTATTGGTAGTGCAACTTTGAGTTAAGCTCCTAAGTGTTTCTCACTAAAAACCTACAACCAATAGAAAAAAAACAAAGAATAATAATTTTATTATATGAAAATAAAATTGAAATAGAAGGAGACATGATGGATATATCTTGGTTCAATCCCCAAAGTGGGCCCTGGGTTTTGACTACCTCCAGACAGGCGGTTCAATTTGGTTATCCCCAATTTTCTAGCGGGTGAAGTTTCTCTCTCGTGAACCAATAAAAATTCTTCTTTATAGCATGAACTTGATTATTTTTTTTAGGAATATATGGATATAGTATACCAATTACACCCCCATTGTAATGAGACACAACATTCATGGTGGGGTTAGGATAATGAATGAGTCCTCCTCTTTCATATTTTCCACTTGAATAATTTCTTCTTCATTCACTGGTGCTTTCTCAAGGTATGCTCCATAAATGGAATAATCAAATAGAATTTCAGATTGTATATCTATTTGAACAAAATTAAAGCATGAAGTGTAAATATAAAATTATTCATTTTCAATATCTGAAACTTTTTTCTCATTTTCCACAAACAAATCCACTTTTATCTCCTCTTAAACACCCTCTAATAAATGCTCAACAAGTTTGGGGAGCTCTATATGTTCCACTTCATATGAATCTTCTTTTTCATTATCTTCCTCCAAGGAAATACAAGTGTTGTATGAATCTGAAAAATTAAAACAATTAGAGGTGATAATCAATTTAGTTTGTCCAAAATTAGAAGATAATGAGTTCATAAAAATATGATCTCCTTGAGTTTGTTCATCTTCAATCTCCTATTCAGTGGAAATAACCTCTTGGAGTTGAATAGTAGTAGATAGAAGCAAGTAGTCTGTCTCCTCCATTTCTTGGATATCCTTATAAAAATAAGGGAAGTCTAATGGGGGATATTCTTTGACCTTGGAAACTTCATAAAATTCTGGAATGTAATGGGATAACTCAGTTAGATCTTGAGCCATCACTTTAAAAAAATTGTTCATGTCTTCCCTCAAGCCAGTTATGAATTCATTGAATGTATGTTCCCTGCTATTTGACTACCAAAATAACCACACCTATCTAACAAGAAAATAAACACCATTATTTTTGGATATGGGTGAGTCAATAATTAGTTCTTTTACTGATGGGCAATTGTTCCTTGAATTAAAGAAATGATCATTTGAAAACATCATGGAAATGTTTTTTTTATTATTTATTTAATTTGAAAAAGGTCAAAAATTTACAATTAGATTGTTACACTACCTCCTCGGCAACGGTACCAAGTTTTACGCATGCCTATCGTAGGGTGTGGATGAAAATTTTTTATATTACCAAAGTGTATTCTACTGATTAACCCTAGAAAGTATCTCAAATAGGAGTGCACAAAAAATAGTTTGTCACTTTTAAACAATGGTAAAAATTTATTGTTTTTAGAATAAACAAATAAGAAGTTGATTGAAATGAAATTTGAAATTAAAATGATGGAAAACTATGATTTTAAATGGGTGATTAGGTCATGTTCAATTTCCCAAATATAATTCTATCATTGTTCAATTTTATTCAAACCACTTATTATGACTTTATTAAAGTGTGTTTCCACAATCATTTTATCTCACTTCATTGGTGAAATTATGATGGTGAGAGAAAAATTTACCATGATCTCAGTTTGGTAAACTCTTATTCCATGTGAAAAAAATGTTATATTGAATATCCTCAATTGACTTAGGCAATACCTAATCTGGTCTTGTTTATCCTAAACAATCAAGAACATCCACTAGCCCTTTTACATGTACTGAAAATCATCGAGTACTTCACTACTAATATTTGGTTGATTTCATCATATATAAACTAGAAATCAATGGAGGGATATAATGATTATTTTCCAAGAAAAAATCAATAATGGAATTAAAATTAAAGAATTGATCGCACTTGATAATAAAATCCTCTATATGAAATTGAAAACAACATTAATTAAGAAATAAATTTCATTCAATTATGTCCAAGAACTCAAGCATTAAAAAATAGAAAACCACCCTTCCTGAATCACTCAGAATGTTTACCCCACCATAGTAAGGGTAATCGAGATGAATGGAGAAGAATAAGACATTAAAAATATATAGAAAAGAAAAGAAATAAAAGAGAGAAAGATGAAAATTTCTCCATTATGGTGTCCTAAAAAGAAATGGGATAGAATGAAATGCTTTTAAAGGAAGGAGCTCCCCTCCTTTTATAGGAATAATTTTTACCCTAAAAGTTGATGAATTGTAGCCGCATTAAATGACCTCTTCATGCATTTTACCTTTCTTGAATGTTGCTCATAAATATCTTGGTCATCTCACCTCAAAGGTTCAGCATATTTGGACAAGTATTCCGAGTGTTATGCCCATTTTTCTTTGATAATTTATTCTATCTAGTCAAACTCTTCATAACAAAAAACATTGTATTAGAACACTTTAATGGCCATTAAAAAATCAATTTCACGCATCTGATCCTTCATAAAAGATGTTCCAAAAATCCTTTCAAGTTCAATTGCTGAATTTCACAGTAATTGGGCCCACCATGAATGAGTTAGGAACCCCACACCAATAATAAATAGATCACTAAATATATTTCATTGTCCAAATTGTGATATTGTTTTAAGATTTCATATGGTTTATTAATCTTTTTGTCTAGAAGGATGAAATGAATATTTGGATGTATAGAATCCTAAAAAGAAAAAAATGACAGTTTTTATTATTTTAGAAAACATTATGGCCAAAATACAGAAATACTTTAAAATAGTTAAAAATATGAAATGGGCCATTTTTACTATTTTTCTCAAAATTCCACTAATATCATAAAATGTTGCATTTTATCATAAAGTAAAACTTTTGTGGGATTTAAAATAATGAAATACAATGTAAATTTGTTGAAAATATTTGCTTTATCAATTCCCCCACACGTAGCACTTGGACTTCTGGACAAGTAAACATCAAAATTAAATCAAATCAAATTCAAAACACATGCCCATGAGATCTACCAAATCCATACAAAGAAACAAAAAGACATCATGCCTCATTAAAAAAATTATTCTAAGTTATTTATTTATATTATGTAATATATTTCCACTTCAATTCTTATCCCACGCACACAAAACACCCACCTCACATGAATTTTCTCTCATCTCACAAATGTAAATGTTAAATAAGTCTTTTCTCATATAAACTCAGGCAAGAGTCACCATAAGCTTGATAAATTCCTAATTATCCACCTGATTTGATTCAAAGACATGTGTTTCTCATGAGTAATTTTTAGGGTTTTTCTGTGGGTTTCGGTTGGTAAGATTTTGATGTTAAAAATCTTGAGGCTAAAAAAAGAGGGATTTTCTCTTTTTTGAAGCAATGTTGAAAGTTTCAAATTTTTACTCAGATATGGTCTCCTTATCTTCCCCTTTATAGAAAATTAGCTCCATCATCATGAAAACTCAAGGAAATTTCACACCATTTAGTAATTCACCAGCAAATATTTTTTCTCAAACATAGTTTTTCCTAAAATATATAGATAGGCACATCTTTTTTTATACTTAGGAAGCTCTAAAAAGGAACAACTACTTTTATCATGAATGCTCCATAAAGGCACAAATTTTTACAAAATGAAATCTTCTGTAGAAACATCATCTCTTCAACATTTAATTTTCCACCCAAATTATCACCAAATGAGGTATTACACCACAACACATCTTCCCACACATGTAAGCTCAACTAGATCATACAATTTCAATTCAAGATCAAGTTGGATAAAATAAATTGGGTTCTAATGTGGCTAAAATAACAGGTTGTTCATGGATTATAAGGGATACAAGGATCAAGGTACATGGTAGGCTATAATAATAGTATTATTTTGAAAAGGGGGCTTAAAACCAAATAAATGCATCAATCATTTAAAACACAAGTACCTCAAACCCTCATGTTTTGATAAGAATAAATCAAATTCTAGTTAAATCAAGAATGGTTTGACTCTCTAAATAAATGAGTTGAATGTAATGAATATGAAAAATATGGTAAATAAGTATCATAGGAAAGTGATTTCAAAAATAAAGATAGTGATATGTGGCATGAGATTTATAAATCAGAGTACTTTTCATTAAATTCCAAAAGATTTGAACATAAAACAAAGTCATTTCAGCATTCATTTAAGCTTAGTTTCATTGAATATATTGGTTCACTCATTGAAATGGGTTTCAAAAATGGAAATTATAATCATTTCATATCAAAAAATTTGACAACGGACTAAATTTTAAAAATAAAAACACAAAAATTTAAAATACACATTACAATTGTTTTATTGAAAAACATTAAAATAAATTAAAAATGAAAATCCAAAACTAAAAAGGTTCCCTCCCCCACACATAAATGATGTAATTTCCTAAATGTATTCAAATGGATTTAACATAAAATAAGATTTGAAAATTAATCACAGCAAGCAAGTAACTGTAAAAAGGAGGTAAAACATAACTTATTGGTAGTGAAACATTGAGTTAAGATTTTAAGTGTTGCACACTAAAAACCTAAAATAAATTGAATAAAAAAAGAATAAAAATTTTATTATAAGAAAAAAAAATGAAATATAAATAGAAAAGAAGAGAAGATCTTGGTTCAATCCCTCAAGTGGGCCATGGGTTTTGACTACCTTGAGATGGGAAGTTCAATTCGGTTATCCCCAATCTACTAGTGGGTGAAGTTTCTTTCTCATGAACCAAAAAAAATTCTACTTTCTATCATGCACTTGATCCTTTGTTTAGGACTCCATGGATATAGTATACCAAGTCCACCCCCATTGTAATGAGATACAACATGCATGGTGGGGTTGGGATAATGAATTAGTCCTCCTCTTTCATAGTTTCCACTTGCATAATTTCTTCATTCACTAGTGATTTCTCAAGGTATGCTGCATTAATGGAATAATCAAAGGGAATTTCATATTGTACGTATATTTGAACAAAATTAAATCATAAATTGTCAATATAAAATTCTTCCCTTTCAATATCTACAACTTTTGTCTCATTATCCTCAAGCAAAGAATCTTTGATCTCCTCTTGAACACCCTCTAATAAATTCTCAACATGTTCAGGGAGCTCTAGATGTTCTAAATCATATGAATCTTCTTTTTTGTTGTCTTCCTCTAAGGAAAAAACTATGTTGTATGAATCTAAAAAAATAAAACAATTATAGGTGAAAATAAATTCAGTTTCACCAAAATTAGAAGATAATGAGTTCATGAAAATATCATCTCCCTAAGTTTGTTCAACTTCAATCTCCCCTTCAGTGGAAAGCACCTCTTGGAGTTGATGAGTAGCAGATAGAGGTAGTTAGTCTCTCTCCTCCATTTCTTGAATCTCCATAGAAAAATCAAGAAGTATATGGGGAGATCTTCATGGACCTTGGAAACTTTATAAAATTCTAGAAAGTAATGGGATAACATAGTTAGCTCTCGAGCCATCACTTTAAAACTTTCTTTGTTTATGTCGTCCCTTAGGCCAATTATGAATTCATTGAATGTATATTCCCCACTATTTGACTTCCAAAATAACCTCACATGTCTAATGAGAAAAGGAAACACCATATTCTATGGAAAAGGGTGAGTCAATAGTTAGTTCTTTCACCAGTGGGTAATTGTTCCATGTATTAAAGAAATAATATTTTGAAAACATCATGGAAAAGTTTTTTTTAATTATTTTTAATTTGAAAAAGGTCAAATATTTACAAATAGAATATGGCACAACATCTCTGCCAATGGTTCCAAGTTTGATGAACGCCTATTGTGGGGTGTGGAAAAACAATTTTTATATTCCCTAAGTGTATTCTAGTGATTAACCCTAGGAAGTATCCCAAATAGGAGTGCACACAAAAACGTTTGTCACTTTTAAACGATAATAAAAATGTAGTTTTTTAGAATAAATATATAAGATGGTGATTGAAATGAAATTTGAAATTAAAATGATTAAAAACTATGATTTTAAATGGGGGATTAGGTTGGGTTCAATTTCCCAATTTTAATGATATCCTTGTTTAATTTAATTTAAACCTCTTCTTCTGATTTGATTAAAGGGAGTTTCCATAATTGGTTCATGTCATTTTCTTAGTAAAATTGTGATGGTGAGAGAAAAACTTTCTAAGATCTCAATTTGGTAAACTCTCCTTCCGTGTGAAAAATAGTTATATTAAATATCCTCAATTGACATAGGCAATACCTAACTGTGACTTTTTTATCTCAAATAATCATAAACATACACTACCCCTTTTACACGTACTAACAATCATCGAGTACTTCACCACTAATTCCAGTTTTATTCCATCGTATATGAACCAGAAATCAGTGGAGGGAGATAATGATTATTTACCAAGGAAAAAATAAATAAAGGAATTAAAATTCAAGAATAATTTCACTTGATAATAAAATTTGTTATATTAAATTGAAAACAACTTTGAATAAGAAAGAAATTTCATTCAATTACGTCTAAGAACTCAAAAATTACAAAATAGAAAACTAACCATTCCCGAATCACTCAAAATGTTTTCCCCGTAATGGAAAGGGTAATCAAGATGAATGTGGAAGAAGAAGACATTAAAAATCAATAGAAAATAAATAAAATAAAAGAGATAAAGATGAAAAGTTCTCCTTCTTGGTGTCCCGAAAGGAATGGGATGGAATGAGATACTTTGAGAGAAATGATCCCCCCTCCTTTTACAGGCATAATTTTTCCCATGAAATTTGACACATTATAGCACTATTAAATGATCTCTTCACATGTTTCACCTTGCTTTAATTTTGTTCATAAATATTATGGTTGTCTCTCCTCAAACTTTCAACATATTTGGATAAGTATTTTGAGAGTTATGTCCATTTTTCTCTGACAATTTATTATATCCAATCAAAATCTTCAAATCACAAAACTCTAAATTAGAATTCTTTAATGTCCATTACAATTGCCAATTCATGCATCTGAGCCTTCCTGAAAGATGTTACAAAATTTCTTGCATGTCCACCCATTGAATTTCACAGAAATTAGGACCACTATAAATGATTTAGGGACGCACACCAAAAATAGATAGATTTGTAACTAGTTTTCATGGTCGAACTTATAAGATTCTTTTGAGATTTCATATGGTCGATTCAGCTTTTGGTAAAGAAGGATAAAATGAAGCCTTGGATGTGTAGAATCCTAAAAATAAATAATTTTTCAATTTGGATTAATTTATTAAATTTTATGTCTAAAATACCAAAATAATTTAAAATAATTAAAAATATGAAATGGGTCATTTTTACTATTAAGCTCAAAATACCACCAATATCATAAAATGTGGAAATATATCTTAAATTAACACGTTTTCTGGATTTAAAATAATGAAATAAAATGTAAATTTATTGAAATTTTTTTCTCTATAAATGGTATTTTATATACTCATAGGCTTATGTTTTGAGGCACTTAACATTCCATTGATTATTAAATTTCTTGTTATTAGTGATCTTTATCACTCTTTATAATTATTTATTCTTTTCTTCTATTTCAAATCTTCACTTTACACCTTTGTTATCCTATGTGGAAAACTTGTTATGAGTTAATTTGGGCAACCATTATGGTTCCGGCATTCCTTTTTTAAATGAAGTTTTATTAATCAATTGTATGATGTGTGTTTATATGAAGTAATTTTTAAATGTTAAGCCTTTGATAACTGAGATGAATTTCATGGGTGAAATTATTTTTAAAGGGGGAAGAATATAACACCAGAAGATTTTTTGAAATATATTTTTCAAATTAATTTAATATTTTTGATATTTTTCTTTACACAAAGAACTAGTTTTAGATTGAGTTACACTAAACATTGATTTTATCCAGTGCTACATGAAACACCAAGTTTATCTTGCACTAAATGCAACACTTGGTTAGCTTGGATTACACATGATATTGAGTTGTAAACAAAACATTGTTTAGTAAAATGTTGAAAGCATAAATTAAAATTCAATTTTAAATATTTTAGAATTTTTTTTTATAACGTAAATGTAATTTTTTAAATCAAAATATCTAAATTATCTTTGGGTGAATTTTTGGTTTTTTTCTGAAATTTTTTATTTTTTTAATGAATAGTTAAAATAATGACTTTTAATTGAAAAATGTATTTTCGGTTATGAAATTTATAATGTAAAATTATATTTTGAAATGGTTTAAAAGTAAATTTAGATTAATTTTATATCAATTTATAAAAATTAGTTCATTGGAATAAATTTAATGTTGAAATTGTATATAAAAAAAATTAATTTTTCAAACAGTTTTAGTTAAAAAAACCGGCTTGCTATCACACATGCGGGACTTATTTAAAATAAAAAAATCCATATGAATGAATTAAATTTTGAAAAATTGATTCCTTATATTAAATCATAATAAATTGTAATGTATGATATAGTCAACTTAATGTTTTACCAAAATTAATAATAAATGTAGAAAAAATTAATTACCATGGTTAAGGTAAAAATGGGTTACACTGGGGATCAAAATAGGATGATAAGAGTGAAAATGACCTAAAATATTATCTTAATTTTAAGTAATGAATTAATTTCAACAATGGAAAAAATACTGTTTAATATGGTAATTCCTTGCCACTATCACATAAATATGACCCATATAATTAGTTAGGTAATGAAAATGACAAAAAATATACTTTTCATAATTTTAATATCTATAATGATTTGGAATAGGGAGAAAAAAAACATTGGTTCAATTATATATATTATTTTCAAATAAAAACGATTTATTTCTATCATAAGTATTTATGATTTATTTTTAGATATGAATTAGTTACTTAAAATTTTTAAGAAATTCCAATGTAGTAGTTATTTAGTTAATAAAAAAATAAAGTAACTCATACTAAAAATATTAAAAGTGAAGTAAATTGAATGAAATATTATGTTCCATTTTTTTAAAGATGAATTTATCATGTTGCACTAGTGTGAATATAATATATTGTTATTCCATTTTTTCTCAACAATATTTTTTTAATTTAAATTAAATAAATAATGTCAAAATTGATAATAATGTCAGTTTATAATAAATTCAATTTTATTAATTATTTAAAATTACTAAAAACCTATCTTATATAAATTGATATGTAAATTTTAATTAATATAAAATACGGTCCATTCATGGACCATTGGTTCTATTTTAATGATTATATTGACCAATAAATAGTAAATACTCGGTTATCATGGTTAAGGTTAAAGCCGTATTTTTGCGCATTATGTGGGCTTGTGTTAAAATTAATTTCCAAAACACATATGATTTTAATTTTATAAAATTTATAACATATTTATATAATCAGTGGTTTAAAAGTATCTAATATTTATTACACTAATTTATTCTTAAAGGATAAATTTATAATATTAAAAAAGAAGTTACCATATTGAAATACATAAATGGTAAAAATATGGAAACATAGATGTTAAGAAACAAAATGTTTAAAAAATATGTTAAATTGTTTGGTGGAGGATTTTATATACCATATAATCCATAAAACCCATTAATTAACAATATTGGATCGACTTGAGTTAATATTGACCTCCCAATAGAGAATAGTTTTGTGTATTTTCAAAGATACCACTCCTCCTCAACTATAAAAGGGAACTCACTCTCCTCTATTATTAACACCTATAAAGCCATTTGGATCATCCAAGATCTATCCAAATAAATTATATAATTATATACACACAAAATATAAGTATTATTTCTTCATAACTCAATCCTTTTAAGGATTTAGTAAAAATCTAATGAGGATACCTGAATAATAGGTGATATTCTTCAATAAGAATATTTATTTTTTTTATTTCTCCACCTCCATCAATTATAATTATAAAATTAGTATATAATAACCTCAATATCATCCATATTGTTATATTTTATTATATTAAGTTTATTTACTATAACCACAATAACTACAATCAAATGGGTTATGAAATCATCATTGGTGTGTATGGAGGACTAACAACTCATGAACCGATGTCATTTGTTTTTCTGTTACCATGTTTCAAGGTATGGAATAATGATGGTAATATTATTTATATATGATATTTATGAAATAATAATCTATATATAAATATTATATCATACATAACATTACAATTTCTATTATTTAGTAATACGTTAACATCTCTTGTGTGCATGATGGACTACTGCCTCACAGAGAGATGTGATTCGATCATGATTTGTACGGAATGTATTAAGGATGATTTTAACAAAAATAAGTAATATATATGACATAAATAATTCTAAAATAATGATAATATATATATATAATTTAATTTTCTTTCTTTCAATACGACAATAAAATTGAAACAATGTTCATGTGTAAGTACGGTCTACCGTCTCCATGAACGATGTATTTCATTACATATAACAAAATTATATGGATTAATATTAATAAATATATAATAATTTTATGTGATATTTATAACTAGTTTTAAAATATTGAGATAATTAAACCATGATCTACGTAATAGGAATTAAAAAAATAACAAGTCAAAACATATATGAAAAACAAAGCGGGTATTACCTGAAACATAAAGTTATCATGGAATTTGTAATAAATTCTTAATAAAAGTATCATAATAAAATCATATACTGTATGATATATATTAATACTATAATTTAATAAATTTATAATAAACATATATTAATTATATAGGATTATTGAACAAGTATGATGAATTTTAGTACTTAAGGTAAGGGATTTTTGCCTCGCATTTTATTTTTGTGATACACATGACATATTAACCACCTATTTATTTTACGTGGTGTATATAATTGCCATGAATTTATTTTATAATGGTTATACTTAAATAAACGATAATTTTCATATCTATTTTAAGATTTATCTTTTATGGGGTTTATGTTTTCAATTTTACCGAAGAGGTAATAGATTTTTGTCCCAATTTTATTTCTTTTGAGAAGTATTTTATGTTATACACTTATCATATCTTATAAGGTGTATATACTGGTCTTTTGAAAATTTATATCATAAATATCCTTATTTTATTGACAAAATAAGTTTAATTTATTTATATTCATTTATGGGGATTATAATTCAATGATACCAAAGTGGTAATAGTGTTATACTATAATCTCATCATTTATCAATCAAGATTATGATTAAAAATCCAATGATGAGACCTTATGATCCATCTCTCAAGAAACTCATATTTTTTTCCATGTTTTGTCATGATATTTTCATGTAATAATAAAAATTTTCAAATATTTGGTATATATAATTTTATAGAAAGTTATTTAAAAAAAATCCAACTACATTTATCTATTTGGTTAGAAATATATTATCATATAAACAATGTTATCAAAAAATATGTTTTCAGAAATGTTTTCACAACCTTTTTCAAATTCAAAAACATATTTTTTTAAATAATTGTTTTAAATTATTTTTAAATATTCCTTTATATTTTTTCATGGTTATTTCTAAAGAAAATAATTTCCAAAATGTCTAATGTTTTAAGAAAATTGATTTTCAAAATTAAAAGAATATTTTCCTAATGAAGGATTTTAATAATATTTTAATGGTATTTCCATTTATATAAATCAACTCCCATTGTTATTCCTTATTCTCCAATGGGACTATACTATAATTATACCATCCTCATTCATTCTCTGGCTGGATTAATATTGTCTCGAATATATTGTTATGGAACATGTTTTTTATCCACATGATAACCATGATTAAAATAGATTGTTATAAAACCCATTTATTTTTAATACTTTAATAATTTTTCAAATATAATGACGTAAAACCCATTTATTTTCCTTAAATTAATTTTCTTATGAATGATTAAGGATTCTTTTTAGGATTTTTTTATGATTATATATAAGATCATTCTCATTTATTCAAGTTTTGGTTCTTTGAAATTACTTGTACAATGGAGTGGCCCATATAGTATTAGTGATCCCATCATAGCTTATACAATAGGTTTCCTAGATAGTGCTATGTAAGACCATTACAACTTATAAGATGTGGTGACCCAGATTATTCTAGGTAAGCATGTTACAACTATTATAATGGGGCGGCCCAAATATCACTATGTTAACCCATAATATATTACATGATGGGTTCACCTAGATTGATCTATAATGAATTTGGTTAATATTTATATCTAATGAGATAGAAAGTAATTAAATGAGGAGTGAACTTAGTTTAGTAAGGGACTTTGTCGGCTTGATTATCTTTGGGTTTAACCTTGATTACTATGTTTTTATACATGGACCAATATTTCATATACATAATGTTATGAGTGAACCCGAGTACATGATTAAAATATTATGATTGAAAATGATTACATATTTACAATGTTATTTTTAGACCTAACTTCATGTTCATAAGTTTATACAAGGGCATGATTTCATGTCCATAAACATAATGAGTGAACCTATTTCTATTTATACATGTTTTCAAGGTTAAAAGATGATGTCTATGACACAAATATATGTATTATAAAAATATTATCCAGTCATGTAATGTGTTATTTTATTATCTTACACATCAGGTATTATAAAATTTAAATATTTATTCCATGATTCATGATTATAATATTTAATATACAAGGTCTCATATTCAAAGGTTATGCTAATACATATATGCTCATGTTATACATACACATCTCTCTTGATTACCCTTACTGGTCATAAGAGCTAACCCTTTCATATATTTCCTTTCTTTAGGTTTTGAAGAATTTTTTTATGTAGTATTACTAAATGTGATGATATTTGTGGGAAACATTGA